>JAUESO010000032.1:0-312569 GCA_030914385.1 Drosophila antonietae | reverse complement strand
CCGGCTCGAGATCTCGAGTATGCACTCGAGTCACGCATAAGTTGCAAGCAAGCAGGTCGAAGGAAACACCAACAAATGACAGCAGCAGCAGCAGCAGCAGCAGCAGCAGAAGCAAGCAGCGAGATACACCAAGGAGTACGACTAAATTGCAAGTTAAGCCAAAAGGCTACGCACAACACACACACACAAACGCACACACACACACGCGCACACACATGGAAAAGTGCAGCCGAGTCGCAGGGTTGGCGAAAAGTCATGCCACATGTTAGCCTGAACCCAAATAAAACCTTCAAAAGTAACTGCTTAATTTTTGGCAACAACAGAGCTCAGCTCCATTTCGAGCTGCAACAAAACCTACAAGTTTAACATCTTAACTGAGGCTTATTGAACAATAACAGTAATACCATATGGCATTCAAAGCACACTTGATGCTCCATATATATATATGAATATATAGATGTGTACAAGTATATATGTATGTATGTAGTCAGGCTCTACTCATGCGTTTCACCTTGAACAGAGTGGCAAAAGTTTTGCGAAACTTTCTAGCACTGCATGGAAAAACATAGAATTATTTTTAATTATTGCATGTAATTTAATTAAAATTCTGTTCTGCATATGCAGCCATAAATAGTCATGGAAACAATCTAAAATAAAATTCAAGTAAAGTCTTGCCAGATTTCAATTTCATTTATACTCGTTTGCATTCTAATATCTAAATTAACATGCTATTTCTAGTTCTTGATGGAAAATCATTTTCATTTAGTACTGCAAGCAACTAACTATCTATGCAGCACTGCAAGTGCTTCTAGCTGGATGCAAATTCAACGCAATTCATGTGCTGCATTAAATTTGTAAATTTAAAAACCACATATGCTTGTGCAACAATTATGAATTGCACCAAAATTAACCAAAGCATTGCAATTCCCACAGACATTTGGTTTTCAAGTGTAAACGAAAATTTCCACAATTAAATGAATTTCGTATTCAAATTCTATTTACAATTTATTCGGCATATGAAACCATTCAAATGCTTTATAAAATTGATCAGTTTCTGCATACCAAAGTAGGCAATGGGCCTCTGGGAATGGCTCTTGGGCATAATGCAGAAAAATAATATGAATCTGAAATAGTTCTATCTATAGATTACGAAGCGGAAATGAAAATGATTATGTGCAGAAAAGTAGTGCTAATAAAAAATTAATAATTAAGAAAAATAAATAAACAAATTATGTTTTATTTAATCTAACATATTTTAGAAATTATGTTTACTCAAAGCATTCCTATACAAATAAATATTTTAAAGAATTTATTGGTATTTCTATTTAATTTCTAATTTAATCAACTTGATTTGGAGCTGTTTAACTTTTTAATAATGTTAACGCCTTTAAGTTGACTGAGAGAGTGTTTTAAAATTATGCTCATGTTGCTTTTACTATATTATTTTACTAAATATTTTATATATATACATTTTTTATTATTACATTAAAAATACAAAATTAACATGATTTAATATTGTAGCATCGCTTAAGATATTTTCGACCCTATTTTCTATTTCTGTAACATGCAGATTAGGCACTTTGTAAACTATGCTTCATCTATATAAAGTAGGAGACAATGGATAGAAATAAGAAATATGTTATTCTAAAAGGAAAAAGAATGTCGTAATATTTAAATAATTTAAGTATTTCCAAGGAAATCCAAATAAAATGTAGGTGAGTTCAACATGTATCCTTGCAACTGCAATAAAATTATTTTGTATCCTTTTGATGTGCAGAGCCAAAGCAATAATTAATTGCCAGCAAAAGTTTTCAACTTTTATCTCTTGTGAAACTTCTTTAGTGTGTTTGCCAGCCCTGTTGCATGTTTATGCGCACAAATATGTTAGTTCAAATGTTTCATATCGCAGCTGGCAGCACAACTCTTCATCTGGGGAGCTGAAAATGAAATGGCATTGCGGCAATACACCCAAATGAAAATACACGCAATCAATTCTGTTTACCCCCGGCAGCCGTGTGTGTGTGTGTGCGTAAGAATGAGAAGTTAGAATTGAGCTTGACTTCTGTATGCTGTTTTCAATGTACTTGCAGGCGAACTCCAAGTCTGGTCTCGTCTAGTTTCGACTCGACTCGACTCGTCAAAGTCCTGGAGGCCAGCGGCGATTAACTTGAGTCAGGCATTGAGTGATTGTTTTGCAGTTGGAGCACTCACTAGATGGCAAACAAACTCAGTAACTGGACACAGTCTGCGGCTGATTAAGGCGCTGCATTTGCTATCGCAACGGCAGCGGCAGTGGCTGTGGCAGTGGCAGCGGAGATCGACAGATGGCTGCCACAGGCAGTCCGGCTGCAATTGCGGTTGGCAATGTGTCTGCTGCGGATGAAGCACGCAAAACGCGTCGACAGCATTCGACATGGCGATGTGGAGCAATGTGAGTGTGTGAGTGGCGCAGAGGAGTGACTGCGGGAGGCGGGAGGCAGGTGGCAGCAGTGACAGGATTTCCGCGGCATCCGAACGGATAAAAATAAATTCAGAAATTGCTACCGTTTCTGCTCGATTCACACCACAAGCAGTATCTTGAGCGGCACGAGCTGCGCCGCAGCGACAACAGTTGCCAAGGACAACTGACAACTTTTCCTCAAGTGTCGACGCTGACACGTTGTTGTTTTTCTTTCTCGTATGCTTTGTGTGAATGTGTTTGTTTATTTTCTTTCTTTCTTTTTTTCTATCCTTTCTATGTCCTGTAGTCTTAGATCTGGAATAGAATTGAACTCTAGATACGCATATTGCAACAGCATGAAGAAGAAGCGAATGCCCATAGTATTCAACTACACTCAAGTGTAGGTGAGCAAATATAGCTAATACAGGGTATTTGAAAGTCAGCCACACCATAGAGCACACTCACTCAATCTTGTCAGCCTTTGTGCTTAATGCTTGCTGCGTGCACGCTTTAAGACGCAGCTCGCATTCAACTAAATCCCAAGTCGTTGCCATTCGATTTGCGTCGCTTTAACTTTGCTGTCGATTGAGTTTAGCATTTTATTTTGAATACGACAAGCAAATGTCAAAGTGCTGCTCACGACGTTTCCTTTTTATGCAGCATCTCTTTGGCTAGCAATTTCTCTCTCTTTCTCCCTCTCTCTCTCTCTCTCTCTCTGTATGTGTGTGGCAATCCATCAAAATTTTTACATTTAGCTCCAAGTAAACAAACTGAATGGGCGAGAAATTAACATCAATTAGCTGGCATACAAAATTTATGTCAATCAGGCTATGGAAAACAAATCCAGTGTCAAGCTAACGACTTCATTTGCTCGCCTCTTCATCCAAGAAGCTAAAAGCAAATGAACAAATTTTTGGGCATCTATTAGTTTTGCCAGCTCTTGTAATTATGGCGCATGTCACAATGCAGTCCAGCTCTTCCGCCTTCCACTTGAGCTCCAATAAGACTAACACACACACACACACACACACGCGAGCAAAAGAGCTAGACTTGCCTTGGAGTAGGGACCGTCTCATTGCGCTCATGATAAATGGACATTGGGATTGGCGATGCGATAATGAGAGGGCACTAACGCCCTAACAGCCAAAGCGTGTGGGCCGCATCGCCTTTACATTAATCATAGCATACTTATGAGCGTCAAGTGTAATTGAAAGACATTACAAAACTTGTTTTAATGGCGCCAAGTTTGTGTTATGGATTTATAGCACTGCTCAGCTGAGCTTAGTTTTTCGCTGAATTATGGATGGCTTGGCGCACACTGGCCCCGGCTAAACCAATTCAATAAGCACACATCTATAAAAACACAAACACTTCAGTTTGCTCTATCTCTCTATGTCGCTCTCTCGAAAGTATCTCAAGTATCACTCAACAACTGATGGCCACTTCAGCTGCAACTACAATTGGTGGCTTCTCTCCTTTTGTTTTTCTTTATTTTTTTATTTGGACTTTAGTCATATCTGTTGAGTAATCAATTTAAGATCAAGTTTTGTATTGTGTCTCTTGAGTATTTGGCATATATTTTTTTTGAGTAAGTTTTAATAAAATCTCTAAGGCAAATTTTCTATAAATTTGCATTCTAATTTAATTTTTAGGGAAAGAGTTAGCTTACATAATTAATGATGATTTTATTATTTTTTTTTTTTTTAATGTTAATCAATTTAACATTTGGATCTAACAAGCTTCAGCACTTACGTTTGCTTTCGAGAGCTAGACTGAACATATTTGTAAATATAAATACTTCTAAAACACATTCCTATGTCTAGTATCTCAGAGAACGTCTAGTACATAACGAATACTGTATTTAAGCTCAATCACTCTTTAGGCTTACACTTTAACTCTTAATTGCTGCATTTCCGTTCTATACGGCAGCCTTGAGTAGAATGACTGCGCTAAGCAGAAAACATTTGAATAAATACACACACACGCGCGCATAACCACAAATGTGTGAGAAATCAAGATCACACATTGATGTTGGTTTTTAGATTCTATGCCTTTGATCAGCTTTGGCGGCAAATGAAAAGAAAAACCGCATTTCCATTACATTTAGCGCGTTGACATTACGCACAATTGCCTATCTCGCTTTCTCTTTCTCTCTCTCTCTCTCTCTCTCTGTGCATGTGTGTGTTTTTGTATTTGAATGCGGTTGCCCTAAGCCTTTGATTGATAGAAACAAGCTGAACAAACAGCAAAGCATATATAATTTTTTGTTTGTTTTTAGCTTCTTTAAATGTGCTGAGCTCAAGCTTCTGTAAAGCTTTTAAGTATTAATGTTAGAGTTGGCTCTTCTCCATTTTAAACAACATGAAAATGAAAATGAAAATGGGAAATGCACAGAAAAAATGTTGTGAAAATTGCAAAATACGAGCGCACACAGTTAATAAAAGTTTATGCGTAGAATCAGCAATAAAGCTGCCCTCTCAACTTTAGATATAATTAAATTTCCCAACAATGTGCTCTACCTCTCTTTCTCTCTCGCTCTTTATATATATATATACATTTAGTACGTATATATTTATACATTCTCGCTGCTTTGCATAAGGCACAAAGCCAACAAGAGCGACTGTGAACAGGACTAATATCTTTTTAAATCATAACTTGCCTTCCATACGGCGGCAGAATAGGAACTGCAGAGCAGGTGCCCCCCGGGGGCCAGAATCATCACAGCTGCCCATCCCCTTCGCTCCCTCTCTCTCTCTCTCTCTCATTCTCTCCCCTCCTCTCCATCCCCGCCTCCAACAACTGCCCCTTTTAGCCAGCATTCGCCCCACTTGCATAAAGCTGAGAGTTACAGTTCCGTTGGCGTTTGAATAATTGTTTGACATTTTGAATAATTTAATTCAGCGACTGTTTTTAAGTGTTGCTCGAGCGAAAATGAAATTGAAAACCAGATTTAACCTCGTCCTCATCATCGTTCGCGTTGTCGTCACCCCACAGCATTTTGATCCCAAGCCAAACCAAACCAAACCAAACTCAACTCAACTCTCAGCTGAAGTTCAAGATTATGGCTTGGGGAATTTGGTGACGCCACCGACGGGCCAGCA
The DNA here is from genome assembly GCA_030914385.1 of Drosophila antonietae. Taxonomy (NCBI): domain Eukaryota; kingdom Metazoa; phylum Arthropoda; class Insecta; order Diptera; family Drosophilidae; genus Drosophila; species Drosophila antonietae. The sequence goes on along the minus strand of JAUESO010000032.1, from coordinate 307,028 downwards.
CTCATTGTGCAGCAAGTCGCCCCTAGGCGAAACAGGGTCGCGTGGGGCGTGGGCGTGGGGCGTGGCTCGGCAGACTGCCCAGCAAACTGTGCGCTAATCGAGCAATTAAACACGTCTCGCATTTGGACTAGCGACCAAGCAAACAGTCAAGCAACTAAACAACTAACACACACACACACCTAGAGCCTGTTATGCCTGACAATTTACAGTTATGGCTAGACCACACTCGCCTACAAACTGACCATGCTTGACAAAGTTCACTGAATACTTGACTATTTGCAGGCCACTATATCAAATTGAAATCAATGTAAAACCCAAAATCAATTACGCATATTTAAGCACATGCCAATAAAATGTTGCTCAATTTTTGAAGATGTCAAGCTTTCATTCATTTAGATTAGATATAGATGCATATATTCGGTCAATCAAATTGCGGTCAAATGTAACTACTTCTGCATAAGGAGGCGTGTTATGTTATTTGATCAAATACTTAGAATAATTGTAAATTATTAAGATGCTTACATTCAAATGCAAAATGTAAATGTCAAAGTAATTAAGTTGTAGTTATTAAAGCAGTTTGATTGAAAGGGTTTAATATGGATCAAATATATAAGATTCTTATTCATGCGGACTTAGAGAGGTGCATGTCAGCTGAAATATAATAAAAATGGATGGATTTTAAAGCGATGGAAGAATCCATCGATGCTATCGATAGCTAAGTCTTTATCCATCGATAGAGAACACCATAGATATTATCGCTGTTTTCATCGGCAGTTTAAAATTTAACTAATTTAAGCATATATCTATTATTTAGTCAAATCTAAGTCTAGTCAAAAGCCAAATTTCTCTCCCAACCAAGCTCAGTCAGCTTTGCCCACCAAATCGCGTAGTCCAGTGTCAGAGCTATGAATGGATTAGTGGGTATGGCGCTCCGCTCGCTGCCACCTGCAACTTCAAAACAGGAGGCACAGAACAACAACAACAACAACGGAGAAACTAAAACAGTTTAAGTGGCACTTTTATGGCATTGCCGAGAGGCCAACGCTGTCGCCGTCAACGCCTTCGCCCTGATAATTGCCCTACGGCGGGAAGGTTGACTATAGCCGCTGGGAGGGAAAGACATTTGCAGCGGCTTATGGAAGCATATTAATATAAACAAAGCTCCTGAGAGACTAAGACGCACAAAGCCGTCGCTGGAGACCAATTAAAGGCATAGTCGGAAATGGATAAAGTGCTTATTAATTCGTCGCTTTAATTTCTTCATTTGCTTACCTTAAATGCGAAATAAATAAATAAAAACACACACACACACAGAGAGAAACAGAAAAAAAAAGGGCTGACAACAATATTTAGCTCGTTGGCAACGTTTTGCCCAGCGCCTGCCCCATTGGCCATGCAAAGCCAATTGTGTGACTAAATGTGCTCCATTTCCATGCCCATTTCCCACAGTGTACGCCCCTCCAGCTGCTGCTGCTGCTGCTGCTGCTACAGCTGACGGCGTCTCCTTTTTCCAACTGTCGCACATTTGACTAATGCACAACAAAAGTGGAGTGTTACAGGATATGCATAATACATTGGGTACACTTGTAAGTGAGACAATAATAGAAAAAGAAAAAGCGCTCCGGCGCACACAGACACAAGGACACTCAGACACAGAGACAGGCAGACAGAGAGACAGAGCTACTAGGTACAGCAACAGTGAGAAAGATACATGGCAGGCTCAGGCTCCGGCACCGGCTCCGGCTCTGGCTCTGGCTTCAGCAACAAAAAAATGGCAAAGCAAAGCGCCAAGCGAAGACAAAAAGCGAACGGGCAAAAGAATGACAATACAAACTGGCGCCACTTGCCTCGCACGCAGTCGCTAGGCCAACATTTTAGTTTTTCTTCTTCCACTTTTTTTTTTTTTTTTTTTTTTTGCGCCTTCTATTCTACTTTCTAGGATGAGTGCGGCTTGACGTCAACGGCGACGTCGACAATATGCCACACATATATACCAAAAGCAGCAACAACAAAGGCCACAGCACATTCACTCCTGCAGCAGCTTTAAAACCTGACCTGGTCCCACTGCCACCACTTCTACTCTGCTGCTGTTCAACTGGCGCACGCACACATCATTTTTTACCCAAGTACGCGTACGCAAAGCACAGAGCTAGCGCTGCTTGACCCATATCTACAATATGCACACACACACACACACACACACACACACACACAGACACACCTAATAAGCGTGCACATTGACCTTAGCTGAGCGGAGAGAGCCAGAGCGGTGCGAAGGTGTATAAAGCTAATTAAAGTCGTCACACATGGCGTATGCGCAATATATATTAATAAGTGCAAAAATTGCAACTACGTACGAATGCACAGAAGCTCTGCCACACACACACAATGCGTGCCATTCAAATATATCTTATTTAAAAGAAAATATATTGTTTTACATCTAAATATTTTGAAGATGCATAAATTATTGTCAAATCTTTTAACGAAAAGCAAATGTAAATTGAAATTGAAATTAGCTATTATATATATCAAATTATTTAGTTCATTTCAATATGCTATGCACTGTATAGATATATATAAATACATATATATATAAATGAATAAATTAATGTATATTAACACCGTGACTTTACTGCTCTGCATAATGTTCTCGAAATTTGCATTTATTCACAGTGTAATAAGAATGATTGTAAAAATAAAAACAAAACGAAAATGAGTTGCCAATTGAAATGACATTTCATAATTTTTGATTACTTATTTTTTATTTTTGCTCATTTAGGCCTGTGGATGCTGTGAAGTGTAAATCAAATAATTTACTGATGCCATTTGAGCCAATTTTCGCAATAATAATAAAATCAAATAAATTACTTTGGAATTTAAGCCATTCGAATGCTATAAATTATGCATGCAAATTATTGTCAAAGTCGCAAGATGACCAACCGAGTTGGGGAATTCATTTGAAAGCCAACTTGTAGGCTATGCAAATTCTCTTAGCAGCAACTCAATTTGGCCAAAAAGGTTTTGCTGACAGCTGTCAATCAGTGCAATGATTGAGGATAACTTACAAGACTAACAGTTAATGCTAGAGCCCAAAATGTTGTAGCATTAAGGTCTATTTGCCATCAGTATGACAAAAGAAAATTAGTCGAGCATAAACAAAACAAATTTCTTTAAAGTTCCATGTCCTTTTTTTTTATTTAATAATATTTTATATTTTATTATTGGAGCTTATTGTCTGTGACTCTATAGCGCAGATATAGCTAAACCTTAACCTATATATGGGCTAATTTAATAATATTATTTAATTATTAAGTTCCATGTACCTACCTTGAAAAAACTCTAATTTGTTTATGGGCTTTCCTGTGCATTATTAAACTAGGCTCGTTGTCTTTTTCGTAAGTTTCATTCTATAGTTTTCGTTCCACTTGAATCATTTAAGTCCATTGTAGGCAGAAAAGCTCAGCTTTTGGCATTTGTTAACTTGAGCAGTTGTGAAACAGAAATTTGTTTGATAATTATATTTCTTTTTTTTTTCTGTTTATTAAGTCATACGGGACTACAATAACCCCTTTGTGGACTTCGTCTTCTATAAGTTCTACCCTTTTGGGCAATATCTTCAAATTTACAACATCAATTAGATTGCCAATTATCTATGAGATCTATTAAGTAAGTCCCTTTGTTGCCTGCGGTTGAGCCTCCTTGGAGTTGGGTGTGTCCAATCTGTCGTGGTACCGACTCGACTGATGGTTTATATCAAAGTATTTATCAACGTGTTGGTACGTATGCTACATATTTTTCTTAAGTCAACTGTTCCCAAGCTATGCAAAACTCTTAAATACTGCATACTTCTAGGCAGATCTTAAGACAGTTGAGATCTTAAAACAACGATAAAACGTATGAAGGAATTGTGCAAGAATGCTATAATTTCATCGGCCTATGCAATGACTGAGGTTGGAGTGGTTTCGCTTAATGTGGGTGTCCAGAACGCGTCAGCGACTGGCAAGCCGATGGCAGGTATGACCATACGAATCGTGGATGAAGATGAAAACAACTTGGCTCACAATGAAGTTGGTGAGATCTTAGTGCATACCGGCATGAAGTGGAATGGCTACTATGGAAATCCTGTTGCCACGAGCCAAATACTAGACTCCAATGGCAATAACCATACCGAAGACTGGGGCTACTTCAGTGACGACAACTATTGTATTTAGTCGATCGCAAAAAGGAAATCGAAAACGAGACTCAGTCTGCGCTGTGGGCATTCCTGATGAACTTTTTTTTTTTTTTTTTTTTTTTTTTAATTTCATTTTATTGCAGCTTTTGTCCTTGACTCTATAGCGCATGCTTAAATTTACCTTAACTAAGGAGATGGCTTAATGCCGAAATTTTCTATATTCTATATATATATATTCTATTATATTCTACTTAATTTACAGTCGCCGGCATAACTATTTTGACAAACAAAAATGTAGGCCAATAAGCTTATAACTTTTTTTAATGCCAATAAAAAAATAAATAATATTTATGCTGAGAAGATATGAATATCTATTGTATTTTAAACCCAAAGTGGTTTGTTTTAATAAACATTAACAATACAAAAAAAATCATGAAATCAAAATGTACGGTGGCAAAAGTATTTTGACATATGAAAAAGAATGCAAAAGTTCACAATATTTTATGTTTCCACTTAATGTTTCTCAAAATTAATAAAAAATATATCCTCCCTTAGCACTAATGACTTTTTGGAGACGTCTAGGAACCGAATCAACCAATTTATGTATATAGTCCAACGAAATATCCTTCCAGAGGTCTCCAATCTCAGAAATAGTGTCCTCTCGTGTCCTTGTGAAATCTACACACCGCTGTCGCTTGATATAAGCCCATAGGTTTTCAATTATACTTATATCAGGACTCTGAGGTGGCCAATCTAGGACATTAAGTCCTATTTCACTTAAAAAATTTGAAATAAGTTTTGCCTTGTGGCATGGCGCGTTGTCTTGCTGGCTAATAATTGCTTCTCCGATTAGTTTATCCCCTGAGGGAAATTCATGATCATTAAGGACATCCAAATATTTGTTTTTGGTCATAGTTCCATCGATAGGAACTGAGTCTCCGATGCCATTATAGGAAACACATCCCCAAAACATTACTGACCCGCCACCATGGCTTACTCTTTCACTTGTTGGTATCCTTTTTTGGTGTGTTACTTTAGGCATTCTCACAAAAACTTTTTTTTTAAAGCAGTGGTAGTTAAATGAGCTTTCATCACTCCATAAGACTTGATGCCAAAATGACAGAGGCTTGTTAACATATTTTTTTGCAAACTCAAGCCGTTTTAGTTTATTCCTCGCACTGATTTGAGGGATAACTCTAGACACATATGTTCCGTAGTTTGCTTCCTGGAGGCGTCTCCGAATTGTCCTTTCGCTAATAATGATATTTGTTGTATAAGCAATCTCCTGGGAAACTGTTTTGGGCATATGTAAAGGATTTTTTTTTAAATGTCGAAGAATATAACGATCCATGACTTTATTTGTTTTGCGAGGTCTGCCACTCCGCGGCAGATTTTTGATGGTGTGGTATTTTTTAAATTTATTTTTTTGATAATAAACAGTTTGACGAGAAACATTGTATAAGATACTGATATTTTCCACAGAAATACCAGCGTTATACTTCTCCACCATTTGATACTTCACAATGTCACTTAATTATTTTTTTTTTACTCATAACGAAGCAAAATAGAAAAGCAAAAACGATTTTTTACGTCTTAGAATAAATGATAGAACAACAAAAATCACGTGGGTTAGCTGTAAAGCCAGTAGCAGACTAATAATGACTAAATACTTCGAATGTCAAAATACTTTTGTCCATCTCTTATCAGCAAACGAAAGACAATAAAGCAAAAATTATGAAAACGCAAAGTGCGATTGAAAAAAGCCTTTGCATTCTGTTTTATGCTTATCTGCTTTATGCTTTGCTGTTAAAAAAATAACCGTTTTATATTCGAGTTCTTCAAAGTAAAACGCAGAATAGAAGAACAAATTTTGTCAAAATAGTTATGCCGGCGACTGTATATCAAGATTATCTAGGGGATGGCATCTTCTTAGTCTTCTGGTTGTTGTGTTGACGTGTAGGTTTGCCGCTAGTTGGTTTGGGTGGACGGATAGTCTATCCGCGTACCTAGAGCTGTGTCGGCCAATGACCTGATGAACTGCTTTGTGATGATCATGTGATCAAGTGGCCAAACGGAGTTCGGCTCACTGGAAAATTGCCATTCAATAGCAGTGGCAAAATTATACGAAATGCGGCATCCGAACTTTTGATGTAACAAGCTGACAAACAAAATTTTTTTATTCATTTTTTTACTTCCACGTTTTTATATTAAATTAAAAAACTTATTAATTGAATATACATATTATCAACATTTTTGTACACTTCAGTAAATTTTTTTACGCAATAGAATCTAGCCCAATCGAAGTCCAACCTTAAGCCGGAATAATTCCATTAATCGGAGCATTACAATTTTATTCAGAATCTATTGAGAACCATTGAATATATTAGTACACTCATTATCTTGGCTAAGTAGCGCGAGTATACTATCATTCAATTTTGATAAGTGAAATTGAAAGTTAAGTGGCTAGTATATGATAAAGCGCTTCCCTATAAATAAGTAACATATGTAAGGTAATAAATTTAGATTTTTGTGCAGTTGCCTAAAACAGTTCAGAGTGAACAGAACTCTCAGTGATTCCTTAATTCAACAGCAATGGAGTGCAAGTGGAATAGCATTGAGAAAACGTGGAGTGGATCTCCTCGCAGTTCCATCTATGACTATAATACATCTGCGGGTCGAATCATTTTCAATACCATGACCAATTGGCCTAAGAAAGTGTTGCAAGTGAGCTACAACGGATCCTTTCTTCATACACGATCATATTCTCAAAAGCAACTACTTCACAGATATCTGATATTGATGGAGTGGTCGTGACATGCGAACAGGCTTGCACATGGGCCATTCGCATAGCTCAGTTCTTCAAGAAACGCGGCTTAGATCACACGAGCGTCATTGGAATTGCAGCTGCAAATAGCACTTATGTCATGCCCTTAGGCGTGGCTTGTTTGTTTAATGCGACACCATTTCATGCTATCAATCCAATATTGGACGTAGGTGTGTCTATTCTGCGTACTTCAGCTACTAATTTCTAATCGAATTTATTACAATATAGAAACTATCAAGTTCATGTACGAGATAACCAAGCCAAAAATTATATTCTGCGACAAAGAGCAGTATAATAAAATTTTTGAGGCCACCAAGGATTGGAGTCCTGAGGTATATACAGTAAGCGAACCCATGGAAGGTAAGCCCAGCATACAGAGTCTATTGGAGCCCACAACAACAGAAAAATTGTACCGGTGAGTGCTACTCAAGAGTAAAAAATATTAAGGGATATACATTTAAAATTATATTCACAGCCCGGAGCCATTGAAAACTGGTGGCGATCAAACTGTGGTCATCCTCTGCTCATCCGGAACAACGGGAATGCCAAAGGCCGTGTGTATTTCGAATTGTGTGTTTATGCAGGATAATTTGTAAGTAACGAAGTGTTGATATAAATCAAAGCTTAATGTGAAACTAAAGCTATCCTGAATTCAATTTAACAAATTTTTTGTTAATAGATGTAAACAGACTTGACGGTTGTAATTATTTATACCAACGACATATTCATTTGGTTTCGTTATTTTATTTCACAGGCTTGTCAACAGCGAAACGATTTTCTACCTTCAGAGTGGGCTGGATTGGATTTCTGGTCTGTGGGGTTTCATGTTCAGCGTGGTATTTGGAAGCACTCGCATCATATCGAATAAACCGTTTTGTCCACAGAACATAGTAAACCTAGTGCAGAAATACAAGATCACCTACTTGACCCTGGCCCCTGTTCAGATGGCCGTTCTAGCTACTAGCCCAGCTGCTAAGCCTTACGCTTTGGCCTCGTTACGTAACGTGAACTATGGCGGTAGTATTGCTTCCGATGCGACAATAAATCGTATAAAGGAATTATGCAAGAATGCAATAATTACCTCGGCGTATGCAATGACTGAGGTTGGAGTGATTACGCTTAATGTGGGTGTCCAGAATGCATCAGCGACTGGCAAGCCGATGGCAGGTATGACCATACGAATCGTGGATGACGATGGAAACAACTTGGCTCACAATGAAGTTGGTGAGATCTTAGTGCATACCGGCATGAAGTGGAATGGCTACTATGGAAATCCCGTTGCGACGAGCCAAATACTCGACTTTAAGGGCTGGATCCATACCGGGGACTTGGGCTACTTCAATGACGACAACTTATTGTATATAGTTGATCGCAAAAAGGAAGTTCTCAAATACAAAGGTATTCACTATTGGCCCACTGAAATCGAGAATGTGATCAGAGAGTTGCCCCAAGTGCGCGATGTCTGCGTTGTGGGCATACCTGATGAACTGCTTGGTGATGCGGCTGCCGCATTGGTTATTAAGAGTCCAGGCTGCGATATCAGCCACGATGATGTTAAAAATCATGTGGCCAAACGTCTGCCCACCATAAATAAGCAGCTGCATGGGGGAGTTCGATTCACCGAAAAGTTGCCATTCAATAACAATGGCAAAATTATACGAAAGGCGGCATCCGAACTCTTGATGTCTCTTGGTGGGATAACAGCTTAAACGAACTAAACAATATTAAGAGGAAATCTAACTAAACGAATGAATAAATCTAATTGTAAATGCATACTTATTAAAAAATAAATAAATAAAAGTTATATATTGCCTGAATCTGGAATCGTAATAAATCCAATGCAGTCTTTAATCTAAATTATAAGTTGTATATATGTTCGTTTTTAAAGCCCAAGAAATATAGATAATCTAAAGTAAATTGTACGTAAAGTTTAATGAGTAACAGAATGTTGGGTTTATAAACTCTGCATGTACATATGGGAATGTCTGTCGTCCTTATATAAAAACAGATTCAACAATATAATAACATATTGTTGTATTTCCGTTAAGTAAAAAAAGAGAATGTTGAAACGTGAAAAGAATATATATGTGTGATATATATGTGTCGGACGTTCCCGATATGGTATTATTACTTTTATAAATCAGAAACGTTTTCCAATTTCAGAGTATATAAAAATTTACAGCAATCAAATGTATATATATATATATATATAAATATATATGTCTACCTTACGGATCCGTCGAAAGATTACAGAGCATTCACTTCTGTATGATTGGAATAATATGCCTAAAATTCTTATTGATAAGTAAAACCGAAAGTTAAGTGGGCAGTAAATAATAAATTTCTTACCTCTAAGCAGGTAATATAAAAAAAGCTACTGTATGAAAACTTTCTACAGTCGGTTACCAGCCTTTGAGACGGTTACAATTCCTAGTTAGTGTTCAAGTTCAAGCATAATGCAAAGCAATTGGAATAGCAGAGATAAAACATGGAGTGGATCTCCTCGCAGCTCCATCTATGACTATGATACGTCAGCGGGGCGAATTATTTTCAATACCATGACCAATTGGCCTAAGAAAGTGTTGCAAGTGAGCTACAACGGATCCTTTCTTCATACGCGATCATATTCTCAAAATAAACTACTTCGCAGATATCTGATATTGATGGAGTGACAGTGACATGTGAACTAGCCCTTACATGGGCCATTCGCATAGCTCAGTTCTTCAAGAAACGCGGATTAGATCATACGAGCGTCATTGGAATTGCAGCTGCAAACACCACTTATGTCATGCCCTTGGGCGTGGCCTGCTTATTTAACGCCACACCATTTCACGCTATCAATGCGACATTGGACATAGGTGTGTCTGATCTGCGCACTTCAGGTCCTAATTTCTAATCAAATTCTATTGCTGTATAGGAACTATCAAGTTCATGTACGAGATAACCAAGCCAAAAATTATATTCTGTGACAAAGAGCACTATAATAAAATTTTTGAGGCCACCAAGGATTGGAGTCCTGAGGTATATACAGTAAGCGAACCCATGGAAGGTAAGCCCAGCATACAGAGTCTATTGGAGCCCACAACAACAGAAAAATTGTACCGGTGAGTGCTATTCAAGAGTCAAAAATATTAAGGGATATACATTTAAAATTATATTCACAGCCCGGAGCCATTGAAAACTGGTGGCGATCAAACTGTGGTCATCCTCTGCTCATCCGGAACAACGGGAATGCCAAAGGCCGTGTGTATTTCGAATTGTGTGTTTATGCAGGATAATTTGTAAGTTGAGTTGCAAATTTTTCGTAAATTTTTTGGAATAGATACGAAGGAACTTTGCATTTGTTTAAACCAACAACATATTCATTTAGCTATTATTCTATTTCACAGGCTTGTCAACAGCGAAACGATTTTCTTCGTTCAAAGTGGACTGGATTGGATTTCTGGTCTGTGGGCTTTCATGCTCAGCGTGGTATTCGGAAGCACTCGCATCATATCGAATAAACCGTTTTGTCCAGAGAACATAATAAACCTAGTGCAGAAATACAAGATCACCTACTTGACCCTGGCCCCTATTCACTTGGCCGTTCTAGCTAGTAGCCCAGCTGCTAAGCCATACGCTTTAGCCTCGTTACGTAACGTGAACTACGGCGGTAATATTGCCTCCGATACGACAATAAAAGGTATAAAGGAATTATGCAAGAATGCAATAATTACCTCGGCCTATGCAATGACTGAGGTTGGAGTGATTACGCTTAATGTGGGTGTCCAGAATGCATCAGCGACTGGCAAGCCGATGGCAGGTATGACCATACGAATCGTGGATGACGATGGAAACAACTTGGCTCACAATGAAGTTGGTGAGATCTTAGTGCATACCGGCATGAAGTGGAATGGCTACTATGGAAATCCCGTTGCGACGAGCCAAATACTCGATATGAATGGCTGGATCCATACCGGGGACTTGGGCTACTTCAGTGATGACAACTTACTGAATGTAGTTGATCGCAAAAAGGAAATACTTAAATATCTAGGCTTTCAATATTGGCCCGCTGAAATCGAGAATGTAATCAGACAGCTGCCGCAGGTGCGCGATGCCTGCGTTGTGGGCATATCTGATGTTGTACTTGGCGATATGGCTGCCGCTTTGGTAATCAAATGTCCAAACTCTAACATCACTGCAGATGACGTTAAGAATCATGTAGCCAAACATTTTGTCGACAAACATAAGCATCTACATGCCGGAGTTCAATTCACCGATAAGTTGCCTCTCAACAACAATGGGAAGATTAAGCGAATTGAGGCCCGTGAGCTATACAAGTCACTGGCTGGCTTAACAACTAAAGGAAACCAAACATAAATAAAAAATAATCACAGTTTATTAATCTAGAAACTAAATTTAAGTTGAATGTTAAATATAGCCAATGCTTGAGAGACTTCTCTCATGTTGAATAAAATCAAATAATTCAATCATAACTACTTAACCGAAATCATTTAATTATTGTTGCAACAATGAGTCTGCAGTGCTCTTCCAGACTAGGTAGCTCTAATAGTTTAACTAAAATGGAGACAATCTAAAACCCCCATTCAAATTCAGTTACTATAACTGTACTGTAAGAGAGGTAGTTATTATGAATAATGGGCTTATCAGCGAAGGGAACACACTAATGAATATTTCACGTCAATAAATTTTAATAAGTTCTTATAATAATTCTATATTCACCATGCCTATAATACACATATTTGGGGAATCGTACCACTTTATTAGATAAGGGTAAACCCGAGCAGGTGTTGTACCATTTATAGACTCCTGAATGATTAGCAAGTGGTCATTGATAAAGAAAATACGTAAAGGGTATACAATTGTAGAGGAGTATGACAATGCATATTGAGTGAATTGTGAAGGGTCAAGAACGAGTCTTGAAGGAGGATTCTATATATATATATATATATATATATATATATATATATATATATATATTTTTTTTTATTTTTTTATTTTTGTTATATATTTGTATATAATTTTTTCTTAATTAACTGATATTTATTTAATTTTTTGTTAATAATAGTTAAGTATTATTTAAAAAAATATATATTTTACAAGATACGAGGTATCCTGAAGTCAACTACAGACCGCAATTATAATTCAAACTTCGAAGATAATATATTTAAATTTATTCAATTATCCATTTGCACTTCACTTCATACATACATTTGCATTAGATCATCATTAAAACAGTGAGTTAAAAGAGTTATAAATAAATTTATAATTCCGACGAATATGGCAGTAATCAATTGACAAGACCAATTGTTAATTAAAATAAAAGATATCACTTTCTAACCATTTTGACGAGTCAATTCTTAATATAAATAAGAGGTAATAATTGAAAGTCTTGCATAGTTGCTTAGCAGTCTTTAAAGCGAACAGAATTATTATTTACTGAACACCTCAAAAACAATGGAAAGCAATTGGAATAGCGTCGACAAAACGTGGAGTGGATCTCCTCGCACTTCCATGTATGACTATAATACATCTGCGGGTCGAATCATTTTCAATACAATGACCAATTGGCCTAAGAAAGTGTTGCAAGTGAGATACAATACATCCTTTCTTCATACACGATCATATTCTCAAAATAAACTACTTCGCAGATATCTGATATTGATGGAGTGATCGTGACATGCGAACAGGCTTGCACATGGGCCATTCGAATAGCTCAGTTCTTCAAGAAACGCGGATTAGATCACACGAGCGTCATTGGAATTGCAGCTGCAAATAGCACTTATGTCATGCCCTTGGGCGTGGCCTGTTTGTTTAATGCGACACCATTTCACGCTATCAGTCCAACGTTCGAAGAAGGTGCGTATATTTGATTTATATTAATCCATGACATTTAATCGAATTCGGTTGCTTTATAGAAACTATCAAGTTCATGTTCGAGATAACCAAGCCAAAAATTATATTCTGTGACAAAGAGCACTATAATAAAATTGTCGAGGCTACCAAGGATTGGAGTCCTGAGGTATATACAGTAAGCGAACCCATGGAAGGTAAGCCCAGCATACAGAGTCTATTGGAGCCCACGACAACGGAAAAGTTTTACCAGTGAGTTCCACTCAAGGGCCAAGAATAGTGAATAAATTTACTAGAACTATTGTATTATTGCAGTCCAGAGCCTTTGAAAACTGGTGGAGATCAAACTGTGGTCATCCTCTCTTCATCCGGAACAACTGGATTACCGAAGGCCGTCTGTGTATCAAATTGTGTGTTTATGCAGGATAACTTGTAAGTTAACAAGCTGAAGATGTAAATCTGAATTCAAATTTACGATCGATTAGAGAGCATTCCGAAACATTGTAAATTTTTTTCGGAAATGTAGTAGAGATAGAGATCAACGGACGTATTTATTTATTTTATTTCACAGGCTTGTCAACAGCGAAACAATTTTCTTCGTTCAGAGCGGACTGGATTGGCTTTCTGGTCTGTGGGCTTTCATGCTCAGCGTGGTATTCGGAAGCACTCGCATCATATCGAATAAACCATTTTCTCCAGAGAACATAGTAAACCTAGTGCAGAAATACAAGATAACTTATATAACCTTGGCGCCTGTTCAGATGGCCGTTCTGGCAAGTAGCCCTGTTGCTAACCCCGACGCCTTGGCCTCGTTACGTAACGTTAACTATGGCGGCAGTATTGCCTCTGATACAGCGTTGACACGCATGAGAGAATTATGCAAGAATGCAATAATTACCTCGGCCTATGCAATGACTGAGGCAGGATTAATATCACTTAATGTAGGTGTGAAGAACGCATCAGCGACTGGCAAGCCGATGGCAGGTATGACCATACGAATCGTGGATGAAGATGAAAACAACTTGGCTCACAATGAAGTTGGTGAGATCTTAGTGCATACCGGCATGAAGTGGAATGGCTACTACGGAAATCCTGTTGCCACGAGCCAAATACTAGACTCCAATGGCTGGATCCATACTGGGGACTTGGGCTACTTCAATGACGATAACTTACTATATGTTATTGATCGCAAGAAGTCAATACTTAAATATCAGGGCATTCACTATTGGCCCGCTGAAATCGAGAATGTTATCAGACAGCTGCCGCAGGTGCGCGATGTCTGCGTTGTGGGCATAGCTGATGAAGTGCTTGGCGATGTGGCTGCCGCTTTGGTAGTCAAATGTCCAAACTCTAACATCACTGCAGAAGACGTTAAGAATCATGTAGCCAAACATTTTGTCGACAAACATAAGCATCTACATGCCGGAGCTCAATTCACCGATAAGTTACCTCTGAACAACAATGGCAAGATTATGCGAATTGAGGCCCGTGAGCTATACAAGTCACTGGCTGGCTTAACAACAAAAGGAAACCAAACATAAATAAAACATAATCAGCTTTAATTTAATTTCACACTCTTTTTATTTTTAAGATAAGGAAACAATAAATTTAAAATGTGCTTAGCTATACTTACATTTTGCACAATTTAATTTATATTAATCTAACTTTGTATTAAATTTAAGTTTAATTTAAAATATAGCGAATGCTTACGAGATTTATTATATGTTCAATAAAATGAAAGTATTCACTCATTTTATTCAGAATAATTTAATTCTTTTGGGAGAAAAACTCCACAATCATCATGCAGACTGGGTACCATATAAACAAGTAGGAAGGCTCTAGTCGAGACGGTTCGACTACGAGATATCCTGAACACTGCAACAACAACAAAAAAAAACTAATACTCTTCTTCTTTACGAACGAATGAGCTCTGCTAACCGCGCAGTTGCTGCCGTGGCTTGGGGTAACTTTGGAAGCTTAAACCTCCATTTCTAGAGGGACGATCTTCATGAAACTTTCGATATATATTAATAGCATTCAAATGTGCCTATTTGCGTTTTTTTTTTTTCAGAAGAAGGCGTGGCATCCATAACCTAAAAATTATAAAATCTACGTATACATATTTATCTAAACAAATAAATTCGAAGTCTTTAGCGCAAACGGTGTAGAAGTTATGCGAAAAAAAAAAATAAAAAAATTATCTCGTACTGCGTAGTTTCCAAAATCTCGACGTTCATACGGTCGGACGGACGGACGGACGGACGGACGGACGGACAGGCGGACAGGGCTATATCAACTTTTATTTGTGCTGATCAAGAATATGGGGCCTGCGACGTCTCCTTCTGCCTGTTACATAGATTTTTTATGAATTCCCATGGCTTCAGGATATAAAAAGAATATGAGACCCTTCGACATAACTCCAGTTGTAAGACTAAATAAAAAAGAGCTAGTTAGTTTGATTCGTATATTTGAAAAATGTATTGTCAACCGAAGTTATATTGCGCCTACTAAAACAATTTATGATTTGCCACGCCCTCAATAGGCGTATCTAAACAAGCGTAACACTTCAGCAGATAAGGGTAGGCACGAGTAAGTATCAGCTGCCTGGATTCAATAGCTATAAAATATGAAAATCATAATTTAATTTATTGATTTCCTGAATGATTATAAGTCGCATGACCATACGTAAAACGTTTTTGATACTATTCAACTATTTGACCGTTGATATCAACTAAAACTGTTGTGGTAGGTCAAGATAGAGTCATAAAGTATGAATATGTATTAAAAATAATTTTTTTTTATATTATCTTTTATATTTAAATATAGAAATATATAGGAACATGCATTGCAAATTAATCTTTATCATTATATATATTATACAGCGGGTTATATGTATATATGTATATGTATCCATATATACAATAACTAAAATTCACACTATAATATTCTGAGTATCTTCAAGTCGTCATCATTATCGCTGATCTTATATTTCAATTTACATAATATCGAGTAAATATTCTTAAGAACTTAACATTTACAAATATGCATTAGACCATTATTAAAAGTAATATATTTAAAACATATTGAATCGTATATGCCTTACAAATCTTATGCAGAATTAGAAAGTATTCCACTGCCAAAGCCCTGTGGAGTATAAAGTTTAATTAATATTTAATAATATATACTAGATACTATATCGAAACGTGAGATAATGCCTTCGTGAGTTTTCTATTCCTTGTCAGTGGGTAATATGTGTATAAAATCAAAGTAATGTATTAAGAAACAGGAAAAAAAAGCTTATGCATGTAGATTTATATGCATATAGATATTAATTGTCGAATTCAGTTATTTATTTATTCGATTTTATTTGCATTAAGAATATCGGCCCAAAGAGCCGTAGCAACAAAGTCAATTGCGTTTGCTCTGCTTTCATCTCGCTCTCGTTTTTCGGCTATCGCTCTGCGGAAGCGTAGTCGTTAATTTCGTTTCGTGCTATTGCTACCGCTACAGATTTGAGCATAGCAAACTCCGAGAGCAGAGCAGAGCTCTCACATATTTTCGTTCGACTATGGCTCTGCTACGACTCCCATCATAAACGAGAGCGGTAGCCAGAGCAAAACGAAAAACTACGGAGTAGCGTAGCATTTTCAAACGCTGGGTAATATAAATAGAGTTTATGAATGAATAAATTGCATAGTCGAGTAAGACTTTAAAGCGCGCAGCATTTGCAGGTACAGATCAACTCAACAAAAATGGAATCCAAATGGAATAGCAAAGATAGAACATGGAGTGCCTCCTGTCGCAGTTCCATGTATAGCTCTGATACATCTGCGGGTCGGATCATTTTCACTACCATGAAGAACTGGCCAAAGAACGTATGCCAGGTGGGCATCAAATGGATCTATCCTTAAGCGGGATTATACATTTTTATAAATATAAATTTCGCAGATATCTGATATTGATGGAGTGACCGTGACATTTGAGCAGGCGCTCACATGGGCCATTCGCATAGCTCAGTTCTTCAAGAAACGCGGATTAGATCACACGAGCGTCATTGGCATTGCAGCTGCAAATAGCACTTATGTCATGCCGCTGGGCGTGGCCTGCCTATTGAATGGCACACCGTTTCACGCTATCAACTCGGTATTGGACAAAAGTAATTCTTCTCTGTGTACGTCAGTCCTTGACATCTAATGTAATTCTGTTACTGTGTAGGTACTATCGAGTACATGTATAACATAACCAAGCCAAAAATTATATTCTGCGACAAAGAGCACTATAATAAAATTGTCGAGGCCACCAAGGATTGGAGTACTGAGATATATACAATAAGCGAACCCATGGAGGGTAAGCCCAGCATTCAAAGTCTATTGGAGCCCACCACAACGGAACAGTTCTACCAGTGAGTGCAAATCAAGAATCAACACAAACAGATTTATATATCTGAAAACGTATTCACAGGCCAGAACCTCTGAAAGCTGGTGCGGATCAAACTGTGGCCATTCTGTGCTCATCTGGCACCACAGGAATGCCAAAGGCCGTCTGCTTATCAAATAGTGTGCTCATGCAGGATAATTTGTAAGGACTCCACAGTTCTTGTGGATATAAATTATATACTATCACAATATTTAACGCCAATTTAAAATGAAAACATCTTTGAAAACTTTGCGTATTCCAGGTTTGTCAACAGCGAAACGGTTTACTTCATTCAAAGTGGCCTGGATTGGCTCACTGGTCTGTGGGCTTTCATGTTCAGCGTGGCGTTCGGAAGCACTCGGATCTTATCGAACAAGCCTTTTTCTCCGGAGAACCTGATCGAGCTAGTGCAGAAATATAAAATAAATTATGTAACCATGGCACCATCACAAATGGCAGCTCTGGCCAGTTGTCCGGCGGCCACACCAGACGCCTTGGCTTCGCTGCGTTACGTGAACTATGGTGGAAGCATTGCTTCGGATGCGACACTGAAACGTTTACGTGAGCTCTGCAAGAATGCAGTGTTTAACTCGGCTTACGCAATGACTGAGTTGGGAGCGATTACGCTAAATGCCGGTGTCCAGAAAGCGTCTGCTGCTGGCAAACCGATGCCCGGAATGACCATACGTATCGTGGATGAGAATGAAAATAGCTTGGCTCACAATGAGATCGGTGAGATCTATGTGCGCTCAGCGATTAAGTGGAATGGATAAACAATCCTACGGCCACAAGCGAAATTTTAGATGCCGAGGGCTGGCTCCATACCGGAGACTTGGGCTACTTCAGTGATGACAATTTACTGCATATTGTTGATCGCAAGAAGGAGGTTCTCAAATACAAAGGCATTCACTTCTGGCCCACTGAAATCGAGAATGTGATCAGAGAGTTGCCCCAAGTGCGCGATGTCTGCGTTGTGGGCGTGCCTGTTGAGTTAATCATGTATGCGGCCGCCGCCTTGGTGGTCAAGGTACCAGGCAGCGACATCACACACGATGATATTGTGAATCATGTGGCCAAACGTCTGCCCACCATCAATAAGCAGTTGCATGGCGGAGTTAGATTCACCGAAAAAATTCCCATCAACAACAATGGCAAAGCCATGCGCAAGGCGGCCCTCGAGCTCCTTATGTCGCTTGGAGGAATAACCACTAATCCCCAGTAATAACAATATGATATAGTACCTATTCATTAAGTTGTATGATTTTTATAAATTTAAAATTTGATAACCACTTTTTACATTTAATAAACTAAAAATTTAACCTAAACCTTGAAAAGATTTCTATTTGATATTCATAAAAATATTTTCAGTTTTTCTAAGCATAAATAAATTATTTCAAAGACTGAACCTTGCTATTTACAGCAAAACTCATAAATTCTCATAAATTATGTATAATACATATCTGCTTTCGACGATCATATTGAATGGCGTATAAAGGGCGCGTAATTCGATCATAGCACGCACTCTTAGTAAGACTGTGAATATGTTACAAAGCACAGTCTTTAGCAGACGACATAGTAAATACTTTGCTCGCACACGAGCTCACACACACACACACACAAACACAGGCACACACACACACTCGTTCTCAATCCCTTTATGTGCAGTTGAGACTTTTCAGGCCTAAAACCCAAACAACAACAACTAAGTACGACGCAAATGTGTCTTGAAAAGAAGCAATGCAAAAGGTACGCCAAAGTTATGTGCTTCATAGCCGAGGCAAGCGCTCCCCTTTAGGTATCCTGGCCATGTCCTGTTAGCTGAGTTGACAGGCAGCCAGGCAAAAATGCAAATATTTGTAAAATATATGCGTGTAAAAATTGTTGTGCTCCATTATCCTTTTAACTGGATATGGCGAACACATGCGGGACCTGAGCCAAGGCAAATACCAAGAGCCATCAGCTAAGCAGGCAGATAACAGCAGTAGCACCAGCAGCAGCAGCAGCAGCAGCAGCAACATGAAGGGCACGATTCAAATTATCCGATTTAACTGATGAACAGTTGTTGGAATTGTTTGAGAATGTCCCTTCCGATGCAGAGTTATCCGAGTCAAGTGACGACGAGGAAGATGACTTAAATGTGGCAGAAACTCTAATAGCTGCTGTGGATGATATTAGCACAATATCATTTGCTTGTAATGATGAAGAGAATGTGCCTGATAATGGTCAGTCTGAGCCTATTAGGAAATGCATACCGATTCGAAATTTATAGTGGAGCAGGCGATAACATTGTCTTACCTGGTCACCCAGATCTTGGTGCTTCGGCCAACATAGTAGTACGTTTGACCAAAACAGTACAAAGCTTTAAGCACCACATCGTCTACTTTGATAATTTTTATACCTCTTTGCCTCTAATGGTATATTTGCGAGCAAAGGGTATTTATAGCCTTGGCACAGTACGTGCCAAGCCCACGCAGGTCGTCCAGTCAGTACCGTATCTCTACAAGACCAGATGCAGTCACCATCTTTGCGAACAGATCGGTCACCTTTTTCACAATCCCCACGGGCCCGACCATCACAGCTTGAGCTTAAACTTGGAAAAAAAACTTTACACCCAATAGCGGAATTACGTTTTGACCAAGTCAACCACTTCCCAAATTGGTTGGATCGGGACAATAAGAGACGGTGCAAGCTCTGTAAATCATCACAAACGCAATGCATTTGTGAAAAATGTAATTTACATCTATGCTGCACATCAACAAAAAATTGTTTTAAAACATATCATATGAATAATAAAAATTAACATTTCTATTAAATACGTTTTTTTTACTCTTAGATGCCCAAGAGTGTCTTGAGACACTTATTACCTTTTTTGCACCTGACGGCTAAACAAAAACTTCTATATTTTTTCTGAGTTCATTTTTGAGTTTAGAAGCCTAAATTTACTTAAAAAAAAATTGTTCCAATTATTTTCCTCCAATAGTTTAGAAAACAGCATTAGAGGGTTAAGTTGGTATTAGATATTTCGCTTTGATAGTGAGATCTAATCTACAGTTATTGCCCTTTGCAATTTGTGAGATAAAATTTTGTTTCTGATATTTTATATAATATATAATTTGTAACTGTATATAGCCTATGCTGCCTAGAAAATGTTGCCTATTAATTTCATTTTATAGCTAATATATTGTCATTTACTTTTTTCATTTATTTTCATATCAGATTCATATAAAAGCAAAATAAGTAAAAAAAAAATAAAAATAACAAAATAAGATAAAAAATCACTTGATAATAAAATAATATTTTAATAATTAAAAAAAAGGTAAACAAACACTATTTAGTTTAATAATAATCTATTGTTTATTTGACCTTCAAATTATACGTCATACATATAGCTAAATAACTATTTATTCAATTCACAAATTAATCATTATCTATTTGTCCTTGAAAGAGTCTCATGATCCCACAGCATATTTGCCGAAATAATTTGAATTTGTTATTGTCTTTGCCACGATATAAGTAAATTGGCTCTAGCGTAGATAATCTCGTTGGTTATTTATAAACACTCGCGGTTGGTCAGCTTTTGCGGGCCTCGTGCAAGACCGATTACTAATGAATATATTCTTATCACATTATGTTACTCTAATTGAGTAACGATAAGAAAGCTGCTGATGAATGGCACGAGTCGGTGCGCGAAAGTGACGCAGTTGGCGCAATCAAATTATATATATATGCGCTTATCATAATCTGAGCTGTCAATGAACAAAAGAGAATTATAGAATGAAATACGTCGAAGTGCCACTTAAGTTGATAATAAGGGAACAAAAAAATATGGGGAAGGGAATTAATAACTGCTCGAAGCTCACATCTTTCTGTGTAAGATATGCCGCGAGGGTTTTATCAACGCTCCATGTGATTCCAAAGTGCATATTAGATTATGTATACTCCGCTGCATACCCTCACCATTCAGCCAGCAAAATGGCAAGCCCACGACGACGACGTCGATGATAACGACGACAGCTGCAATTCGGGCAGCCCTCATCTGGCCGTGGCTCAACCAAAAAACAAATTGAAATTGGTGAAAAATACTGAACAATACACGGAAAGGGTGCAGAAGAAGCCGAAGCCGAGCAAAAACAAAAATAATAATAATATATAGTATATATAGCATGTTCGTATATTGGAAAATGGTTTTGGCTTTTTTTTTCTCTCTCTTTTTGGTGGCATGTCTGAGGCTATGGCTCATTTAAAACGTGCACACACATTTGCATGCTAGAACTGGCTCACATGGCGTATGAGTAACATACTCCAAATGCCGCTTACAACATGAAAAACAACAAAATGCAAACTGCAGAATTATGCGCAAAATCCAAAAGCATAACAATAATTTGCTGCAAGCGAAACAACATGCATGCATACATATATATATATATATATATATATATATATATATATGTGTGTGTGTGTGTGCAATAGCAACTGCAATGGTGGGTGTGGGCGTGTCGGGCGTATGTCTCCACGTTGTCGCCTTGCCACCCCAGTTTGTCCGCCTGTCAGTTTTGTTTATTGACTTTGGCAAATTGTTGGCAGCACAGGTAATAACATCAATGCAGTTGCCATTTTTTGCGACCTCTGCCACATCCGCACCAGCCACCCACCTCTTCACGCCACTCGGATATATAGTTCTCGATATAGCTTATTTTTTTCCTTTTTTTTCATACTATGCGTTGCGCAGAATTTACAACCTTAACTCTGGCCACAGTGTGCCCACAGCTCGAACATGTGGAGGCAAATGGGCATTGCATTTTATTAGCAACTATTACACGTCCTCGGAGACCGAGGAAGACCAGTGCCGGAGGAGCAGAGACCGCAGGCCGTGGTCGTACTGATAGACCAGAGGCCATAAAGCCAAGAATTATTATAATGTGATTATTATTATGATTATGCGATCGTTATCGTAAATAATTTTCAATGCGCCGCGTGTGCTTAGACTTCGATGAGACGGAAAGTGGAATGGAGGGGGGATGGGGGTAGGGCGTTGCTGTAGGCCAATAGGAGGTAGAACCGCAGGACCTTATGGAAATTTCTTGAATCGCTTTGAGCAATTGCAGCTTTTGTCGCAGTCCCGGAAAAGTGTCCTTTGTGCTTCGTATTCCATGCCATTCGCCATGTTTCGTTATGACAAAAACATGAAAATGAAACTATCGGCCAGCAAAATTATCACATACTAAGTCAGCTTGTTAGCAGACCGAAATGTATGCAACAGTTCATAAACCATGATGTCGCTAGCTCCTTGTGACAAAAAGAAACACTGAAGAAGGAGCGGAACAGCACAGCACAGAAGTAGCTGGCACTCATCATATTTTCCAGCTGGCCACAAAGAACGAAAACGGAGCACGACTGAAAGGAAACTATGCAAATGCAAATTAGATGAACATAAAAAATGAGAATGAGACAATGAAATGCGATGCGCAAAGCGTTCACAAGTTGGCCGCTCAGAGCGCTGAAGTCATAGGATGAGGCGAGTGAGTGGCGAGGGATGGTGAAATTGTAGGGAAATGTTAGAGGACTCATTTGCGTGTAAGAGTAAAGTGGAGATTGGATAAAATGAGACGAGTAGATCAAAAGATTGTGCGACAGAGAGCGTACCACGTGCACAACTCAACTGAATGACACAGGAGCCTAATGCTATGAGCAAAGCAAAATGTGAAAAGTTATAAAAGGCAAAGCATCTGAGAATGTCGGCATAGATAAAAGTATGTCGGAAAACGTAATGAATCAAAAAGAAAAAAAAAAAAAGAAACAAAATGAAATGCGAACTAACTTATATATGTGTCATAAAATAATGAAATGCTAGATGATTAACGACTATCTGATACCTTTTATGTACCTTGTAGTGCCAAAGTATTATTCTATAAGCGAAATCTTATCGGGAAGCTCCACTGGTATAGTGCATTGTTTATAGAAGCCAATGAAATTTGTTAATATAATATTTAGCGTAAATATTTAATGATATATGTACATTTTCTTTAATATACAATATTTTATAAAAATTACTTAAGGTTTAAAATTTTTGTAACAAATTATTTTTTATTCGCATGGCAAGAAATTTAAGCTCTTTTCTTTTAAGGTTTATCAGTCATTGACATTGTGTTGGAACTGATAAGGTCAAGCCACTTAAAGGCCCTAAGGGCTGTATAGTCTAAGCCAAACAAAAATAATTCAATTTAAAGCCTCTTTAAGTAAAATCTTCAATATATATTTATATAAAAATCCAAAAAACAATTTTAAGAGCAGAAAATAAAATTTGCAAAAAAAATATCTGTTTTTATTTTCATACAAGAAACAATAGATCTTATCAAAATTGCTGCACATTGATTACTTCAGACAATTTGCTAAATAAATGTCAATAATTTTATAATTTAAAAAAATTATAAATAAACTAAGAGTACTTATAATACTAAAGAAGATAAATCAAATATCTGTATTTCTGTGCCAAGTAAAAATGTTTCAATGCTGAAATTGGAAATCGAAGCGAATCCAGTTGCAAAGCGGTTCATATTGCATTAGTGACAGAAACGTGTTGTAATCTGCATTAAAAGATTACTTGTTTATACCCTCTAGAGATAAGAGTTCATGATTGCTCAAGGCCATCGAATAGAGCTTATCAACTTGCAGTATTCTAATGCCAAACGTAAAGTTAAGGCGGCTAAATTGTAACAATACTAAACTATAAGCTAAATGAATTATAGTAAAATGATAAGATAGTAAATTATTAAAAAATTGTTTTTATATATATGATGTACACTATCTTGTCTAATAGATACTTTTACAATTGGACAATTTCATAATTTCAGATGATAAGCAGCTGGGATTGGTTTCCTTATTAAACAAAGGGTATCTGCTTATTGAGCATTAGTATTGATAGGTTTTTGATTTATTTCCAACACGCATCGAACATGTTTTGCAACGTAACACGACACAAAACTGTCCACATTAGCCACGACAGATAAAGCGCTGGTGAAAAACGAGATAGCGATAAGTGTGATAGGGCGGGTGAAGCGTGGGCAGAGCTTAACTAAAGCGCAGCAGCAGAGGAGGAGCAGCAGCAGCAGCGGGCGAGCGTCAACTAATCGCCAAATGGTCACTTTGCAGATAATTACCAAGGCTTATAGTTGCTTGTAGGATTAGGATGCGCGGCGAAAAGGAAAACAGAAAAGTAAAGCGCAAGGCGACTCAAGGACACCAACAGCAGCAACAAGCTGCCGCTGCTGCCGCCCACACACATCTCTGAAAAAGGGTGAGATCTGAAACGCAAAAGAAAACTGAGAGCAGGAACAGAAACTAGCCCAGAACAGAACATAAAGCCCAAACTGAGTTACTGCGAAATGAGTGTAGATAAGTGGCAAACGGCTGTTAACGGTATGTCAAACTGACTTGCCAGCTGCGAAGGACGAGCTGCTGCGGACACTGGAATCCAATTAGGTCACATTAGGATTTGCGTGGTTTAATTAACTAAAATTGGCTGCCGCTGCCGCTGCTGCCGCTGCTGCTGCCGCTGCTGCTGCCTCTGCTGCCTCTGCTGCTGCTGTTATCTCTGCTGCAGCGTATGCAAAGCTCAAATACATTTCAAATATAACGTATACGCACAGTATGCTCGCATATACAGCATTCACCAATACACACTCATTACAATTGACAGCGTAGGTAATTAGATAGCTGCTTTTGTTGAATCTGATTAGCTGACAGCTTTATATTCTACATAAGCCAAAAATATCAAATTTCATATTATAATTTAAACACCTGCAGCACACTGCAGCTGTTTTCTTTTATTTAATAAAATATTTTTCTGACAAAGCAATGGTGCCGCATTTTTTTTATTTTAATTAAAACATTTATCGCACTGTCGAAGAACTTGATGCGCTGTGAATTCCCGTGACTCAGAGATAATTCGAAAGTGAAATGAAAAAAGAGGAATTGCTTCGAATTTCTTAGAAAAAGAAATGCTTTCAGCAGTCTGCTAAAAATAGAGAAAAAAAACCTTTTTCAATTTGAGCGAATAAATCCAAGCAATTGAGAGCTGCTTAAAGCCTTATATGTATCTGAACGTTGTCAAAGTTAGATCTATATACACTATTCACATTAATATAAAAGGAATGTAGAATGTTTAGTTTAGTTGGACATATAATATTGTAATTTAAGAACGGCAGCAGATGTGCATCGAAGAGATTTTTCTCTAAGGCGATTTCAGTCATTCGTTTCGTTACGTTTTCTCTCTATTCTCTGTGCTTGTTCTCTCTCCTAAATGATTAAAATAATTCAAGTATTGACTTCATCAAATATAGAGGTATTTTTTTTTCTCTGTTAACTTCTACACACATGATTCCGTGACGTAAGATTCGCTTACGTCAAACTGTTTTAGCTTAACAAACTTCATTCTATTTCAACTTCAATAATATTTTCAAAGAAATTATTTTGGTTTACAGTGTTCAAATGCGTAATAAACAATAAAGTGACCTATGAACAGTTAATTTTAAAATTTCATTAAGCTGCGCTGATTGCTATGACAGATTAACGGATCAAATATATTAAAGCTTATAAATAATAAATAAATTGGTGATAACTTGTTTTTATTATTAAGAGTGCAAAAAGGGTCAACTGAAAATTTAGCAAAAAATTATCAAAATTAGTTTATTAATACGGCATATCAGCTCAGCGGGGTGGCTTTTAAGTGCTAACAAAAACAGAACGAGAGAGAGAGAGAAGGGAAAAGAGAATGGTGGGGAAATGGATTCCCTGGGCGTAACACTCAATCAGCCGAGTCAAACTTTTTTTTTGCGTATATAGAATTGTTATAGATTAGCACTTTCGCATGAACTCGAGTCAGCATTGACAGTATGTATTACATTCTGAGAAATGCCTGGGAGAATTGGCCATGCAAACGCATGAGCTGCGCCATAAAGAGCTCTTGGAAAACGCTTTTTGAACTTTGAACTGTGCGCATTGGTTTAGTATGCTGGATGCCACAGTGGGACTTATGCGGGATACAAGATGATGATGACCGGGCGGAGAAGAGAAGCATGCGGAAAGCTGCTTTGGTTTTTGGGCCACCTGGTCTAACTACAGAGCAACACAAAAAAAACACAAGTCTGTGCCACAAAGGACGCCGAAAAACGGCGAACGAACTACTCCAAAACAACTGTGCAAAGTGAACTTGAAAAAGTTCGAGCACTTGAGCGTCAGCATGTGTAATAAAGGTTATTTATGTATATTTTATCGCTTTGGCAAGCAGCTTTTGGGCAGCGCCCACAGCCGCACCGCACGCGCCTGGTGGTTAGCTAAACCCCCTTTGGAAATTGGCTGGGCAGCGTAAGTTAACTTTTGTTCTGCTGTTCGGCATGGCATAAGATTTATTTTGGCAGCTGCAAACAGCAATTAGATGAATGAAAAGTTGCCCATATAAATGCTAATCGCCGCTCTGTCTGCCACAAAGCATGCAATGCAAATAGCCAAACTGACGTCCTAAATTGCATTTCTCATTTTGTGACGCGCTGGCAAACGGCAAACGGCAAGCTGAAAAGCGACAAAGGCCGAAAAATCTCATTACAAGCCAAAAAGCGAATTAAAATGCGAAAAGGTGACACAAATTAGGCGAGTGCCTGTGGAAACTGTCGCAACGGAAGTAATAAGTGATAAAACGGAAGACAAAGTGCCGTTACCCCCAGCCCACTTGGCAAACCGGATGCGGATGTGGATGCGCATGCAGAGTGAACTATTGCCAAGCTAATCGCGACGTGACGTGACGTGACGAGCCCAAAGTTCTGCAGCTACAGCTCACACCGCTGACCCCGCTGTTCCCGCTGTCTCACCCACTGCTGGAGCAACATTCCAATTGACATGCAGCAATCGACCTTTATTAAAAAGTTTTCTCCCATTCTACACCAAATGTTTTTTTGTTCTCTTTTTTTTTTTTTTGTTTATTTGGCCCTTGGCTCGCAAAAGAAGGCGCGCCCAAGACGCAATATATGACCAGACCCAGCACGCCATGTGCCTCCCCTGGGGCCAACTGGCAACTGGCAACGAGCTACTGGCAACTGGCATCATCCAATAGCAAAATGTTTGTTTGTGGCAGCAGCAGCAGCGCAGCCGTCGCACCTCCTACTCCAGCACCTCCTTCAGAGCTATCGCCACCTAGTCCTGGCCCTACTGTGACTACTTCGATTTGTAGCCAAGCGATGACAAAAGCTTATTGACAGATTATTCAACCGTTGGCACATATTGCCGCCATAGTTTGGCGCCATTCAGCTGCAATAACACAAGCAGCCACAACAACACTAACAACCACAAATATCCCTGTGACCGACAAGCAACGGGCGCTACAAATCAACAACAGAGCCGAACAAATCGACAAGCGTTTCAAGCAAATAATTAAAAAAGTTGCCAATATTAAAACTGAAACTGAAACTGAACCGAAACGTTGCCAAAAACGATCGCATTCTGACCAACAGTTGGGGTATTTTAGTTCTATGAATATGCTTGTGAGATAAATGATATAATTTTTAATATAATTATAAAAATTAAAAAAAAAAAAAGAAGAAATTTATTAAAATATATATATATATATTTGTTTATTTATTTTTATTTTATTTTATTTTTTTATGTATAACGAAGCTAAAACCATTTTTAAAAATAATAAAAATATTTAATAATAAAAAAGAAAAAAAATATATATATATAAATAAAAGACATTTATATGAAAAATATTTGAAAAATTCTAAATATAGTATCTATAATTATTATAATATATTTTTTAATTGTTTATCATTAAATTGACTTTAGTCTTATCAATTATTAAATAAATAATAATCAGATTACTTTAATCATGCTTTCTTCGTAAGCTGCTATATAAAACCTTCTCTTAGCACACGCTCAGCAAATACAAGTTTTTAATCTATAATTTTATAGAGTATTTCCGATTCGACTTTCCAGTTCGAAAGTGCGACTCAATTCAGTCTTATTGTTATAGCTGCAGCTCGTGTGCGGCTTGTGTTATAATCGGTCAATCGGTGCGGACAGAAGCGTCAAGTGTCTGCAACAATTCCAGGGAACTTCAGCCCCACTCAGCAGCATGCCATTTCCTAGAGGATGCCTATCACGTTGAATGGTGCCACCCAGGAATACATTCAGCCGAAAACAACTACGAATTCTGGTAACGCCCACGTTTTATTGCCACAGTGCGCCCCAAGTTTTTACTTACTTTGTTCTCAAACAAATAAAAACATAAGAGTCTATATATATACTTATTGGTATATATAGTACATATATAGAGCAATATATGATATATTGCATTGCTTGACTGTTTGTTTTACTTTTCATATTCGCATGTGGCGATATATATCGTGACTTGTTTGGCCAATTGCGCAATGTGCTCAGGCAGCCATAGATGCAACTGTTTACGCCACCACCCCCCGTCCCCATTTGCCCTTGTGTTTGCTTAAAGAGTGGCATGGAATGGGACTACTGCTGCTTCTCGTGCAGCTGCCAACCACTAGACAGGGCGCATTCAAGATGCAGATAGTGCTTGCAATGGGTATCTGTGGGCAGTCAGGTCCCACATACACAGAGATGGAGGCTGTTTTTGCAGCCTGGTCTTTGATTCATGAGCCAAATCTAATAAGCATTAGGCGCAAAGAGCAAAGGAACATCACCAAAAAGCCATAGATCCATAGACCCAGGCACCGCAAAACCAATGCAAACCAATGCAAACCAAAAGCCGACGAAAAATATGAAGAACAAAAGAAAAAAAAAATATGAAAGGCGTATAACCAAAAGCAGTTACTGAGCGTTGAGCTGAGCGTGCTGCCACTTCTGCTTCTGACCAGGGCCCAAAACCCTAGACCAGCCAGTCAGCCAAACCAAGGCAACCAGCCAGAGAGTACCAGTCAGCCAGCCAGTGAAAAACAAATCAAGTTGAAGTTTTCTCATTTCCATAACTAATGCAAAAATCCAATTTCTTATGCAAACATAAAATTTTCCACTCGCAATGCTCAGGCGACAGCGACAGGAGGGTGCTGGAGGAGCCGTAGGTGGGCATAGGGGTAACTCGAGCTATGGTTGGGGAGGGGATGAAGGGGGCCCGTACGGCGTGCATGCATACTATAAAATTCAGGTCAAGCAAACCATAAAATCATTCATCATTTTCGTGTAAGTGTTGCCACACACACACACACGCACACAGCTCCTTGCCGAGCCTTCATAATGTCTACATATATGTGTGTATTGTGTGTGCATGTGTGTGTGTGTGCATGAGTTTGTCTGTGGTCTGGGTGAGGTCCTGTGGTGGCTTTAAAAACGGCCGACGTTCGCATTCCTGCAATAAAAATCAAGAAAGCAGCCAGCAAAATACTCAACACCAACAACAACAACAGCAGCCGCAGCAGCAGCAGCAGCAACCAGAACAAGAAGCACACATATAAAACAAAATAATAATAATAATAATAATAATAATAATGAAGCACAAACCGAATGAAATGGCTGCGTGCGAGCGAGACAGGTGACAAAGCGGCCTAGACATGAGCCCCATTTGCATATTAAGTTCTCCCACGTCGGGTACTGAGGCCGAGGCATGGCATTAAGTAAGGTCCTTCTGCTCCTTTGCATCGGAAGGGACAGGAGCGCTGGCATTGGGGTTTGGAGCCAGAGCTGGGGCAAGAGCTGGGTACTGGGGCTATTTGGGATTCCTGGGTATATGCCGGCAAGGGATAAGTGTCAAAAGAATTTGACAATGCGCTCGGTTTCGTTTTGTTGTTCTATTTATTATTGTTGTACGATCCTGCTTCAACTGCCCGTCCTGCTCTCCTCTTCGTCACTTTGCCGATTTTTTATGCATCGGGAAATGTTTTGTGCGTGTGTTTGTTTTAATGGTCTATTTGCCAGAGACTGGGAATCGGGGCAACTGGCAACTGACAACAGGGAGTTTGCTTCTGCGAACTGCGCCCAGTTTTTTTTATTTTTTTTTTTTATAAAGCATTCGATATTCTACTGCCAAATGCCCTGCAAAGGCAGAGTTTGCCTATGACAATTGTGAGGTAGATAAAGCAGGAGCACATATTATATCTGCGATTTATTCTAGCTGGAATTATTGAATGCACATTTATAACTCCTATTACTTATCTAAGTAGTTATCTGAAATATCTTAATTGATTTCTAAATATTTGTATTAGATACTTTCATATTAACATCACGGAAATAAACATAAGACAGAACCTTCCTATCTTCTTCGAGAAATCTGGGTCTTACTTTTTATATAATCTCATAGATTCCTAAACAATTGAACTTAATGTTTATCTAAGACCTTCATAGCTGGCCTTGGCTTATTAGAGCATTCAGTATTCGGCGCGCTAAACACTCTTCATTTTTTTCTGGTTTATTTATATTTTTTTTATTTCGGCCGCATTGCCTGCGTAGGCAATTTAAGCTCTGCTGACTCGGCCGCCATGCGATTTTTTTTTTTATTTTTCTTTATTTTATGCCTTTCCACTTATTTATCACAATTTATTGTTGTCTACCCCAGCGCATAGATAAGAAGTTCAATTTGAATTCAGTTTGAGTGTGGCATTATATTCAAGGGTTCCATGCGCCTTGGCTCTCCATCAATTTCTATCTTAATTGCATGCAACTCAATAAGTATCGGATATACATTTAATAGTAATTGATTGTTAGCCAGCAGATAAGCCGCAAGACAAATAATCAACGGACAAGTGATGATGATGGCGAAGCAGAAGAAGAACATGATGAATACTTTGAGGTCAAATATAAAAGTGTTGAGGATGCTCTATACTGAGCTGTCACTCCCATTGATTTCATAATTTATATATATAAATGCTTATATATACTAAAATCTAGCAAATACTAAAGACTTCTTTACATATTGAATAACTTTGAAAGCATTTCTCTTCTTTTTTTTTTATTCATCCTAAGAGCTTGTTCCCTCACTGAAGAACTAATTGCATGTGTCTTGCTTTGAACTATTTATGCATTTATATCAAGTACACCACATGGCCGCAATTAAATTATTTTATTAGAGCAGAGGCCTACAAGGCAATCGCTTTGATTGCTGTTCGGTACTTACCGCAAGGCACTCAAGTTCTACCTCACTTTCTCTCTCTCTCTCTGACTCGCTTCATATATTTTTCCCTCACTCTGTCTCTGTCCGCAAACCGCATCTATGATGTGGAGGGCGCAGGAGGCAAACTGATGGCAAAAATGCGTTAAATATGAAATGAAATGTTTAAGGACAACCGACAAGTTGCCAACATCGGCTACTTGGTTGCTCAGCAACTACTACTGCTGCTGCTGCTGCTCCTGCTGCTCCTGCTGCTGCTGTTGCTCCTGCTGCTGTCGATCTCAAACATTTAACCGCTGCGCTGATGATGGCAGCAATTAAACGGAAAATGCCTGGCCAGAAATGCTCGAGAATTTGTGGTACAAAAATTCAATTAATTTTGGGGCCTTCGCGCAGCGCACACAGACAAAGGCATTAAAGGAACGCATGCGAGGTGGGCGGAGCGGGTACTTCGCAGCGATGCGGCATTGTCATGTGTCTTACTTGTGGTTGGAAAACTATAATAAATTATGGTACGACAACCGCTTGTTTGGTCTCTTGGCTCTTGATTAGCATGGCAATGGCTTTTACCCACCCCCATGCCCAACTCCCTTCCCAACCCAACGCGCTCTTTTCTAAATACCAAACAAAATACGAGAACACAAAATACAACAACAAAAAATGTGAAATCCGGAAGCAAAATTAAATAAATTACTTTTCAGGGCAGACGCTCTCAACTTACCCATGGGCTTGATTGCAACAGACTCTGGTGTTCAACAGCAGCTTTCTACATTTGAGCAAATTAGTTGGCTAAATATAAAAAAATAAAAAAAATAAAAAAAAAACAATCAGTTCCATATACAGAAAGTTTTCGTATCGGCATCTGGATTATGCTGAAAATTAAGTTATCAACTTGTGTGGAAACTATAACTTAATTGGCTTATTGTATTACACAATTATATGAAGGCGCCAGCACAGCCACAGCCACAGCCACAGCCAGAGTCAAAGCCCAAGCCAAGGCAGCTGCTTGCCAAAGAGAGCAGCAGTGGGCAAATGTGGAAAGATGCCAAGGATAGCATTAAGGATTATGAAAATAGTTGTTGAAAAACGCAAATATAATGCTCTTCCAATTACATATGCTCAACACAATAATCATGCGAATTTATTCTATTGAAGTAGTTAATTTTGAATTCAGCTAAATGCTAATCTAGCTGAAATAGCTAGAACAAATTCTCAGCTATCGTTGAAATATGAGTGGGAAATCCTATGACTATATTGATAAATGTTTTGCAAACTCACTCGAAAATCTTGAGGCAGTTTGATTTATAGCAGTGTGAAAGTTCAGCCGGCTAATCTTGAATTATAAATCAATCGTACAAAAGATAACGCTCAGCTAATCATTAATCACTATCTATTAGGTAACAGTTTATACATCCAAGTCAATATGTTTTCTATATTATCTTTAATCTTATCTCTATAAATATGGTCTGGTTTCATAAACAATATTAATTTTCAAGTTATATATAAAAATCGGTTTTATTTTCATTGTTTTTTTCTTAGTGTCTGGTCTTGTACATTTATAGATTTATTATAATTTATAAATTTTTTAGTTTATAGACTGATTAAGTTTATATATTGAACTATTTCCGTTCAGATTTTTTGGTTTATAACTTTGTTATTATGTTCTCTCAATGAGTGATTCTTTTTTTACCTTACTCTCTCTCTTTCTCTCTCTCTCTCTCTCTCTCTCTCTCTCTCTCTCTCTCTCTCTCCATCAAAAACAAAAATAATGATAGTTGCCTTAAAATTGAAATGCCTTTGCTTGAAATAGCTTTTGATATAGTTTTCTCTGCAAGTTTACATTTCTAAGAGCAATCCTCTAATTAATCTCAGCAGAACAAACAATCAAACTCTTTAAGCGCTCATGCTCGTGTTCGCGCTCTAACCATTAATTAGCAAACACTTGACAACAGTCACAGTGTCTGTCAACTGTATTCTTCCGACCGAATTTTGGATGTGCGCCGCCTTTCAGACAGCCAGCTAAGTACGATTAAGTTGTGCAGCAAACTTGTCGCGTCTTTTGCAAAACAAATTGGAACATAACGAAAATGGAAATGGAAATGGAAATGAGTGTTGGAGTTTCAAGACTTGCATGGCAAATGAAAGTTGGGATTTGCTATGGGAAAGTGAGGGGCGAAGAGTTTAACTACAGCATACTTAACGCTTGCAGTCGTCAACCGCCACTTGACGCATATGCAAAATATTTAAGTGCAGCCAGCTAGAGAGCAAAGCAAAGCGTAGCCTGTCCCTGTCACGCCCCTCCTTCACACTTTTCTCACAGCTTTGGAGCACTCAAAAATGTGAGCCGTCTTATTTTTGCAAGAGCGCCAGCAACGTCGCAGCACACATATTTCGAGTGTTGCACAAACATTTGCACAGTCAAACGGCGCGAGCAGTTGCCCCTCCAGTTCCTGCAGCATCTAGCCCCCCAAATATATGCAGCATATAATTATTGATGGAGCCAGCCGCCTTTGGCGGAGCAGTCAGCCCCTTCTCAGAGCATCAGCACACCACACTCCACTATGCTAGTTAATGTCGTTAGCAGGTGCTCGAGACATTTGCATATGCTTGCGGTTCATTGCGAGTGCGAATCCATTAAAATGAAGTGCAGCCGAGGCGCCACGCCTGAGTGCCACCCTTACGCTCCCTGTGCCTCTTCCGGCCTGTATCATTTGCTCATTAGAGGCAACAATATTTCAAGCCAGGCAATAAATTCTTAAAGCTAGCGACAAACAGCTTGAGCACAACTGCCTATCGAACATGGCATGTTAGAGAGAAAAAAAAAAATAATTTATGACATGCTGAAAATTGAATACTCTTTGAAGGCATTTAACATAAAGCTACTTATATTTGGTTTCTGATGAATCTTAATATATTAAAAAAAAAAAAGAAGATTTAACTTTAAATTTTACTTCAAAAGATATATCTATATACATAAAGAGCGCACATAATAATCGACATTTTCTTTAATATGCCACACGCTTTCTAACTAATTTATAAGACTCTCAACAAGGGTATTAAGAGAGACGGACTGAACAGGGGATAGAAAACGAAAAAAGTCAATATAAGGAAATTAATTTGCGCAGCTCAGCAGCAGACAGGGCATGCGGATTTCTGACCAAGACATAAAATTCAATTAACCCGGACACACACACACACACTCGTACACATGGAACACTCGTAAGGCACACTTGAAGGAGTTAGTTGGACTTTGGTCGCCATTTCTGCAGCAGCACATAAAAGCAATTGAAAGAACATGCGAAAAACAATAAAAAGAAATTAAGGTAAAGTAGCTGCAAAGCAGCAGCAGAAGGGGAAGAGAAAAGGCTAAGAGTCTCTGGCTGGTGGGCAACGAGAAACATTGGTAGAGGAATCATTGAATCATTTAATTAGCGTTTAGATTGCGCACAAGGCACAGTTGCACACACACACACACACAGAGACAAGACACATGTGTAGTTTATTGAATGAACATGCATACATAGTTATATATACATATATATAAATATGTATAAGCATATATGTATGTGAGTGTAAACATTACAACCACAAGCACAAGAAGCATTTTCAATTAGTTGGCCAGCAATTTATGCGGCTAGCTACAGAGAAGCACACTCAGCCTGTGTATGCGTGTGTGTGTGTGTGTGGGAAATAAATTCAATGCTTTCGTCACATTTTCACTTTAAGAGCCAGCAAACAGGCTGGCTAGCTGAGCGACTTGCTCACTCGCTCATTCGCTGGCTTCATGGAGCATGGCTAAAACCTCAAAACCGTCGCAACAACAAAGGCCCAACGGGCCATGTGGCCAACTCCTGTTGAAACGGCAGCAGCACCATCGCTTGCAGAACTTGTGTGAACGATCTGCACCGGGTCTGGCCAACGCCACAACAAGCCAAATAAATGTGCTCGCCTTTCTTTGCTTTTTATTGTTGTACTGATTCCTTCTTTTTCTTTTTCTTTCTCTTTCTCTTTACTTTTTCTCTTTTTCGGTTGTGGCACAAAGAAGCCGCGGGCATTTATCAAAGGAGTACAGCTTATTGATTTACTTGCAATGTCTTCCCATCAGACGTACAATATGTATGCACCATAAAATGTCCATTATGTGTTTAACAAGCGAAATAATAATAATTCTCAATCCAACAACACGATTAATTGACTGCAAGCCCGAATGTGGGTCACTTTAAAGAATGTGCAAAAGTGCTATTATTATGAGATATATAAATATGTAAAATATATATAAGGAGATTGTGAATTTATAATAAATATATAAATATATATTTACACAGAGAGAGAGAGAGAGAGAAAGAGAAAACTAAAAATGAAGAAATTAAGAAAAGAAAATAAATAATAAAAAATTTAAAAATATTTATAAAAGTTCAAGTTCATATAAAATTAATAAAAATATGTTAAATAATTTTAAAATGTGTTAAAATAATTATAATAAACAAAAATGTTTATTAAATTCTTTTTTGATAATTCATATATATAGTCTTTGTAATAGCCATAGAAAAATGTTTTAAAATAATAATAATAATAAATAAAAATTGAATAAATAATTATTTAATATTAATGTGATTAACTTTTACCTTCAACAATTTTTAGCTTTATTTTCAGTTAAATAAATAATAAATAAAAATCACTTAAAACTGTTAATTTAATAACAAAAAAAACTCTAAATATACAAAAACTTAATATTATTATCAAATTAAATGAATATAAATTTAACATTTTTAATAACATAATTACAAATTACATTACAAATGAATACAAATTTGTTGCAGCAAAAAGCTAGTTTCGTTTGCCTTACAACAATTTTGAATGCGACGTAAAAACCGTCCACACACACACACGCACAAATATAAATATATATAATCTGTAGAGAACGATATATAGCTAGTTGTATAAATAACAATCATGTGCGTGGCAGCAACATAATAAATAATGTCAACACTTACAGCAGTTGCGTTTGCGTGGGCTGATTGCAAATCATATGCTGCGGCATTATATATGCATAGCCTGGTCAATTGAAATGAAATTGGATTCTGTCAGGAGGCCTACTGACCAGCGGTAGCATGACAAGCCATACATATATTTATATATCGTAGGTTATTGAGTGGTTGAATTGGTTTGCTGAGCAGTGCGGTACACTACAGAGTCTGCTGCCTCTGCCTCCTAGCCAGCTTGAATGACACAAATTTTTATTGGCTTTCAACGCAGCTGAGCCGCTGTCGCTGTCGCCGTCGCCGTCGCCGTCGCCGCTTGACGCGGACAAAATTAATGTAATGTGGCAATCGGACAGCAGCTACCCGACAGTTACCCAAGCTCCAAGTATAAAAAAAAAAGTAAAATAAATAAAACAGAGCCAGGTGGCAGGCATTGTGGGTGGGTTGGGCGGCGACACGTGCTGCAGTCGCAGCAGACGAGCAACAATAATGCACAATAATTATATAATGGAGCTATTAACTGAGAGTTTGGCAGCCGGCTACGAAAATTGGCCACGATGTGTATAAGCCCATAAACCAGTGCCACAAATTTCCACACTGGCTTGATGGACTTGCCGATTCGCAAAAGCTATTGAATTATGTGAAGTGGGCGCTGGTGGCTATAGCCCCAAAAACGTCTCGCCACTCCCCCCAAAAACTGTCATGGCAAATATGTCAGAGCCAGGACCGGGCCAGCGGGCGGGCAACTGGGTCTATGGAATCAGTCAGACGTGGCTTGAACGCGTCCTTCAACCCGCTCCGACACACACACACACACACAAACGTTGACTAGCAAACATGTAAAAGGGCAAACCATGAATCGAAGGCCTCTGCACCGTAAACCTATTTTAACAAGGGCCCCAAGTACAACAAAATCGCAAGATAGCCAACAACTACAACAACTACAAAAAACTACAACAACAAAAACAACAACTGGGAAAAAAAGAAAGAAAGCTGTGGTAAAAGGGAAAATCGAGCAGGCTCCATTTACGCTTGCTTAGTTCCTTTTAGTATAAAGTTTAAGCTTAATCCAGCATAAAATCAACTGGTAAATTTTTTATGTCGACTGCGCACAGCCAGCAAAAAAAAAAAAAAAATAGAGTAAGGAAAAAAGGCAGCGAGATTAAAGAGTTAAGCGCAAAAACCGAACCCAAAAACCTGCACTTAAACTATGTAAGGCAACAAAACAAAAAATAAAAAAAAAAAACTGAATTGAGCTGAATAGATGTGAAATAAAGCTCCCACGGCGCATCTGAAACTATTTGCATTGATTATCAATGCTCGGTGTCTACAATTCGGAGGTGGCTTTGATCGTAAGCCCGTTATGATGCTGATGATGATGAGGACATGGCTCTAATCAATTGGCTTATGGGCCAGCTCGACATAACTGTCTATATGTATGCGAATTTGTCAGCGCGATTGCACAATTGCACGCCCCCAACGCAATCATTGTGTGTGTGAGTGTGTGTGTGAACGTGTGCGTGTGTGTGTGTGTGAGGGCCTGGTCAAGGCAGGTAGGAGTTGCCTTGTTGCGCCGGAAACACGTCTGCCGGCCATTTTGTTTGCATTGTGAAATGAAACCGGAAATGTTAAAATATGCAGCGTGGCCAACTGTACCACGAACTCCGCCTCCAATTCGTATGCTTCCTGGTTGTAGTTATAGTTGTTGCTGTTATTGTTGCAACAGTTGTTGTTGTTGCTGTTGTTGCAATTGTTGCCGTTGTCGCTGAGTGTTGACAAGCAGACTTTTCTAGTCATCTGTACATATTTATAGATACATATTTGTTTACATGTTATAATTTATGTGTATTATACAAAGACATCTGCAAAACATGTGCAAGAGTGCATGGCCAAGATGATGCCACTAGCAGATACCCTATATTAACGAAAATAAATAAATATAATATAAGTAAAGCGTTGCCCTCGAATGTCTGATGGCAGAATCCAGTCTACTAAGCATCCTTAACTTATATATAAATTATAAATATATTTCAACGAGCAAGGCTCTTATTTACTGATAGTTCTTAGAGTTTGCTGAGAACACAAATGGATATGATAACAAATATACAGCTTTATACTTATCAAATATGTAAACAATCTCTTTAGGTAAAACTGCATTCTGCTTCACCTCGTCCACGAAACTAATATTTCCTTCTCTAACATACATTTTATTTTCTTATAGGGTATTACAAATGCAATACTTGTTACAGTTCTTTTTGCAGCAGTTTATCTTTACATGTTTTATGCTTGACAGCTTTTATTCAGCAAAAGACTGGCAAATGCCAGGGCTGCACAAAATATGAGTCGAAAGACTGACGAAATTGCAACGTCTCGAATTTTATAATTGAAATATGAGTATGAAAATATGAATAAAGGAAAAATTAAATCCAAATGGACTTTAATTGAATATTATATTTAATATATGCTGTTGATATTAATTAAAATATTCCATTTAAGTCCATTTGGATTTACTTTTTACTTCTAATTTCTCACTTCCTAGTCAAGATAATTAATGTAAGAGACTCAAATTCTCTGAAATTTCAGCTTAATGAGCTTCAATAAATTCTGCCCGAGGCGCAGCTGAAGCCATTATCAATCCATAGAGAAATTTACATATTTAATAACATTTTCTTGGGATTATCAACAATTAGTATTTTTAGCTAAATATATAAAAAAAAAAAAAACGTTTTAATACTAGTTCTTAAAATACCACCAAAGAAAAGAAAAAAAGAGTTTGAGAGCCAATCAGTTCACTTCAAGTATGAAATACAAATTTATTTCAATTCTGAAGTAGAGTATGACAAATAATAATTTTTAAATAGTGAAAAAAAAACTCATTAGAATATATTACAAGCAACTTCTACTTCACATATCATCACTGACTGAGATAAAATCAAGTGTTCCTTTAGCACATTCACTTCACATTTGGTTTTCACACTTGTGATTCAATGCCATCAATCGCTTGTCGTATCCCTTACAGACGACACAATGCCATTTGGAGTAAATGTCTTGGTCTCTGGTTTGGTTATTGCTCACACAAGTAAATATAATTCCATTGCGTTGCTTTCAGGCGCATCGTAAAACACTTTCGAGTTTGGTTCATTGATCTATGCAGCTGCTGTTGCTATCGCTGCTGCTGTTGTTGCAGCTGTAAAAGAGGCACCAAAAGTTTGCCCTGACATCATATTGCGTTTTGCTTTTGCCGTTGCCGTTGCCGTTGCCGTTGCCTTTTTGCCATTATAAACTGATTTATTGGTTCATTTCCAGCGCCTGACTCCGAGGAGTAAGTGCAAAAGTCGAAGTGCCAAAGTGAACCCGCCAGGTCGATGGGGTTAAAGTAGTTCGTATTACAAGTTCAGTCCACAGTTCAGCCCACGCTTGGTCAGTTGCAAACGATGAAGGCAAAGATGCACTAGCATCCACTAGGATGCTTTAAATTCGATTTCCCATCACGATGATGAGCATTTTGATGATGATGATGCATGCGACAAGTGACTTCAATTTGCTAGCCGCATTGCATACTTTTGGGCGTAAGCCAGGCTAAAACACTCACGGCAGCAGAAACTTTAAGCCGATATGAAATCTTTCAATAATTAATATTGTACTCACACACACACACACACACACGCACATACATATACATACACACGCAGTATGGCAGCTCATAAATAAGCCCTGCCGAGCTCGACTGAGGCAGCTGCTAAACTTTTTCCAGGTACACACACACACACATATACACATACAGAGTACGTGTTCATTTCCGGCTATAGCATTTACCGTGCATATCCTGCCAGCAGCAACAGCAACAACAACAACAACAACAACGACTTTAGCTAGGCAGCATCCTTGCCCGTCTTTTGCCAGTAACTCGCGTAAGCATACCTATTACAATTTGCTAAAGAGGCGTATATTAAAAGAATGAATGAAGAAATAATAGAAGAGAACTCTAGAAGAGAACTCTAGAAAAGAAATAGAGACAGAATATTGATGTATGATTAGCTATTTCATATAATGAACAAA
The DNA here is from genome assembly GCA_030914385.1 of Drosophila antonietae. Taxonomy (NCBI): domain Eukaryota; kingdom Metazoa; phylum Arthropoda; class Insecta; order Diptera; family Drosophilidae; genus Drosophila; species Drosophila antonietae. The sequence continues at coordinate 266,601 of JAUESO010000032.1, read as the reverse complement.
ATAAAATCTTATAAATTTCATTGTATATGCAAAATTTTACTTATACTAGATTTTTGCATGAATAAAATGTGATATATGTATGAAGAAAGATATACATATGTGCTAAATAATTTGAGTTTATTAGGAAAATTAAATGTCTTATATAAACATTATACTTTCTTTTTTTTTTAATTTTATATGAGTGTTAAGTATACGCAGCATTGGATGATTTGCATCAATGAATGAATGAAAAGATTAGAAAATATATACGCCAGAGCAAGATTTATATATAGAAAATATATACGTCAGAGCACGATTTATATATAGTAAAATATATACGCCAGAGCACAGTGAGTGCGAATGGAGAAAGCAAGTTTAGAAAAGGCGATCATAAGCCGCTTCAGATACAATTCTCATAGAATAAAGTACTCTCTGAATGATTATACTCTTTGTCACAGCATATATATTCATACATATTAAGCAGCTGTAATTATCTATTTACAGGGTATAATACAGTCGCACACACTATTGATAACATGTTTGTTGTAACTGGTTTACGCTGTCGCTTTTGCTGCTGATACTGTTGCCGGCGCCTAAGCTGTGTGCCATCGTCGTCGTCGATACAACAAGCTTTCAGATTTAATTTTAATTAGGTGCTATTGAATTTATAAATTTTTCAGCTGCTGTCGCTCGACGACGACGCAGCTCGTAAAACTTTTACGCCATTGAAAGTTGCGGGACCAAAAGAAAGGGATAGGAGGACGCGTATTGGCGCAGCCACTGCCTGTTGCCTGTTGCCTGTTGGCTGACACTAATAACAATAATCGCAAATTGTATTTTCATGAATTTTCAACTCGTAATTACTAATATTTTCTATACATACGAACATACCTCCATACATATATACATATATATGTAAATATATTTCTATTCGATGGGGCATAATTAAAATTTTGCTGTGTCCGGCGAGAGTTGCGGCACAGAGGCATGGGCGTACAACAATGAATAACAATGTACATTAATTTTGTTTATTAATTGTATATTTGCGCCGGCTGCATATTAAAATTTTTGCGCTAATCAATAGTAGGCTCACTTGAAAACAGATTATTTACATTATATTGATTTCAATTGGCGCCAAATTGCACCAAAAATACAATTTAAAAGTAAAAAATAAAAACAAATCCATTTTCCAGCAAATACAGTTATAACTGATCTGCTGTCGCATGAATAATGTTTTATTAGCACTTCTCTTGAGTGGAATTTGGCTTTAGAACCTTTTGACATTTTATTTTAGATTTGTTGTGACCAAATAAATTGCGAAACATAAAACTCTGTGGTAACAAAATAAACAAAAAATATGAAAAAAAAAAGTCATTGCAAAGCATTGTGGCGGGACTCGGAAATGTAAATACCCTTCAGATATCAAATATCGAGGGCTATTGACTACATAATAACTATTCATAGTTTAAAAAGAGTTAAAACTACATTTTTGATAGATCTCTAGAAGTAGAAAAGAATTTAGTCGTCAAATAGATGTAGCCCCAGAGAGACAGAGAGAGTGAGGAGTAAAGGCATAGAAAGTGAGAGAGAAAATGTGACAGAGAGAGGTAGAGACAGAGAGAGAGAGAGAGACAGAGAGAGAGAGAGAGAAAGAGAGACAGAGAGAGAGAGAGAGCGACAGAGTGAGAGACAGAGAGAGTGATAGAGAGAGAGTGAGAGTGTGTGTGAAAGAGCGAAGGGGAAAGAGAGAAAGTGAAGGAACGAGTGAGTGAGTGAGTGATTACGAGAGAGTGAGAAAGAGGGAACCGCACTGAGTTTCTGTGTATAGAAAAGTAGACGATTGTGATGTGGAAATGCAAAAGTTGCTAAAGATGATCAAGTCTAACAGAAGAATGAAAATAATATTTCGCGCTAATTTAATTGAATTTAATTTGTAACTAAAATCAATCAATAACATAATAATATAATTGAGAGAAAATCGACTCTTATTGACTCTTTAATTATGTAAAAATTCCTACATACAATATCTGCTAAGTTAATAGAATAGAATGTAGTATTAGTTCACTATGTTATTCGTCTATTCTAATAGCTTAAATTATAATTAATTAAATTACATTTAAAAACTAAACTTTCTTGGTAAATAATATGCAAATGCATTAAAATCTGTAGAAAAAGTTGTCAAATTCACATTAAAATTTTAATAATCTTTTATTTCTCACAATAATTTACTATATGTATACTATATTTATATTTACATATTTATATAGTTAAAAAAAAAATGTAAATAAAAATTACACACCTCAAATAACCGTAAAGTAAACTCAACAAAGTAAACTCTGTTAAAACCAATTTAATTCCAAATTTGAAAGCATTTATACATTTTTATTCATTATACATACATATATATTAATTTTAAACTGAACAAACAGAAAAATGCGTAAACCATGTTTGTGGCTGCTGTTTTGTGTATTCAGTCTCTGCCTATGCCTGAGCCAGATGACAGCTGCAATTAAAACTGAAGATGCAGATGAAGATGAAACTATGAATCGGACTGCTCTGCGCTATGCCATCAACTGTACGGATCGAGAAGCGGAATTCAAGAAGATACTGCACTCGAATTACCGTATCTTGATGAACTATGTGGCTGCTAATCATGGCTTTATACGTTGCTGGACAAGTGTCACATATACCACGCATGGGGACTATCGGTATTTGAATAATGTGGGTCCATTGGTGAAGCGCTGGCAGGCGCCAATTAGTGTGGCACTCTACGCACCTGGCACGGACTACAAAGAGACCGTGCACAGCATCATGTGGTTGCGGCAATGTGCTCCAGAGCGAGAACTAATCCAGCATTGGGTTAGCTTTCATATCTACTTTCATGTGAAACATGTACCCCATAGAGTCTACACACAAAAGACATTGGACAGCATGAAAGTGAAATGTACGAAAATTGCGCCATTTGTGAAAATGCCGAAAAGTTCACTCTATCGAAACCAACATAAGCTCAATTATCCCATCAATTTGGGACGTAATATTGCAAAGCGAGCATCGCTCACACATTATATTCTTGCCTCCGATATCGAACTGTATCCCACGCCTGGTCTGGTTAATGGCTTCCTGAAGATGCTTACTGACAATATGCATTTGTTTAACACCAATGCAACCATTGTCTATCCACTCAACATCTTCGAGGTGGAAGCGAATGCCACAGTGCCGAACACAAAAACAGAACTGAAGCAGCAGCTGGCCACGGGTGAGGCGATTCCCTTTCATATCCATGTTTGTCCCGAATGCAACACGGCACCAAATCTCACCGACTGGATCAATCAAACGGATAGTTCTTCCAATACCATCAAAGTGTTCATGTCCAGCAAGCGCCTTGACGTTTGGGATCCCATCTATATTGGAACGATTCACGACCCAGATTACGACGAGCGCTTGAACTGGGAGGGCATGTCCGATAAGACGGTCCATTCCTATGCTCTCTGCCTATTGAACTACAGATTTCATACGCTGGATAATGCTTTCTTGGTGCACAAACCGGGCATCAACAAGGGTCACACAGATCAAACTCGTTTACACTTGGCGGCTAAAATATATAAAATAATTCGTAATCAATTCACATATGAATACTTGCATAAATATGGATATCGAAAAGGTTGCATATTGTGACGATCATGAAACAGTTTTAAATGCCATTTCATCATAAAAATTGTTAGGTATCAGAGAATTTATATATGTTTATATAGTAGAAAAGAAAAGGTATGTTCCGAATATACAGAATTAATATGAAACAGAGTTAAAATTTGGAAAGTTTATATACAGTGTAAAAGTAAAATTTATTTGTTTTAAATTAATAAATGCATACGCACGTGATTCTTAAATGTTGAAAAATAAATTCATATTAATTTAAATCATTCTCAAATATGTAAAATTTATGTAAATCTCTTGAAATGTTCTTGAATACATTAATAAATATAAGTAATATAATATTATATCATATATTTAATAATATGATATAATATAATATTAATAAAAACCCTTTTCGACTCTTCATTTATTTCATTTATTATATTTAACAGATTCATTTACAGTCATTCTAGCTGCGCCAAGCAAGTCTTTTATGGCTCTACAAAATTTTAAATTTATTTAAATATATATTTTTTAATTTTTATTATGCTCTGGCTAAAGTTTTGCGAATCAAAATTTATCATAAAATTTTCTGCAACCGAATTTCAATGTAAACTTTTACCCCAACTGCAGATTGTTCTCTTTTTTTATGCACTTTTCGAACAACAATTATGACCGCATCAAATATTGTAAAATATGAACTGCAAACCTAAATAAATATTTATTGTTTGCTGTTTAATATTTAGCGCTGGGCATCATCGGCGGCAACAGCAGCCAATTGCCCCACCCAAACACAACACAAAACTCAATTGTTTGCCATTGTGGAGAGTTGTTTGGCATAATTGAATATCAATTCATTTGAAATGCGCGCCACAAGCAACGAGGGGTGGGGGGCGGTGGAGCATTTTAGGAGTCGAAGTAGACTTAAATTATGGTTATATGATCACGGGCGAGTCAGAGTGAGATAGAGTAAGAGAGAGCGGCATAGAGATTGTACAATATTTATAACATAAATTATTAGCATGCAAAATGCAATTGATGCCCTCTGGTGATTAATTAAAATGTTTCACAGCACATATAAATTTATATTGTTTATGGCGATATATATATACACATATATATAAGTGCGTATACATGGGGCCAATAATTGGGCGAGGCCCAAACTCCGAGCCGAACTCCAGCTAGACAAGCTCTGAGCCCTCCACAATGACATGCAAGTTGGCAAAACAAAGTGAGACGAAAAGTTTTGCAAGAGACAAATGACCCTTAAAGTTAAAACTAACAGTGACTAAATGGATACAAGAGCAACAAAAAAATATTCTGTGCAGTCATCCTGCGAAAAAAAAGAGCCAAAGAAACAGTAGAAGAAGCAGCAACAGCAACAGCAACATGAAATCCTTTAATTGCTGGCGTAGCCAGTAGCCAAGCCAAGTGAAGCTTCCATTTGTCTTTCAGTCAACTGCTGACGTAACTGGCATTCGCACAGCGCAAGGACGATAAAGGACGACGGGCAGGGGGAATGTACCTACGAGCCCGCCCATGCCGCACCCGTCTTTCCCCTCTTTGAGGTTCAGAGGCTGGCCGCGTGAAATTGCAAAAGTGTTTCACCTGAATGCATGTGGCAAGGCTCCAGCTGCTGCTACACCCATGGCACATCTGGGTCTCCCAAGCAACTAAACAATAATACAATGGAATACATAAACAAACAGACATCAGTTCAAGCTCTTTTTGCCCCTTTTTTCAGTTTTTTCTTTCTCTTTCTCACTCTCTCTCTCTCTCTTTCTATCCATGCACAATCCAATCACACGAATGAAAACAAGGCTCAGCTAAGCGCTTTAAGGCAATGGCTGTTCCGGGTCTGAAGCGAAACATAAATAATGCCACAAAGGATTCCATACGAAAACTCAAGGGAAACTATAAAATGAGCGCAAAATTGTAAATAATGCAAACAATTTCTATATATTTAATCGATATTATATATTATTGTTTGGTAACATATACAAAAGGTTTCACTAAACAAGGCAAATGTTTGAATAAAAGTGAGAGTGAAAGGGGCATTTGCACGTGACTTGATTGGCTTATAGATTTGGCTTATTTTCAAGACTAATTCTAATGTCTTTATGCCTTGAACTGCTCATATCCCATTTTCATATATAATACATTTATGAAGAAAATTTTGTTCACAAATTCATTCCATTCATATTTCGAAGCCCTTTTTTTCGACTTTAGAGCTATATTTTCACAAATGATTTGTATTTGACGAATACAATAAGATTTCCTAGTATTTCATTTCATTTTATTATAAATCAATGAAAGCAATAACAAAATTTCAAGAATTTAACTTCCAATTGTTAAGCCTTTTATCGAATTTGATGTATAAGTAAATATACATTTATTATATTCTTTTAATAAACTAATAACGATGGTTTAAATTAAATTAAATAAATGAATATATTATAGTAAAATTTAAAGTGTAATTGTGTTTAAATGTAATACTAAAAAATATTTTAATAAATATATGTAAAATAATAGAAATATAAATTTTGTTTTTTTTTTACTTGCAAATATATTAGTCATTTTTATTGAACAAATTAAAAAATCAGTTAAAATATTTAAAAAATTTTTATTTTAATATAATTTTTTTTTTTACTTATTAATATATTTATAATTTTAATGAACAAATTAAATAAGCAGCTAAAATATTAAATATATTTTTTATCAGCAAAATTGCTATTTATAAAAATTTATATTAATTTAAATAATCAACATTTTGTGAAAGTTTACTCTCTAAAAAATGAAAGGCAAACTTACCAAAAAAATCGCGCTTTATTCAAAATTCTTTACTTTTTTTTACTGTTAACAATAATATATATATTCTACTGTCAATTCAGCTAAGTTTAACTACAGCTAACATAAAAACTATCGTTAACAAAATTAAGTTTTCAACTAAAAGTCAACTAAAAACAATTTATTGGCAAAAGGCGAGCTAGGGTATTGCTGCTTCATCAGTTTCAAGTTCAATCTAAGTTTTTTGCTTCAATTTTTCTTCTCTTTTTTCTGTTAATGCCAAACTTGAACCCAAGAGCAACAATGTGCAAAAAAAAAACTACACGCAGAGAAAGATGTAAAAGAGCGAGAACAAAAGGATGGAATCTAAGTGCAAAAGAAAAGTAAACAATAATAGGAAAAACTTCAAACACTGGGCCATAGAAACCGTCAAAGTGAGCGATTGTTGGAACGTGTCACGGCATCAATAGTAGACCGTAGAGGATCAACTCCCCGAATGCAACAAAATGAACAATGCACAGCTAGCAAAGGAGGAAGCAGAGTGTGCAAAAAAAAACAAAGAAAAAATCAAAAAAGGGATTGAAATAGATTCAGGCTAGAGCAAGCTAAATGGCAATTGCATTGTGTGTAAGGATTGCCAGGAAGCATAATTTCGAATTGATGCCAAGCAAACTGTGGTCAGCTCTAAAAGCGTTCCATCAATTTTCAATTTGCCTAAGCAAAGAACGGGCCACACACACACACCTACACAAACAAACTCACACACACATATATGCACACCTGCCCAATCAAAGGTGTCTTTTGAAATAGAGTGTCGCGTCTTCTGCCGTAAAAGCTATGCAAACAACTCGCAATAAAGGAGCTCTTTATGCTGAGTACCATAGTTGGGGCATCTTCTTGGCATCTTAAGAAATTCTAATTTTGATGTCAAACAGCGATTAAAAGAAACGAGATTACCTGCTGCATATTGCATGAGTACATTTTCTTCTGTTTGCACAGAGCTGCTAGCATGCATTTCACATCTCTGTGTATATGTGTGTGTGTGTGTGTGTGTCTGGCTCATTTGCACTTTGACGCTTCATTGCTGGCAAAAAGTGCAGAGTCAGGCAGGTGCAACTGATGGCAATGATGACGTTAACGAGTCCAATAACTGCTTAGCTTCATTTTGAATCCCATCGATGCAAATAAGAGTCGTATGATACAGTCGACACAAAACTGACGGACAGACAGATTGACAAACAGATTGACTGACGAACTGACTGACTGACTGACTGACAGACTGGTTGGCTTACTCACTGATGCTTAGCACTCAGCGCATAGGCTGCAGCTTAGTCGCAGCGGCTTTTTGGCCAACCGCAATATAGAAAAAGCCGCACACGCAAAAATCTGTTAAATTTTCAGCACGCACAGATAGATAGCTAGATAGTCTGTAATAGATATAGCCATAGCCATAGCTAAAGCTAAAGCCATAGCCGCCACAGCAATAGGCGCTTAAAAAAGCTAATGGAACGTATGGCAATGACTGTCAAAGCAACCCGAAAACCCACTGCCCAATTCCGCATACACACACACCCACACACCCACACACACACACGCACACACACACACACATACATAAGCACATACACAAATAGAAATACAACACACAAACAAGTGAAAGCAATTGCAATTGCATTTGATTGACTGTGAGATGCCCTGTTTAAAGTGTTGTAGCTAAAAGTGAAACTTGTATCAAAAGTGGAATAAATATTTGTACAAAACTAACTAAAACCGGCAACAGTAGAAATGTATATAAAAATGGCTGAAATTAGCTGAAATTCAATGTAATGAAATTTTTATAAAAATGGCTAAAACTAGCGAAAATAAATAAATAAAATATATACAAAAATGCCAAAAATTTGCTAAGAATAAAATAGCTAAAACTAGCTGAAATTCAATCTGTTAATATTTCTATAAAATTAGCTAAAACTAGCGAAAATGCTATAAATAAAGTGTATACAAAAATGGCTAAAACGACCGAAAAAGCTATTAACAAAATCTATAAAAAAAATTGCTAAAATTTGCTAAATATAAACATAGCTAAAACTAGCTCAAATACAATACATTAAAATTTATATAAAAATTACTAAAACTAGCAAAAATGTTATAAATAAATGGTATATAAAAATTGTTAAAACTTGCTGAAATTCAGAGTAAAATTCAAATGCATACAAAATGGCTAAGTCTAACTAAAACTTAGAGACCATTTGTAAGGTACATAAAAATCTTAAAATCTAATTTAAATAATGCTTACATGAGACATTGCTAAAATGAGTTTAATCTTTTTAATACCCTAAATTAAATAATACAAATATTATGACAGCCCTCCAATATAGCCTGCTGCATCATACGAAAAACAGTGTATTTCCCCGTACATACGCCCCCAAAAACCAAACCGCCCACTTATGCACTCTCCACGTACAATTTCCGGTTGAACACATTTTGTGGTCGGGCGCAAATGCATTTATATTTGAGCAGCAACAGCAGCAACAACTGCAACAACAGCAGCAACAACTGCAACAACAACACGTAAACAGGCAGAAAGCTTAAGCCATTTCATTTTTGGTTCGTTGGCGCTTGGAGCATTTGCCATTTTGGACTGTTGGCATTGCCTGTTCTACAATTTTTATGACCACATCGGAGGAGCCGTCGTTGACTAGGGGCCGCCCGGCAGGAGGGCAGGCACTGAACGCTCATATTTCTTAGAGCTCATATAAACACTTGCAAAAACTAATAGAAAGCAAGCAGAGGCTATATAAACATGGCCAAGAACAAAAGTTATCAGTAAAAGAAACGAAACGAAACGAAACTTTAGTACACTGGCCAGAAAATTGTTGCCCGATAATAAATAAGAGAATATGTGTAGAGTATGGCCCACAGTGAGAGTTGCACAAATACATTATTTATTTATATAGATTTATGGAACTTCCCCTTTAAGAACTGACTTTAAAAAATTACTATAAATCAAATATGCAATATGTCTATGTGCCCTTTGACAATTATTATTTAATGCAAATTAAATTGCAGATAATTTAATGATTTAACAAATATAAATAAATAAAATAATTGAGTATTGTTTTTTTTTTAGTATACAAAATGATTTGATATATATTTATATTCATATAAATTACAAACCCAAAGCAAAATATGATACTTAAATATCGTGCAAATCAATACATAAAAAATTTTAATCAAAGCTCATATAAATCTTACCTAAAATCTCTTTTAACTTAACTGAAAACCAAGATTCAAAGCAAGCAACTGAAAACAGTAATAAATAATCTTAATTATTAATTCAAAATAATTTCTTTGGATTTTTTTATTGTTCTACGGGGACTCCACTAACCCCTTTATAGACTTCAGGCGTGCTGGCCAACTTTTTAACGTTTTTTTTTATATTTAAATTTAGTTTAAACATTTTTTAATTATAAATATTTATATTTTTTATATTTAAATATATAGTATATCTATATTACTCTCTTGTCTCTATTAACTAAGTAGCTTACACGCAATCCTTAGCATTTCATAAAAATCAAGAATCCGTACCGACTGCCTCATGCATGGGGTCATTGTCTTATAATGTCATATCGTAAAAGCCAAAGCTAGTAAAAAGCTCACTCGTTTCAAGCACTTAGCTATAATTATTATAATAGTAGTAGTTACTTCTTTGCCAAGCTCCCACTGCAAAATGCAGCAAATTATTAAATAAATAATAATTAACTAGAAACAATATAAATATAATTAACATATGTATACTCACACATATTTTATGAATTTGCTAAGTCAATGACTAGCAAAACTAAATAAATAAATAAATAAAAATTCACTTTCATGCCAAACCATTGACGAATGCGCAATGTGATAAGTACAAAAATAAATAAATGTATCTATTTATAAAATGTAAAGATAACAAAAATATAAGTATATATATACAATCATACTTTTGAACACTATTAATAATTCTATGATAAAGCCTCGAGCGGCAACAAAGCTAACAAACATGTAGCATACTTTTGGGAGCAACCAAATTTTTATCATTCATCAAATATTTGAGCGATTTGTAGCTGCAAATATCTATAAGCATAAATAAGATAGTTGAAAAATTTAGCTAGATAAAATAGTTGCAGAGTTAAAAATAGATTTTGCCTTTCTCTCCATAAATAAATGTATATGTATATAGATATTTGTGCAGCTTACTTTACGCATTAAATCTTGCATGAGATAAAGAGAGACTCAGAGAGGGAAAGTCAAATGTAAGCACTCGCATTTGCTAGCTCCATTTGTAATTTATTAAACGCAGCTATAAACAAATCGAAAGCGAGTGGCCGCAATGGCCGCATGAATTTCGATTTAAGCCTCCAGCCCGAGACGTTGGCCCAAACGGACGGATGCCAGAGTCACTAAGTTAGCCTTAGAAGGGGCAGAGCAGCAATGGAGATGGAGCTCGGCAGCTGCTCTGCATTGGCAATGAAATTGTCGAGCAAAACACGCACTGCGCCGTGTGCAGTTGTGTGTGTGTGTGTGTGAGCTTGTCTTCGTGTGTGTGTGTGTGTGTGAGAGAGAGCTGCACATACATAAATAGCATGCGACAGGCTGGCTTCCAATGGGCACTAGGCTAATTTACTTCCCATATGAACCAAACAAAACTGAATGTCTACACACACACAAATACGTGTACCTACACACACTCATACACACACACACACCTACATACTTACATAACGAGCAGGAGTGATTTTCTGTGTCATTTGGTTGTAATCGTGTCTGTTGTTTGTTACATATTACTATGTGAGACTATGCCAAATGGACCATGTGTGTGTGTATGCATGTGTGTGTGTGCATGTGTGCGTGTGTGCAGTTTGACTTGTCTTAATGGTCATGTTAAACAAATGTTTATCAAGCCATGCAGCTGCTGTTGCATCAACTGCAACTGCAACGACTACGCCCAGCACATTAGTCATTTTGCAAGAGTTGTTGTTGTTGTTGTTGTTGTTATTGTAATATAGGATTAGCATTGGAGCATCCCACATGCAGCAAGAGCTTTAGCAACGAAAATGAGTAATGCATTATGAAATATGCATAAGCAAACTACATGGCTAAATAGCTAAGGTTAAGGTTAAGCGGTGTGTCAAATGTTAAAAGGCCAAACCAGGCGAACATCCCCCAGACCTTCTGCACAACTGCCCTCACATTCCCCATCTTACAGCCAGCCCAAACTCAAGCTAGAGAGCAACAAAATTGAAAGCTACAGCTGAAATATTAGACAAATTTTCTAATATGTATACACAACGATAACAGCATGAAACATATTGGCTTGCCAATACACACACACACACACATGTACAGAGATATAAATACATATGCTAATAAGTTACGATACATTTAATTGGCAAATCAACTAATCGGGCCAATTGGAGTTGGCAACATAATTATTCTTGCTACATGCATACACGACAAATATTGTCAAGTAAATGACTAAATTTAAGATTTACAACATTTTTTATATATTTTAGTTTACTTTGCTCACATTTACTATAAATTTTTAATCAATGAATGAAATATATATTTTGTACTTTCACAGAGCCGCTGAATGCTCTCATAATAATAGTAATGTAAATGCTTTTACCAATGATTATATTCTTTTTTTTATTATACATTTTTATATTTACAAGCTTTTGGAGTTATTCATAAATATTTTTAAATATTTATTTGTAATACTAAAGCTAATGCTTATATTAATGCATATGCATATGTAAATGATGATGCTGTCTTTATTTTATTTTTATTTATTTTTTTTTTTTTTTTCAAACAATACTTTCTAATACTAATATTAATCCCTATGCAACTGTATATGTATTCCATTTATAATTTCATTTAAAATTCTTCTGTATTTTTGGTATAAGTTGAGTTTTTTATATATAATTTATTTTTATTTAAAAAATAGTATTTTTTAAATACTTAAAGCTTTATTTTAAGAATATATTTACTACATATATTTACTTTCACATATGACATAAATTTTAATGAATATGAGCAAAGCGATTATTGTTTAACAAACTCTGCAAAATCTAATTTCAACACCCATACCAAAGAAAGCACTTGCAAATATTTTATGCAAATACATATTTAATTCTTGAATTTTTAATTTGCATACAAACATACATAATATACACACACATATATAAGAGATATTTAAATGCACCTTAAATTCTCTATATAGCAGCTTGAAGCAGACATACACACAGACTCACACACACACTCATACACATACTCACCATCATCATGAATTTACAACACTTTGTAGCACCTGACATGCACCTGCAACGTTTTAATTTACATATTACATTGTGTTTACATTTTACAACACTTGCACTTCACCAGGTGCACTAATAAATAACAGCTATTTAATTGTTTCTAACAATCAAAGAGAACGAAACAAAACGCACGAAATAATTAAAGAGCAAACGGAAATGAAAACGCACGCATGAGAGAGAAACAGTGTTGCCAGACTGTTGGCACATTAAACTACAACAGATGATCAGTTGAGCGCGTGTGGTGACTAAACTTGTTTGAATTGTTTAATTGACCATGCCAATATGGTGACTAATTGACAATTATGTCAAATGTGGTGAGTTAAGTTGCATGCATAAATCACATGTAAGCCATGCGATTGTCTCTAACGTGGTGACTATTCGATATCAACATAAATCATGTGACTTTGTCTGGCTTAACGGAATTATAGTTCAGCTACTTATGCATTTACTGTTCACATATTTCATATGTGTTTTTTCAACAAATCAAACTTGGGCAATTTGGCTCATAAATATTGCAGACAAACGGAAACTAAATGATATAAAAGGATGTTGCACAGTGGCGCTGTGCGTCCCGTATTCAGTTGAAAGGCAAAATTAACAATATGCAAAATTCATGTTAAAATATCGGAAAAATATATTTCTTTTCTGCGCCAGCAATCCTTTTCCATCCATCGCTTTGCAGACCTTTTATTTGGTTGCCTGCATGAGTTTTCTTTTCGTTTTTAGTATGGATTGAAAGAGAGAGAGAGAGAGAGAGAAAGCAGGCAGCAGCAGCAGCTCACATGCGGAAGGATTGGGCGGCATTGCGAGAATATGGAGTAAAGGGTAGATGGCGCTTTCATATGCTCCATGCCAAAGCAATAAAAATGTAACTTGTTGTTTTTGTAGCTGTGGATGTGGGGGCGGAGCGCTGCTGTTGTTGCTGCCCCGTTGGTGAATGAATGAAAGCGTCGACCCGTCGACGACTCCACGATGATGCGAAATCGAATCTCGAATGCTTTTGCCCGGCAAAGTGAGCGGCTCTGTGGATTAGTATGGATGTGTGCATGTGTGTGTGTGTGTGTGTGTCGGTGTGCATATAAAAATACAGTTATCTGTTCTATTTGCGCATTTATAAATATTTGTTTGCTTTAGTTCTGGGCATGCACATTACACAGGCTCCGCCATGTTCCGTGAATTTCAATGTATGTGTGTGTGTGTGTGAGTGTGTCTGTGCGATTGTGATTGTCTGATTCTGAATAAGAGGTATTGAATGCGGCTCTTACTGAGCCGGTTGCCGACCTTTGGCCGCCCCAGAGAATGGCAGCTTGACACCCAAAAAAAAAATAAACGAAAGACTCATTTTTTTCTGGGTGCTACTGCTCTTTTGTTTAGCTCTGGTTCGACCACTCACTCTGTAGAAAAAGGTACATGTATATTCTCTTTTGGATTCAGTTTTTTATTTTCTGTTGAGTTGTTTGGCATAAGCACTTGGATATGTGTCAAAATTCAAGCCATCGAGTTGGTTTCGCTAGTGCGTAAAGCAAAATGTATCTCAAAGATACTTTTAAAGCCAAATCAAAAGAAAATGTGAAAGAAAATCTTTGCAGTTGACTGAACTTCAATATGAATATATATATTAGATACTTGCTAAATTATGGAAAATTTCACTATATATTTTATATGTAAATAAATATGTTGAAATACGTAAAGCAAAATTACATAAAATTTCTAAAAGACATTGCCTTTATTTAAATATTCATTATTTGTCCAGCTGAAATATTTGGTCAAAACTTAATTTAAATTATGCAGTATTAAATCTTACTTATTTTATTGCAGACAAAAATGCCAGCAATTTTTAATATATATAAAAAAAAAGGACTTAAAACAAATAAAAACGATGCCTGACACATTTTATATTAATTTTATGGCTGCAGCATTGCCATTTATTTAAAATGATGAAATTTGCAGCAAAGCAGAAACTGAGACGCAATATTTCTAAGAAATTGAGCAGACGAATCAAGTCAACATATTTGGACCACACTTAAAGCTCAGCAATTCCAAGAAAAACACTCAAGCTTGTCGGACTTCGATGTATGTATATATTTATATATTAGATGAGATATGGATAAAGTCGTTAGGCCTTAATACGATAAAAGTTGTATCAATTATGTGCAGCATTGGAAAGCATTAAGACCGTTTAGATACTATAAATTATAGTGAACCTATTTGATATGTCTTCTAAGATATTTTAGTGAATCAAAGTCGCTAAGATATTTAATTCATAAATAATTATTGGATGGACTTTAACAATTGAACAATTTGTAATAAAAATGTATAAATAATAAGTAAAAAAAAAAATAAGTAAATAAAAATAAACTTAGTTATTTATGCTGATTAAAAAGCATGTAACAAATTTTTCAAATTTCAAATTTAAAAAATGTTGTACTTGAACATTGTTAAAAGCTTTCCCGTTTATGCTTTGAGACCCATCCAAGGAAAGTAATATGTTTATGTGCACTTAAATATCTTTGGAGCATTTGATAGAGTTTTCAGCTTATGCACATCTAGCTGTACGAAGGCATGTTCAAACTTTTTGCCAAGGTCGTCCACTCGAGCGTCACATGCCAAGCGATGAATGAACGAAGAGTAAAATAAAAACGAAAGAAAAATGCTGAGAAAATTTCATTTTCAAATTGCACCCCAGTGACACATTTTGCAAACCCAATCCGTTTGCAAACACACAAACACACACAAACACAAACACGCACACGCACACATAGATAGAGAATGCCCCAGTTGAGGCGTCACCTAGTATGCTCCCCAGACAATTGGAAAACTTTGAGGCGACTTTTTGCGTATCTCCATTGCAAGGAGTTTTCATTGTTTTTCTTACGACTCATTTCACGTTTTAATTCCTAGGCGCCTCGCCGACTTTCCGCATCATTTGCGACGACAAATTTGTGCTGCTAAACCAGCTGGGCGTGCTCTATATATACAGATCTATCTATCTATGTATATATACATATAAATTTCTGTACATATAAATGTGAAGTGTGCGTGGCATAACGGTTCGTGTCCATTGATAATGTCAAAAGGAGTTGTGCGTCTGTTGCATTAGCCGAATTTTAAATATTTGCCTTTGCCATACTAAAGCCCCAAATTGCTTGGCCCACTAAGTGTTCAATTACCGAGAACTACGTAGCCCATAGCCAAAGACAGGCAATGGAATGCCTTGTCTTGCCTTGCGTTGCCTTGCCGTGCTTAAGATAATGACAAGCAGTCGCAAGGGCGGGGGAGGGCGGTGGGCTACACGAGGCGTATACGTAACCAATGATGGTCCACATTGATAGCAGCTGCGATTGATGGGCTGCTATGGCAACCTGCTTCCGCAGCGCTATGGCTGCTATGGCTGCTATGGCTGATATTGCTGCTGGTGTCCAGCAATTGGTTTAAATTTTATTTATGAGCTGCCATCAAATCAGCATAAGTAGGTTAAACGCAAATGTCAATCGTAAATTCGCTGACTTGGCCCGTAAAACGCCAAATAAATTAAATTGTCGCGTTTCACAGCTGAGCTGAAGTACGTGGCCATGAATCCGTCAAACCCACCAAATGCCCATAGAATAAAACTCTGCTGTATGCCGCAATATTTCATAAACTTGAGCTCTCCAGCTCGTCGAATTAGCTAATGCTAACATATACATATACATTGAATGGCATAATCCCAGGACAGCGTTTGCTTAGCCAAAGAGCCGGATCAGATTGACTCAAGGAATTGCTCGAATTTGAAGCAGGACCAGGAACAGCAGCGGCAGCAGGAGCACGACTAGCAGGAATAGCAGCAGGAGATCCCAGTTGTTCATGCTAATGGCAACCTGCTGCAACTGTTGGTTTAGGCGCCGAAACACTTCTCGACTTTGCCATCAATATTATTCCAACTAAGTTTAAACATAATCAAATCTCAGTCTCTCTCTCTCTCTCTCTGCTGGCTCTGATTTATATTATCGATTCGTTTTCTTAGAGACTAACCAATTTATAGTCTGTGTTGCAAAATATATCAAGCTCTGGCTGACGAAATCAATATGCTAAGAGCAATTAACATTTAATTAGAGTACGCACTTGAAACCACAAATCAATTTCATCAAATCAAATGCAATTAACAGAAATTGTTAGTTGTTTCTGATTCTATGGAATCATATCTTTTTATAGATATAGCTGCACGCATCTCTACTTGTTGAGCATTATTAAAAATTTTCAAAATGTGATTATGTCTTATATATTTATATAGATTCATTTAATTAAAAAATATGATATATTAAATATTAACAATTTTTTATTTTGTTAAATATTTAAATAATAACTCAGCTTTAAGGAAATATTAAATATAAAAAAAATTAAATAAATAATTGAATATTAAAAATAAAAATTTAACAAAATTTTAAATAGAGCTCCTCAATTTTGTTTACTTCATGAAACAGCATAAATCACTTAGGAATTGCTTAAGGTCTATGAAGCTTGTCGTGCAGCAACACACACACATACAGAGAGAGAAATCAAAGTGTATATAGTCTAAGAAATTACCACGCTTACAGCTAGAGCTACGTACAAGAAGTTTTCCACTCAGTGAGCTTTAACTTTGAATGACTCGCTACTCGAATGGAGACTCGAGATGTGAGCTATGGCGCCAAGAGGCGAGAGAGAGAGAGAGAGAGAGAGTCGGGTTCAATAAGAGCTGAACTATGGCTACCCACTAATGATGGGACCAGGAGAGTGGAGCGAAGAGATGGATTGAAGAGGCTGGTAGCCGGGTAGGCGGGCAAGTATGGCTGCTTACCACTCAGACATTCCGACATGGTCCTTGGCTAGGTTAAACCTGTTAACGTTAAGTTTTCAACCATTGTGAAGCTTGTTGGTCTATAAATTGACTGGTCGTAGCTCAGCTCAGCTCAGCCGTGCGCACTACTTGACCACACATTGGCGCATTGTCACGCGCGCTTTCCCAACCTGACAAACACAGAGAAGAAGAAGGAGAGAGAGAGAGAGAGAGAGAGCGGGAGAGATAGAGGGGGAACTACCAGCATATTCATCAATAGAGCAAATGCCACAGTGTTCATCCAATTTCAGCTGAAACTCGGCTTGTCGCTGGGTTAACAAAAAAAATCTGTTAAAATAAATCACAACAATTTGTACATTTTCGCCTCGTTGGCCAGAAACGAAGACGCCTTATATATATATATATATGGTGACGATGATGGCATTGGGGACACACACACACACACATACATATACACACACACACACATGACTAAAAACCAGCAGCTGCTTTTTGGGACTGACTGAAAAGGACAATGTCTGCTTGGCTTGATTTTTTGGGCTATTAAGTTGTCATTTGGCTGCGGGTATACTTATCTTTGCATCTGTATATGTGTATGCGTGGGCTTGTGCTCTTTTGTCTGTGTGTGTGGGTGTCTATTTGTGCACGTGACCACAGCTATCAGTCGGCTGCTTCCTGCTCAACTTATGACAACTTTGATTGCAGTCAATTTATTAACAGCTTTGTGAATGTTGCCAAAGCCAGCATTTGACCAGGTAACGGAGCGACATATATGCCATGTGGCAGACGGCATGCGGCATGTGGCTGGAGACAGGAGAGCAGCTGGCAGCTGTTGGGTGTCGGGATTGAGCATTACAAATGCCTGACATAATTGTTTAACGCCATGTTTTTAATTAGCCGCCACACACGGACGTCAAATACAAAGCTAAATACAAAAAGCATGTCAGCCAAACAAAAGGACATGATAAACGTTTGTGTAGGACTCAAAAAAAAAACAGAAATAAAGCAAGAAAAAACCAAATGAAAAAAAAACAAAGGCTGCGAATGTTTGCCAGGATATATGTACATATATATGTATGTGTGTGTATATATGCTTAAAACCCTATTACCATGGTAATCCTTTTGACAAATGAATTTTAACATGCCCTCGCACACACACAGACACACAGACATACACACACCTTCACATGGACAGCTCAATGTCAGTTGGCACAGTGATAGACGCACCGCGGAAAAGTATGCTATGAAATGTGAATGTGACAGCATATACGTGTGTGTATGCATGTGTGTGTGTGTGTGAGTGAGGGAAAGTGTGCGCTCATGCGCATATGTCTAGCTTACGTGCATGCAAATATGCCCACGCACATATTACAGCATGCGAACGACATTTAGCTGTGATTTGCGGCCACTCTACGATCCGATTTGCCACAGACTTGAAGAGCCCATATTGAGCAAGTTAATAAAGCAGTTTTGGCAACTTGCTTGCAAATTTCATAAATATATAGAAATGTAAATCTATGTAGCATGTTTCTTTATACCAAACTTGCATGCTTGCTGTGTCTTTTTAAGTGATTCTCAACAATCGTTAGTAGATCTACAGACTCTAATGTTCTTAAATGATTTCGTTACTCATTCTCGAATTGAAATGAGTAAATCGATTTTGCCTAATGTCCTTCTCTCTGTTCGTCTATCGATCTGTAAGCAAATTGAATTTTAGAAAATATACTCATATATACTCTCGTCCAATATTATGCTATGTTTTTCCCTATGTTTTTTTTTTTTTTTTATACCCTGAACCCATTGAAAATGGGAAATCAGGGTATAATGGTTTTGTTAAAAGTATGTAACAGGCAGAAGGAGGCGTGGCAGACCCCATAAAGTATATATATTCTTGATCAGGGGGACGAGAAAAGTTGATATAGCCATGTCCGTCTGTCCGTCTGTCCGTCTGTCCGTATGTTTGAACGCGTCGATTTCCGAAGATACAAAAGCTAGAGAGTTCATTCTTTTTGTGTTAGGTCCGTATATTGCGCGCGCAGTACGAGTTTGTTTCAGAAATTCGATAACTTGTATATTTGCTTAGTTATCGATAACTGAAATTATCGGGAACCAGTTATAAAATTCTAGCTAATTCATCTTTAGAGTTAGAGTCTCCAAGTCTTCTGCATATATATAGATACCAATTTAATACAATTTCGGTTTTTGTCAGATTTTGGATTCCGGTCCCCAATTCGCCCCCACACCCCCAAATGTGTAAAAAATGCATTTCAAATACTAGAGACATACAGTTTGGTTTGGCATAAAGATATGAATATCATAATCTTAATCTGAACATATCAATACGATTGTCCATCTAGAAACAGAATTATTAATCATCAAAGTTTTCTCATCAAAACCCATGTGGCGCAGCAAGCAAGGCAGCGACACAGCAAGACGCATTGCGGGCGCACATACATACATACATACATACATATGTATGTATGTATGTATATGTGTACAATCGCAGATCAGTGTGTGGCTGTACATATGTACCATTTTTGGGCATGTAAAGCTAATTGTAAAAGAGTTATGATTTCTAAAAAAAACCTAAAATGTTAAATAGAATATGTAGATCATATGCTGAACTCTCATTACATTCCATTATATATTTTAAAAATTTTAAAACAATTAAAATAACAATGGAAATGCAAGCAACGTTGAGCAATGCAAATCAATTTTCGTATGCGTGTGCACATATACACACAAAAAATCTTGGGCCGTTTTCTATGTTGCTATGCGTGCAAATTCTAAGAATCACAATTGTTTTTGAATTGCGTTAGAATTGTCTTTGAATTGTATTTGAATTTTCAGCCACTGCTTTAGTGTTTCTTTCGTATATGGCGAATTTCATTCGTTTTCGCTACTATGCTGTTTAAGTGAGCCGTGGTGTAGATGGCTAGACAGATGCACCAAATGTTAGGCTGTCGCAGGTTCTAGCATTGCCGAAGCCCTTTATAATTTCTTATTTTTAATTTTTTTTTTTTTATATTACTTTCTTTTTTATTATTATTTATTCTTTTGTATTTGATACCTTTGAAAGTCAGTTGGTAGTTTAACTAATTGTGAATAAGTGGTTTTTTTTTTAATTTCAAATATTTAATAGCATCATTTCTGAAAGTGTTTTTGTTTCAATTATATTTTATTCCGTTAAGTCAACAGAAAATAATAAACAGAAAGTTTGCCTAAATAACAAAAGCACGTGACATCTGCGGTAATAGTTTTCCTATATGTATGCCCACATGTACATTCAAAACTAGTCTAGCATGGTCTAAAAATTTTAACTTGATAGATGGCGCTTTAGCAGTGAACTTATTTACTATGGCTATTACAGCTTCGAGTGGCATTGATATATTTCTTTTACAATTATGAAGTGTCTGTGTTAATTAAGGTAATGCCTGTTAACCGAGGAACGTCTATTTGTTGGGTCTAATTTTAATGATATTTAATAATATAACATTTTTCGAATTTCAACTAATATAAGCGCCATCTATTCTTTTTTTTTTGGCAATGCAATGTATATGTATGCAATGTATATATATGTACATTTTGAACGTTACACGCATACATTCTTATATATACTTTCTGATTTATCCATATGGGTAATTCTCCAGAAAAGTCAACTTTTTGTCACGTTCGACACTGGTTTTTTGTAATTATCTTGAAAACGGATTAATTTTAGTACTAATCAAGAGCAATATATTTAACAATTTGTCAAAATAAAGAAGTTTTTTGCCATTTTCAGCACTAAAATTGATGCATTTTCAAGATAATTACAAAAAACCAAACCACAGTACAGATTATTATTTTATTTTATTAAAATTGGGTTCAGGGTATTATCTAGTCGAGCACTCTCGACTAGAGTTTTCTTACTTGTTTTTTTTTTTTTTTTTTTTTTGATTTGACTTGCCATTGACTCTACAAAAAAAAGATTTACGAAATATCTATTTATCAACGCCAACTAGGATCGAGGCAAATTGGATTTGATTCAGGAGTAATTTTTCATATTTATCATATTTTAATGCTGGTATGACGGAATAGATATACTCCTCTATGGGCCGTGGCGAATCGCGAAAATGTATAGGATTATAGGATTACACTCTTTGGAATGTCTGTTCTTTTTTTTTCCTTTCTCTTTTTCTTTCTCTATATCTCTCTCTCTCTCTCTCTTCCTCTTTCTATTTCTGTTTGTCTTGGTCTTGTTTTTGCACTTGCTCTTCCTTTTTATCTTTATCTTTCTCTTTTTTTCTCTCTCTTTCTCTCTATCCTTTTTCATTTCAATCTTTTCAATCTCTTTCATTAGCTTATACTATCAAAGCACTTCAATTCTGAGATAATACATTCAAAATGAAACTTTATAAAGTTGCTTCAGTAGCCTAAACGTGATAAATGGACACATAAATGTGCCCAAAAGATTGTTCCCGTAAGGGATTTGTCAGGTCTTCATCCCTTTATCTTTTAGGCAATACCCTATATAAATAATAAAAAATTATCCGCTTTACATATGGAGTATAACATAAATTAGTATAAAGAAAAATAAACAGATTTAAAGACATTATCTTATTCAACCTTCTCATATTTATTAGGGCAACAGCAGAAAGTTATTGAAAGAAAATATTGAATCAGCAAATGGAGTTAGGTATGTGATCGATTGTCTCAGTGACTCAGTCGGTAGCCGGCAGCAAATAGCAGCTGGAGAGCATACGGAATAGGTTCTTTGATAACATACATATAACACACGCGACTCCGCTATAAAAATTCAATAGTCCATGCGAGACTCGAAACGGGAAGCTCTTTGAAATCATCTACATCATCAATTTTTGCTTAGTTTTTGCTCGAATTGGGGAGGAAAGGAACGGCACGCACTTGGGTGCTCCCACAGCGGCCATAGAATCAACCAATGCACACAGTGGGAAGCCAATTTCGGTAGCTTTTGCTTTCGCTTCTACTTTTGCCCTGCCGCGGAACAGACTCCCAAATCGCATGCTTCGCTGCCTGATGCCTGGCAATAAAATATTCATTTACTTGACATTTGTTGTTGTTGTTGTTGCTGTTGCTTCACAGGATGCATCATTCAAGTCAAGTCCGCGACACGCCCACCACAGCATCGGTACAGCATTTGACACGCTTTTGGGACTCGCGCAACACACCGTCAACTTTTTGCACCCTTCATAAAAAATGTAATTTTCAAAAACATTTGGAAATTTGAAATTGAATTTGCCGCACGCTTGAAGTTCGCTGCTCGCACTCTCCCCACCTAACCTGACTTACTGTATGCAAAGCATCTTCAAGATTACACAAAGGCCCAGCCCAGCCTGTTCCAATACATAAAAGACGAGCCAAGTTTTAGGCTAAGGCTTTTGAGAGGGGGCTTAGTAGCGGGTGGCAGCTTCGCAAGCCTCTTCCGTGCCCCTACCACGTCACATTCATTTTATTTTTTTTTTTTTTCTGCAGATACATATGTGGAAAAGTGTAAGTGACATGAAAGGCGTACAAAGCGCAAAAACCTTTAATAACTTTACGCTCTTTGTTTTCAAGTGCACTTTTGCCAAGTAAGTAACTTTCATTCCCCCCTTGGTAACGGCTCTTAAAGGCTGCACAACTTCCGCTTTGAAGTCTGTTTCCTATGCCTTTCTTTTGACGCTACGTTTCAGCCCCAAGGCTAAAACTACTCTTCCTTCCGAAGAGCAAGCAAACCGGTCGACGCTTTTAAAACAAGCTGGCCCAACGCCTCTATCCTAACACAACTCACTCCACATTCTCCGCCATTCCATTGTATAATTTATGACCTATTTATTGTCAATAAATGCAGCCTCCGAGCGACCATTTCGTGCGCAGCGACTAAATAAAGACAAATGAACCATTTTAGTGGGTGGATCGAGACAGTTGCTTACACGCCAGTGCAGAGCATAAAAAGCTAGATCTAGCTAAAAAGAAGTATTAAATAAATCAAAAAATCGTGATCAGCTCACAATATATATCTTGATGCAAAAAAGACATACAAAAATTAAATTAAAAAAAAAAAAAAAAGCTACAAGCCTTTTCGAATTCCAAAAATAAAACTAGATTCTCGCTTCCAGCTGTTTTTGAATTCCAGCCAGATCTGAAGGGAAAAATGCGGAAATGCTAGCACTGTTATACACCTAAATATATATAAATATATATGTATATAAAATTTCTCTATGGCACATGCAGCGCGAGTAGGTTTCATATAAGCGAAAATGAATCCACATCTTAATATTACAGATATTCAATAATTACATTATATATCCCCCTAAATTTGATACTAAAGTTAATAAACTTTGCATTTTGCGTCATATGTATATTAATATTCAATTATTATTATTTTTTTTAATTTTCCAAATTTTCTCGTATTTCTTTAAATAAGACAAATATTATGACCGCGTCAGTGATTTTGATAATTAATATTATCTTCTTATGCCTACTTTTATTGATGAATAGAGGTAAGCCATAACAATCATATATATACATATTATATATTTCTGGATTGCCTGACTAGGAGATAGCCTTAACCACAACGATCATATGGTTCAGAGGATCTCATAGTAGAGCATTCTCGTCTAGAGATTTCTTACTTGTTTCACATTCGTTTATTTTTTAAAGCCAGAACTGACGAAGGGATGCAAGTCAGCATATCAGATGTTCCATATTTGGCCACACTGCGATATGCCGCAAATGAGTCTGAGGAAGTTGGCAGTGGCAGGATTGAATGCTTAGCGACTCTTATTGGACGTCGTGAACTTCTCACAGCAGCTTATTGCGTATATGCGTGGGTACACTTGAGGGCAACCTATTTGCTGTTATTTTGATATTATATTCTGCAGTAAGAATCGAGATGACTATGTGGTTGTATTAGGGAACACGCGCATTTCAGAAATGGATAAATCAGGGAAAGTGATGAAAGTCGCAGGTTTTCGAAGTCATGGAATGTATGTCGAAGGTGATGGTGCATACAATATTGGATTAATATTCACTACTGACTATATAGAACCCGTACAAGGGGCTATTTCATATTTAAATACTACCACTGAGAACATAATACCGCAGGCCAAGTGTCAAACTTGTGGATGGGGTTCAGATGTAAGCAAATTAATAATATAACAATCATTATTCGAATTTTGACATTTACTTTTTTTCCTACTTAAGTCTTCAGATAATTATTTAGATTATCCGACTGCATTACCTATCTATAGTATGGATCCAATGCAATGTTTTAAGATAACTCAATTAACTCACTTAGTTTGCACCAAAAAAATTATCGATAAAAGGTACGAGTATATTTCAGGTGCTCCTATGGTATGCAACAGTAGACTATCAGCTCTATACGTCTATACGGACGATGACGAGAAGATCGATGAATATACAAATGTATATGTGCTTCGAAATTGGATATGGAAAACCATAGATGACTTTCATAATGGAATGATGGCACTGCAATCGAATTCCTTTCAGTGGCATGTTATTTTGGCCAGTAGCATTTATGTGGCTATCAGCTAATATAATAATATAATAATAGTAAAATGGCGGTGATTATTGAGATAGACAGTGCCTAGTCGGCCACACCGACTAGAGATTTCTCAATTGGTTTTCAATATTTATATTTTTTCAATATTTTATAGTTTCAATCAATCAACGTATTGTCTTTGCATTATGACTGGTTCTCTGGGCCTGTTTGTCTGTTTTCTTTTTTTGTTAAGTTGCGTAAAGATGTCGCTTATGAATAGATCAAAGCATGCTGCTCTCAATTTGGAATTTGGCCCTCTTCCTTCAGCAGTAGAAGAACAATGTTGGAATTAAAAAAAATATTTTTAAATAAAAATAAAAATTAAAAAATAAAGTTTTTTAATTAATCGTATGTAATAGAGCTAATAATATATTCAAGAATTAAATGTACATTTTCTGGGTTTTAGGAAACTCTTTTGTTGACATCTACATATAAGGACGATATAATGGAGTTGCCTGGCAGATTTAATCACCACAATATTTAGGGTACAAACTAGGAAGATAATTTTTTGTTTTTTTTTTTTCGATATTTGAAAAAGAAAAACTGTATTTCATTTCACAACAGTAATGAATTCATTTTGATTACAAAAATGAAAGTGAATCCAAAATCAAAGCGTGTCCGCAAATTATCCCTTTCATTGAAGTCCTCGTTGGTAAACCACATTTTTTGTTTTTTGATCTGACGTTAACACAAACAAAGAGGATGGTTTCCCAACTCGTGAACACGCAACGTATAGCTGCCCATGTGAAAAACAATGATTTTCTAAATTGATCCCGCAAACACTAAGCGATTGGCCTTGCGACTTGTTAATTGTCATTGCGAATCCAAGGCGAACCGGAAATTGCAAACGTTTGAATTCAAACGGAAGATCAGTCGGAATCAGTGGAATTCGAGGAATACATACATTTTCACCTGCGTATTCTCCATTAATAATGGTTGCCTCAATCAAATTCGTCATAAGTCTTTTCACCGCAAGCCGAGTACCGTTGCAAAGTCGCGGTGGATTCAAATTACGCAATATCATAATAAGTGAACTAACTTTGAGTTGCAAGTTATGTGGTGGAAATCCTGGTAACTCCAGAGAGTTCAAAAACTCCGTTGGATAATTTACTACATCATCGGGATTTGTTATGGAATCAACGGATTTATATGTCACCAAATAGCCATCGATTTTTGATTGAATGATGAAATTCAATGCGTGTACATCATTATTCTTTGCGGCGAGAATTGCTCGTTGACTTAACCAAGCATAATTCTGATAATTCTCACTAATGTTTGGGAAAACATTTTCAATAAGAGCTAATTGAGAGTCTACAAATCGGCAAAAGTCGTTGGTAAGAGTAATTAATCCAGTTGTCGCATCAACTGGGACTTCTCCATTTCCAATAGCTAACAATTGCTTGGAAAATAGTGCAGCACTTTGATCATTTTGAAGTTGAACTCTCATATTTGTGGTTAGCGATAATATTTTTACGTTATTCCACAAAAGTGATGCCTTCAGGCAAGCATTCAATTCATCTGCAGGCGTTCCACGGGGTATTACTGGCAACGTCTGCCTGAAATCGCCTGCCAACAAAATCATCAAATTGCCAAAGATGTTATTATTTCGCCGAAGATCCTTCAGTGTGAAGTTAAGTGCTTCAAGTGATTTCTTATGTGCCATTGTGCACTCATCCCAAACAATGAGCTTACATTGCTTCAACAATTTTCCCATTGCACTGGATCGGGAAATATTACATGTTGGAGTATCAATTGTGTTTAAATTGAGTGGCAACTTAAGTGCAGAATGTGCAGTACGACCGCCATCTAGAAGAGTCGCCACAATTCCAGATGATAGCTAACGCCAAAGCTATATCACATCTTGAGCGAATAGTGACCAAAATCAATGAAATGATAAATGTTTCCCTGTTCCTCCAGGTGCGTCCAGGAAGAATAGATCACCAGTATTATTATCCATCGCTTGCATTAATGTTTCGTATACATGTTTTTGCTGTTCATTCAGCAACGGCACATTTTTTTGAACGAATTCCTGCAATGTATCAACATTGTATTGCAGCTCTCGATTTAATTCTTGGTTAAATGTATCGTGCATCGATCGATTTGGCGCAATCATTCCTACTTCAATCAGTAGCTTATTTCCAATAGTCAAGCATTGATCCTCAATCAGAATCAATCCTTCATTGTTGATTTCATCGGTTATTTGCATGTCGGGATTGTTCGTTCGAATGCGCAAGTGATGCAAGATATCTTCACATATGTCGTCTTTGTATTTGTTCCATAACTGGATTGGTTGTGAAGGGAAACATGTGGTGTTCGTATTTGGTACGTGTTTGAGGAAACAACTGAATCCGCAAGTGTTAAATCCCAATGAGAATCGTTCTCCAGCAAACCCAATAGCTGACATGCTTCTCGATATGTTTGGCATTGGTGGCCATTCACAGTTTTCAAATGCGCAAATGATTTTGGTCCACGTACATTTACCAACAGCAGTCGCAAATAAAAACATTCATCATTTCTAGGATGAACAGTATACATGCGACCTAGCGCATCAGTGGAAAATACCAGTGGCCAATCTGGAACTACGGTTCCTTGTTTGCGACGTTGGAATTGCTTTCTTGATTGATTCCAAGTGTAATACTTGGGCATTTCAACGTACATAAACGTCGCAGCGAATGGATCTGCTTCACACATTGCAAAGAAGCTAGTCAATGTTGTCGATGGTGGTCTCTCAGCTCGTTGTGCCGCATTACCCTCAGTGAAGTAAACTCTTTGTCCATTTTCCAAATGCACTGCTAAATGTACAACTGTGGGATATCTTTCATGAATTTGAAATGAGAATAATCGCCACAGAGCTTCATTAGTACTGACGTATCTGCCTATTTGGAAGTTACTGATTTCGTCATTGGCATTTTCCGACGCAATACCAAACACAGCCATGTCGCTGCCTTTTGTAACGTACTTGCACAAATATTTAACTGACTTGGCCGGATGACAACTCTCAACATTCACATGTGCTTCGAAAATTCGTGATAGCAGCGGGCAATATGGTACAATGAAATCATTTCCGATCTCAATCTCTTGATTTTTAACTTTAACTTTGATAGTTCGACCTTTATCTTCTTTTGAACGTCGACGATAAACTGGATATCCATCGTTCCCTGTGACTGTTTCAGCAACTAACGGTCGCGGATATCGTTTTGTGCACTTTCCATCAGCCATGCAAGGCGATAATGGATCTAATGCACCGTACGGTCCATGGACCATCTGAGTCGTCACAATGTCGTGTAGATGGGGATCAGTGACTGGATCGGGAATTTCTGCTGATATTATGTCATCCACTTCATTTGAATGTAAATTGTTCTGCAACCAAATTAGGATGTGCGCATGCGGTAGTCCACGCTTCTGCCATTCCACCGAGTACATATGACAACGTGTGTCACCAAAAACTCTATACTTACTAAGAACATCCATCTGGCGATTATGCCATGGCGATCTGGCGGTTTTTGGCCCGGGTCCAACTCACGTTCAATTTCCCTCCACTTCGGATTGCATGTGAACTTAATAAATAAATCCGGAGTTCCATAATTTTTCACGTACGTCATAGCGTCTTGAGCGTATTCGTGCATGTGGCGTGGGCTTCCAATGTAAGATGATGGGAGAATCGTCAGGCGTCCAATATCCTGAACATTACCATCTGAATGAATTGCATCACGCAAGTGTATATAGTCCTCAGTTCGTAGCTTTGCCTGATTGAATCGAATGAACGCCAAACGTTCGGAAACGAATAACTTTAATCTCAAATACCCAATTTCCCAGTACCGATTTTACGTAAGCGTCATAGTGAACTAAGCGTTTGAAAAAACATAATGAAATGAAATTAACTGAACAGAGAGTTATGAGCTGAATTTGTACCGTCAGGAAGGGAAGTCCAACTTATTTTTATGTTTTTCTTATCTTCTAACCTCATGGATCCCGTGAACTTTCCAACAAATGCAAAACCGTGGAAATCGGTTAGTGCGTTTGGAGTTAAGAATCATCAGGACAGAAAACCCGACTTATTTTTATATAAGAGATATGTATATAAAATTTCTCTATGGCACATGCAGCGCGAGTAGGTTTCATATAAGCGAAAATTAATCCACATCTTAATATTACAGATATTCAATAATTACATTATATATCCCCCTAAATTTGATACTAAAGTTAATAAACTTTGCATTTTGCGTCATATGTATATTATTATTCAATTATTATTATTTTTTTTAATTTTCCAAATTTTCTCGTATTTCTTTAAATAAGACAAATATTATGACCGCGTCAGTGATTTTGATAATTAATATTATCTTCTTATGCCTACTTTTGTTGATGAATACAGGTAAGCCATAACAATCATATACAGTCGAGTCTCGATAATTCGTAATGGCAAGGGAACCGATTTTTTTTACGAATTACAGGGGTTTTCGATTTACCGGGGTTTCCATTTAACGCGGTGTAAAAAATCAAAATACGAATTGAAAGGGTTTTTATATTTCACGTCGTTTCAACAATTTAAACTTATTAAAAATAAATGAAATACACATTCAATTCAATATTATGTATTTAAAAACAAAATTAAACATAAACAAAATCAAATTAACGAAAAATTAGGATTTTTTTGTTTACCGAGCTTATTAAATGATATGAAAAAAAAACGCTATGAGAACGTTTGCTTGACATTTTTACGAATCGTCTTCACGCTTCAAATAAAATGAGCAAACTAATGTAAATCCAATAAGAGAACAACGAAATTTCGCACATGAAGCGACAAAAAGGCGCCATGCATAATAGTCTGCGAGACCTAACGGTAGTTTAACTTCCAGCAAAATCAAGAATTACGAATTACAAGAGGTTACGAAACGAAATTACGAATTATAAGAGATTTCGAAACGAATCATAAGACGCAAGATCATGGCCGAGCATGCAGAAAAATTACGAATTAACGAGGGGACCAAAATGTATGGGATTTTTACGAATTAACGATGTTTTTTCAAGGGACCAGCAGTTTCTTACGAATTATTGAGGTTTTCGATTTAGCGGGGTACGAATTATCGAGACTCGACTGTATATACATATTATATATTTCTGGATTGCCTGACTGGGAGATACCCTTAACCACAACGATCATATGGTTCAGAGGATCTCATAGTAGAGCATTCTCGTCTAGAGATTTCTTACTTGTTTTACATTCGTTTTTTTTTTTAAAGCCAGAACTGACGAAGGGATGAAACTCAGCATATCAGATGCTCCATATTTGGCCACACTGCGTAATGCCGCAAATGAGTCTGAGGAAGTTGGCAGTGGGATTGAATGCTTAGCGACTCTTATTGGACGTCGTGAACTTCTCACATCAGCTGATTGCGTATATGCGTGGGTACACTTGAGGGCAACCTATTTGCTGTTATTTTGATATTATATTCTGCAGTAAGAATCGAGATGACTATGTGGTTGTATTAGGGAACACGAACGTTTCAGAAATGGATAAATCAGGGAAAGTGATGAAAGTCGCAGGTTTTCGAAGTCATGGAATGTATGTCGAAGGTGATGGTGTATACAATATTGGATTAATATTCACTACTGACTATATAGAACCCGTACAAGGGGCTATTTCATATTTAAATACTACCACTGAGAACATAATACCGCAGGCCAAGTGTCAAACTTGTGGATGGGGTTCAGATGTAAGCAAATTAATAATATAACAATCATTATTCGAATTTTGACATTTACTTTTTTTCCTACTTAAGTCTTCAGATAATTATTTAGATTATCCGACTGCATTACCTATCTATAGTATGGATCCAATGCAATGTTTTAAGATAACTCAATTAACTCACTTAGTTTGCACCAAAAAAATTAACGAAAAAAGGTACGAGTATATTTCAGGTGCTCCTATGGTATGCAACAGTAGATTATCGGGTGTTTTGCTCGGTTCGGACAAGGACGAGAAGTTCGATTTTTATATAAATGTATATGCGCTTCGAAATTGGATATCGAAAACCATAGATGACTTTCATAATGGAATGATGGCACTGAAATCGAATTCTTTTCAGTGGCATATTATTTTGGCCAGTAGCATTTATGTGGCTATCAGCTAACGCAAAAATCTTGAATTGGTATGAAACGTGGAAAACTATTTATATATATGTATATATTTTTTGCCAACTTAGGTGTGCGTCTGTCAATGTTCAATCAATCAACGTATTGTCTTTGCATTATGACTGGTTCTCTGGGCCTGTTTGTCTGTTTTCTTTTTTTGTTAAGTTGCGTAAAGATGTCGCTTATGAATAGATCAAAGCGTGCTGCTCTCAATTTGGAATTTGGCCCTCTTCCTTCAGCAGTAGAAGAACAATGTTGGAATTAAAAAAAATATTTTTAAATAAAAATAAAAATTAAAAAATAAAGTTTTTTAATTAATCGTATGTAATAGAGCTAATAATATATTCAAGAATTAAATGTACATTTTCTGGGTTTTAGGAAACTCTTTTGTTGACATCTACATATAAGGACGATATAATGGAGTTGCCTGGCAGATTTAATCACCACAATATTTAGGGTACAAACTAGGAATGCTCTTCCGCCTTCTCAGTTTGTTTCAATTTATTATTTAATTTATTGACCTTTTTTCTAGATCTAAAGGGAGAGATAATAAAAGAAATACTGGTGACGTCTTCTTGACTTTAAATACAATTGCAAATATATATATATATATGTCGTAGCGTTATAATTATTACTCTCGCCTTCCATGGTATCTTTGCCTGACAACGAATTCTCGGTGTCACCGACTTCTATTTCCACAACGTCTTCCTTACACAATCGTCTCTGATTAAGTGTGCCAATTGGACTCTCCTGTCAAACTGCCTCTTGGTTGCATGTTCTCGTTCATCAATATCGTAGCAATTCTGTGTGAAGGGCATAGCCCTCTCACTTTCACTCTGCGACATCCGAGACCACGTTCAGCAAAACCTATGGTTGTCTCTTTTCTAATGACACATCCTTTAATTGTCACTAAAATGCTAACTCATTCGATTAGCGCTAGTTGTCAGTTTCTCTTTAATAATAATAATAATATATATATATATATATATATGCTTTAGTACGCACCTACCTGTGCGATAGCTATTCACCTTTTAAATGTTATCGATTAAAAATGGCATTGGAATTCAGTTATTCAATTATATCCTGCCCATCTTAGGAGCTAGACTCCCCCAACTTTGCAATTAGAGTCATATGTATTTTATTTTGAATTTTGAATTATTCTTATAATTTGAAATCCGTTTAGTAAGTAAGTTTAGTCAGTGAGCTTATATTTTATTTATATAATATTTTTTTATTTTTCCAAATTTCCGTTTCATTGTTTCCGTAAAACATTATGGCCGCGTCGGTGATTTGGATAATTCTTATCAACCTAGTATGCCTACTTCTATTAATGAATACGAGTAAGTCATAAGAACAACATTATATATATTTCTGATTTACTAGACTGGGAGGTACCCTAAATACCATCGATAAGCATACTCTATAGTATAATATCGAACTAGCCCCGTCTTTAAAATCAGTATATAAAAGAGCTATTTTATATAAAGCGGAGTGCAGAGAGACTTAGGCAGACAAATATGCATATGTGTATGTGTGTGGGTATGCCCAGCTTATTATGTATCAGCTTAATATATATCAGTTCTTCCAAGGGTTTCAGGGAACTCATAATCGAACAGTCTCGACTTGACCAATATTATTTGTTTCACATTCTTTAATTCGTTAAAGCTGAAGCTGCTGAAAATGGAAGATTCGATGTCAGCATTAAAGACTTTCCATATTTGGGCACACTGCGTAAAGCAGAAGAAGAACTAACAGAAATAAGCAGTGGATATCTGTGCGTGGTGACTATTATTCGTCAACGTGTGCTTCTCACAACAGCTACATGTATATATGGGTAGGTACATATATGTGAGTGAGCTTTTTTACTCTAATTCTAATAATACTTTCCGCAGCCAGGTACAAAATGAAGTAGTGGCTGTAATAGGGAATACGTATATTAGAGGCCTAAGTTCAACATTGAGAGTAATGACAATAGCAGATTGGCGATTTCATGGATTGTATAAATTTGGGAATCTGGCATATAATATTGGATTAGTCTTCACTAAGGACGAAATAGAAACCGTTAAAGGATCTATTTCTTATGCAACCCTTAACAAGAGGGCATTAGACCCGCATACCAAATGTATTTATTGCGGCTGGGGTGAAGATTCGAATGTAAGATAATTGATTTCGTGCACTCTATTAGAACTTGTACATGTGCAAAAATTTACCAGAGTAATCGGCTGCTTTTATTCTACTTTAGAAAGACAAAAAGTTATCAAACGCTCCACATGCATTCTATGTATGGACTACTAGCAAATTAGATTGTTATATGCGCACGCTTACAGCTGGTTTGATGTGCTCCTACGTAGATATCCCAAATGAGAATGCTAGTACTGCAACTAATACCACCCAAAGGCTGGGTAGCCCCATAATATGCAATGATAAACTTGCGGGCTTATTCATCGACGGAGGTCAGGATATGGCAACATATATAGATATCAATATTTTTGGCAAATGGATAAACGGAGCCATTTATACCCATTTCAATGGAATTATGCCACTTCGATCGACTTGCTGTCAATGGCTAATTATTTTGGCCCTTGGCATTTTCTTGGCCAGCAGCTAATAGTTGGTTGACGCTAAAAATGCAAATGTATTTATTATTTTATTTTTATTTTTATATGACAAATTTTTTGCTGTACCCTGAAAAAAGTCTATGAAAATTCTTGTAACCTGTGTGCGTATGAGTTGCTTTAAATTAGCAGATCTCATCAGCTAGTCGATTGCTGTTAGAGAGTCGAAATGAAACACTCCACATTTACCGAATTCAAAGATTGAACTCTTCTCTTTGTGAGAACAAAAATTGAACTGTTTATTCCTTAAAATCCTAGTGCTTATATACCTTAAAAATACTTCCAGGCACTGGAAGGCTATAATTAATTCCATGCACACAAGTGCACAGATGTTTGTCAAGTGTCCCTTTTCGATCGCTAAGCCGTTCTCACGTCTCGCGTTACATTTTTATTACTTGCTGCGTTGGTCGCTGCAGCTAAGGGATGACATGTTTATTACTTGGCTTCAGATAACGCGCAGGATATCGACTATTGCCTATTTTTTAATATGTTTATATAAGTGGCATGTTCATGCTTGAACAATTGCTCTTTTCTGTCGAAAAGAAAATCAATAGCTATTTCCGTGTGTTATCGATTAAAAATATCAAAATATTCAAAAATCAGTTATAAAATTATATCTAGTACAACTTTTTAGCTAGAGTCAGATGTATTTTATATCATTTAGATTTTTGTATTTTTAAATTCGATAGTAAATTTAGTAAGTATACATTTTTTTATTTTTTGTTTTAATTTTTCATAATTTTCGTTTTATTTGCTTTCAAAAATTATTATATTCGCGACATGGAATCTGATCTTATTGATGAGTAGAAGTAATCCATAGCCAAATCATATATGTACATATAAATGATCAACTAGATCTTTAATTGTTTAATAAGTTTTTATTCACTAATCCGTGTGGATCGTTTTTGAGTTCTTTACACACTTTTTTACTATTTACTTTAGTTTCATTCCTGTTTGGAATGATCGTATCATTAGAAAGATGTATAACCATTTGAGATTTATATACTAACAAAATAGGCATGACGGCAATCTGATGGCAGTCTGCCTCAGCAGGCACTTGGATAGTATTAACTTATATATCTTATATATATTACAACAGGCACATAGTATTTTGTTTACATACGTTTATTCCTTAAAGCTGAAGCTGCTAAAGAAGTAATCTTTCCTAGAGAGGAATATGAGGAATGTGCCACTTTTGGGCGCGCTGCATAAACTTGAAAATGCTTCTGACGAGGAGAATGTTAAAAATAAATAGATGTGCACAGCGACTGTTATTCGTAATCGTATGCACATAGTAATTTTGTATAAAATATTGTTATTATTTGATATTTGCCCGCATACCTTTATAGACACCAGCTGCAGCGCTTAACAATATTATGTAGCTGCTTCCCACGCAGGCGTTTAGCGTAATCTATAAAACTGGAAAACAGGAAAAGAGAAAATATCCACTGAGGTTTACACAAAGTTCAAATATCCCTTTAAACGATCTGTCGTTCAATGCATAATGTGTGTGTGTGTGTGTGTGTGTCTAGGTAAAATGGCATCAAATATAATAACGACCACAACAATGCGTGACATGCATGCAAAAATTGTTGGCCTTAAAGTGTGCATTAGCTGAAAGAGAGTATGAGTATGCGTGTGTGTGTAATATTTTTCAAACACATACGCCAAATCACTTTCTAAATGCAATGCCAATAAAAAACCAGACCAAAGTATTGAAAACAAAAATTATATATATATATATATATATATATATATATATATATATATATATATATATATATATATATATATATATATATGTGTGTATATGTCTATTTGGTCTGGATATGTGAGCAGACGCAGATATAATTTGTTGCTGCTGACAGAAGCGTGTCGCAGCCCGAGGCAAGTAGCAAATGAGAAATGGATGCGCTACGTGACAATGGCAAAGCGGAACTGCTAAAAGGCCTTCGAAAATCCTATATATGTACATATGTATGTAGTATATAATTGAGAATCTTTAAACTATACTTTAAGTATACAAAATTTTGATTTCAATAATGAAAGAACTATTATTGGCACTGACAAACTAAGATGCAGATAAATAGCCAATATTAAGCAAATATTTTTTTATTTTTTTTATTTTTTCATTTTCAATTAAAGACACAAACTCTTGTGTTCGAGCAGAACTGCAATTTTCATCATTCCACTCTTCTTTTTTTTTTTAACATATGTACAGCAAAAAATTGTAATATAAAAAATAAAATTGAAATCTATATTGGAACTATACGCATTCGTGTTTTGTTGCGACAGCCAACTAATAGTTGCTGGCCAAATGAATGCCAATGGCCAAAACAAATAGCCATTGGCAGCGAATCGATCGAAGTGGCATAATTCCATTGAAATATATGTAAATGGCTCCGTTTATCCATTTTCTAAAAATATATATATCTGTACTGATTCCGATCTGATTATTTGATTGGATGTGTACACCCGCAAGTGTATCGTTGCATATTACCGCGCCACCTAGGTCATCTGGGTTTCCTGCCATCGAACGACGGCTTCTCCAATTTGAGTAGGTGCAGATCAAACCAGCTCTATGGAAGCGCTTGTAACAATCTTTTTTATTGGTATTTCGTACTAATCCGCTATACAGAGGATTTTTGAACTTCATGATCTAAAATAAGTAAGCAATTGATTAGATTGGTTGTCGATTTCGAATATTAATTGATTTATTATTAATTTTCTTACCGCACTAGCCTCACCATAGCCGCAAATTTTACACAAAGTATGCGGTCTTAATGGTCTTTTGATAATAGATAGATAGCCAATATTTTTGTTGTTGGGTATTATTTCGTCCTTAGTGAAGACCAATCCAATATTGTATGCCAGCTCTCCATATGTATACAATCCATGCCATCGCCAATCTGCTATTCTCATAACTTTCATTGTTGTAGTTATGCCTCTCAAGTACGAGGCCCCTATGACAACCACCATATTTTCTCGATTCTGCCTGCAGAAGATTATATATAATATATATAATAACAGCAAAAATCATTTCACTTATGTATACCCACCTATATATGCATATAGCTGCAGTAATAAGTACACGATTACTAATAACAGTCGCCAAGCAAATATATCCCTGGCCAATCACCGATGTTTCATTCTGGAGTATACGCAGTGAGCCCAAATATGGGAAATGCTCAATACGGGTTGGGCTTCCTCCAACAAATCTAAAATGCTTACCGGCTTGAGCACCAGCTTCAAACAATACGAAGGTTAACAAGTATGAATGCTCTATTCGATACTGCTCGACTAGGAGATCCCCTGAACCCTGCAAGGAACTGATATTCTACTTCTTTTATGCGTAGTTCTAAATAGATAAATAATAATAAGGTGTCTAGTGCTTAAAATACTTTTGTTGGCTGAAGGGGAAATGGTATCCAAAATCTGCAAATTACTAATATAAATATTGTAAAATATAAAATTTGTAAACTTTAGCTATAGTATACATTATCGATAATGAAAAAAATAAGCTCGTACAGCGCATATCATACTCGAGTATACATGTAAAATTTAAAGTCTTCAGCTTTCGTAGTTCGTTCATGCGAACTGAAGGGCGAACACACGGACATATCTATATCGATCAACTTTGTATACTGATACTGATAAACTGATCTATCTTGAGTATGTTTGTATATGCAGATCGGCGCGATTAAGGGTATCTCTCAGTCAGGCACTTTATTGTTCTTGTTATGGCTAACCTGAATTCATCAATAAAAGTAGACATAATAAATTAATATGAATTATGAAAATTAGCGAAGCGACCATGATATTTTTTTGTTGGAATCAAAGAAACGAAATTTTTAAAAAATTAAAAGAATTTAAAAATAAATTGACCTACAAAAAATTAACCTAATACTAAACTCATTTCAAAATACATATGACATATGACTCTAAATGCAAAGTTAGGAGACTTAAGCGCTTAAGATAGGCTAAAAATTATGTATAATATATAATAATCGATAACTGACGCATAGATATATAGACTCAGCTCAATTTCCTGATCAAGAATTCCATTTACTATTTTACCCCGATTTTTCACTTTCAATGGATTCTGGTTATGAAAAGTAACACATTTCATTTAATTTGAATCGACATTTATTCAGCAGAAAAGGGCGACGCACAACTGCCATCTGGCGGGCAAATTGTGCAACTCAGAAAAGCTTTCAGTTCAAAAGTTCGCTTGTGATAAGTTTAGGGAATAAGGCACTCAGTGAGCTTTTCTTTGCGCTTCTTAATAGTAACATTTCTTTTTATATATTTTTTATATATATAATTTGAACTTAGCCTAAACAAAACATTTGTAAGAAACTTTACATACAAATTACTTAAGAAAGACGTTTGGAAATGACAAGCATCCAAATAACTTTTTAATTACACTTCTTCGACGGCTTCCGTGGGCTTGGTGGCATCGACAACCTCGTTCAGTTCCGCAGCAGCATTGACCGACGCCTTTTTGATCTATAGAAATTATAGTGCGAGCATTGAGTATAATATTGCTTGGCTTATTTTCAATTAGCTGATTGCATTTCATACTTATCGAAACATGCAATTAGAAGTCAAAGCACATGCGGTTTACAGCTGCCTTATCATGCACTTAAGAATCAGTTTATATGTATATCTATGTTTATACCATGGTGTAT
Source organism: Drosophila antonietae (assembly GCA_030914385.1). Lineage (NCBI taxonomy): Eukaryota > Metazoa > Arthropoda > Insecta > Diptera > Drosophilidae > Drosophila > Drosophila antonietae. The sequence continues at coordinate 228,031 of JAUESO010000032.1, read as the reverse complement.
TGATCTATGGCTATTTAGTATATTGATTATATACTTAGACTAGGTTAGATTATAATAAGATTTCTTGGATGAACTTTACCATTAAATTGATGTGTCGCATGAAAGAGACAGAGAGCTTATATACTGACAGTTTATGGATCACTTAAACTTAGACCAGGGCGAGGCGAAATTGAATTTTGTAACACCCAACATTTATATCACATACAAAATGGCCAACTATATCCAACCATTATTTAGCATTAACATTTTGTTGAAATTTTGTCTTTTGTTGAAGTTAGTTATGTAATTAGTTTCAATGACTTTTCAGGGATTTGTTATTCTTCTGGAATGTATGTTCAACGAAATTGCTGTGCTGTATTCTTACTTTGAAGCAACGAATCTTAAAGTGTTCACACATTTCCGAAACCTATTTGAGAGAAGATTAATATAAGTTAAAAATATTGTATAGAGTTTTTTTTTGGCAATATCTATATATTGACTTACCACACCGTAGCCATAATGCCAATGGGCCAATGTCACAAATATTGTTAAACCATGGACGAGCCAGCGCTCACCCTGAGCTGTCAGATCCGTGCCCAGCACCTCCTCATACCAGGGGAAACAACAGACGCCCACGGTTGCTACCAGAGGCCACATGAGTATATTGAAGCTATCGCAACGTGTATCCGACATTTGGGCTACGATCAGGCGGCACTATTTCAAATAGAATAAAATAGAAATCTTCTAGTACAATATCTTTAAACTATATAAACTATAAGCTTACTGCAATATTGGAAAAGATAGTGCCATAGAGTATCCACAGTATGCGCGGTTCCAGATTAATAACTTTATTGCGGGAGAAGAATGACCAAACGAGAGTTATCACAAACAACCAGAGGAAGGCGAAAAATGGACGCAACATCTCCATCATGGGACGCATTTTCCCCGTCTTATTCTTATAAGAGCTGCAAGAGTTAAGAGATTTACAAACAAGTAACGATTTCTGATCAAATATAATGCTTACAGATATATATTCCTTATAATAATGGGATGACTGGACAGAATGCCGGAACCAATTAGGCCAACCTCGAATACATTTGCCACCGTAATGCCATAAAAGCTCGAACGATAGATCTCTGGACCTACGATCGTGGCCACAAACAGCATCAAGCTGACGCCCTAAAAGAAAGAAATTATAACGTTTTATACAAGTTCTCAGAGTACTTTTTAACAGTTTGAAATTCAATAAAATTGCACTCACCCACATGGTAAAGTCGTAACCCCAGGGCAAAAACATAACACCCGTATTATATTTTTCCACATGTGTAAAATAGAAATTGAGAAATACGTTCCATATAACGAAATACATGCGTATGGGTGGCAAGTCTTCAGTACCAAATAGAGAGAATATATAGATTGGTATAAGTGCTGCCGAATAGGAGTCCAAGCCGTGATCAAAGAGCTCTCCGAGTGGACCACTCGTGCCAGTACGACGAGCCTGTTTGCCATCCATGCCATCTATGCAAATTTGTCAGCTATAAAAACGATTCATCTCAAATAATACTGCTTGGAACACTCACCCAAATTATAGTAGATAAGTATATTTATGGCAGCCACGGTCCACACCCAGCCGGGCACTGTATTGCCCACCGTCTTATCGTTGGCCGCCGTAAAGTCCCAGTCGTAGTAGGCAATCAATGCGAAATTCACCACGGTCATGAGAAATCCCACAAAGGTGAGTAAATTGGGTGCCAACCATTTTGGTAAATACTATAAAGAGAGGATCTCTAAAAAAAACTTGTTCAGGCTTTAATTTAATAAATAACATACCTTTACGCACGCATTCCAGAATGGATGCATAACATAGACGCTCAGAAAACTGGTGTCTATGCTATTGTACTAGATGAGAAAGATGACAGATATATTAGATAGTGAGCAAAATCTTTTATAACTAATATATAAACCAAATCAATTAAATTTTTAATTAAATCGCTTTTATTTATTTACTCTGTCTGAAACCCCAAAATAACTCATTTCAAAACTATTTTTCGTATTCAAAAAAGAATTACGCCTGAAAACCTTAAAGATTTGCTTCCTTTCTTTCTTTTGAACGCAATTACTTCAATATAAAACAGCTGTTTACGGCTAAGCTCAATTTAGAGTAAGTAAAAGGATTTTAGTGCATGACTAGGAAATAGACCAAAGTTCATAGTCATGTATCAAGAATGTATACATTTGTAATATTCATTTTCATTAACAAGAAAGTTTATTAGTGCATGGTTGTAACTTGAGAAAACTTTCGTCCAAATAAAAACAAACATGTAATCAAAGTACTTAGAGAATAACATGTGTTTTCATAATGAGCTCTAAACAAAAATATAATATTTCTATTAGTTATTAGCCAAGTTGTAATACCTATTAATATTTCAGTGTAATCTTAGAGCTTAATATTTAAGGTCAAATATCTAATATGAAAATATATTAAATATGTAAGGAAAAGAAGTACAATTTATGGATAAAGAAATATAAAGCACTCTTGAATCCAAATTTGATTCGAAGTCAATAAGTATTTTATAGAACCCTTAAGATCTTCATCGTCTTCTAGCATATCAGCATCTTATTATATATTACTATATATACTATATTACTATGTATATGTAATATTGATTTTGTAATCGGCAATTTTCTTTACTGTATTAATGCCTCTCTCTGTCTCTCTCTCTCTCTACTCTGCCTTACTCCCTCGCTGTAGCTCTATCATTTATTTATAGGTTAATCTTCTGTGCAAATTCCATTCGATCTGTCAACCAGGGAACTATCTCTCTAAAGACAACACATGCTTTATTTGCAGTTCAATGCCTCTTCTGCGGAATTTACGAAACGAAACAATAACAAAATATATTCGACCATCATCCGGTCTATTAAATTGATGACCTAGGCCTAGTCATGCCTAGGGCCGATTTGATAAGCTCCGAGAGTATGTCAATATGTAGAGCACATGCCAGTGACAGTGACATTGACAGCAACAACAAATAAATCTTCCCATTGCCCAATTCTGAGATTAATCATGCGATCCTCTCAATATATATGTACATATGTGTGTGTGTACATGTGTGGACTATAAATATATTTATAGCACACTAACCGGAACTCATCGTAATAACTGATTGTCTTTGTAATAAAATTGATTGAATGTTTGAGGGGACTTTAAAATATAAATGGAACATTGATTTTTTGTATAGGTTCTGGTTAGGGTTCGTGTTGCCGGTGAGCTTTACTAGTTGGTATTTATTTGTATGAATGTATGTATGTACATATGTAGTCTAAACCGTTTAATGCTCACCTTGTAACGCTCGAAGCCCTGCAAATGGGTTTCCGTCAAATAGCGCATGTTGCCCATATTGTTTTTTTTCTTTACTGATATATGTATGTGTATATGTATGTGTGTATGTTTTTATTGCAATGATAAGAGTCGAGCACAGTTATATTATTGATATAATTATGACCTTTGCTTGCGGGGTCAAATGCAAGCAACTGCCTTCGATTTAAACATTTTACAAGAGCCTTTTAGTTGGGAAATTTCAGCAGCTGTTGAACACCGGCACGCACTTTTGCTTCGCAAATTAAATTTGTGTTTCTGCTTCTTCTGCTGTATTTTATTTTACTTTTTTTTTTTAACTACAAACCATAAATTAAATAATCGTTTATATAGACACACGGGATACCGTTCGCCTGCGGTTCCCGTTGGCTTCTCTTGCAATTTCTTTTGTTGCTGTTGTTGGCACGCAACACGCAAACAGCCGTTACTAATATATATAACAGTTATTTTTATGAAGGTAGAAAAAGAGAGAGAGAGAGAGAGCGGGAGAAAAAACGAAGGCACTTCTGAGACAATGACAACACTTTGCGACTGCCTCGCTACTGTGTATTATCAAGACTAAAGACGAACTGCTCGCTGGCTGGCTGGCCGGCAGCTCGAGCGCAGCCCAAAAAAAAAAAAAAATTATTTATATTTATTTTTTTTTAATTCAACTAGGAATATTGCAGTCGCACGCCAACGACTATGATATACCCTATATATGGGTTAATTTTATTATAAGTCTGTCTAGAGTAAGTAAAGAACTTTTATAAACCCTGCATAGGAGTAAGTGGACATAACTGTAAGAGAAGTTAAGCGAGTACTTAAATTAGCTCGTACAATTTGTCTGCTAAGCAACCCCCCTCGTGAGCTTAAATCCACATACTCTTCTTTTCGTAGAGTAGCGGCTTCGTACGTGTATACAAAAATCCAAGCGCTTAATTTACAACGCCTACTGCGGCTGAGCCTCGGTCGTTCGCTCTGCTTTTCACTAATCCCATTGCACACATTGTTATCGCACAGTTTTGCGCCTCTCTTTAGAATTCAGCCAGACACAGCGCCAGTGAGATAGAGAGAGAGAGAGAGAGAGTGAGTGAATGAACGAGAGCCAAGCATACGCATGGACACTTGCTTATGGGAATTTTCATTGAATGAATTAAAATTTGTAAAATTTAAACATGTGCTAGTAGAGAGTGGAAGGGGATTATTGGTTATCATGTTGTGCTCAACGCTGATAGGCCCAATCTCTGGAACAAAGTACTAGGCTTATAGATTGCATACCAAACAAATCTCTATATACAAGAATCGTGTTACTTCGCTTAGTTAACTTGCACTTGACTAAATATAGAGCAATTTATATATATTCTATATATGTATATTTTTAATTGAACATATAGATTTATGATTTAAAAATAGTTCAAGTTCAACTGATAACCCAAAAAATAATAATGCAAACGGGTTGCCAAGTGATTAACAAATTGACAGCATGCTAACAAAAACAAACAAAATCCATTTTTTTAAATAAAAATAATCTAACCTACTTTTTGTAGCAAATAATGTGACAGTTTATAATAGTAGAGGTCGGAACAGAATATGCTAAATTGAATAGTAATAAGTAAATTAAAATAATATTTTCTATTCTATTATAAGCAAGTATTTTTCAATCAAATTTCACATACCCTTTCTGATACAGTTATACACATAAGCACATCGCTCATAGTTAATTTTTATAGACCAAAGAAACCTTGATAAAAATATTCCATTCTAAACATTAATTATAACTGAAAGCACAAAAAGCCTTGGAATTTAAATGATTAATGATTAATCACAATTGTCTACAAAATGTATTATAGAAAATTGGAATGATATTTCATTTCCTGCTTTAAAACAAAACTCTAATCATAATACATATCTATACTAATAAGTATATATAAAGTATATGGATAACAGGTGCAGTCTTATCTAAATTTCGTTGTTTATAAATAATAATAGAGAACAGATAACAAACATGAAAAATAAAATGCAATAGATAAGGTCATACTACTAAAAGTTTCGCTAATTCGGCATTTCAAGCTTTTTTGGATTACTAGTTGAGCCATCTGGATGTCTCCGTGGCAGTCAGACCCTCGGAGCGTAGGCGCTGCAGCATGGGACGATAGATGTCTGGAGTGAAGGGCAACAGAACACCGCGTTCCTGGATCTCACCTATGAATAACCAAATCAAAAATGAAGTTAAAAACATTCTTATATAGTCTATAAAGCATTACTTACCATCCAATATCATTTTGGCTGCAATAGCCGCTGGCTTGCCCACCGTCATGGCCATGGCAGAGTGTCCTTGCGGTTGACCATAGACCACAAAATTAATGCCACGCTCCTCGCGACGACCGTCGGGCCAGCGGATGCCCACCTCGTGGCGCAGCACGACCAAATCACGCTCATCACGCTCTGCAAAAGAGAGTCAGATAAGCCTAAGAGCTGACCAATATCAAAATCTTGATCACTTACCAAACGCCAAACGCTTGGACAGATAATGACTGAGTGTGTCCAGCGGCGAGTGTAGCTTCACCACTGGCGTCTCATCCAGCAAACCCAGACTCTCAATGCCATCCACATTGCCCAGACGTTCGACTAGCTTCTGCTTGAGGTTCTCGTAGAAGATGCTCGTATCGGACAGGCCCAGCAAATGGGTGATTAGCTGTCGCCAGGTGACATCCGGTCCACTGGGATGGAGCAGTGCGTTTGGCTCTGGATCGATGAGACCCAGCAGCTGCATCGGCTTAATCGACTCCGAGAAGCCCTTGTAACGAATGGTGCCGCGTAGCAGCGTATGCACATCCCGGCCCAGACCATAGAGTGCACCATATTTGGTGGAATCCCGGTTGGGGAAACCCTCCAGAGCAAAGCCCGGCAAAAAGTCCAAGCTACGCGGATTGGACATTAGCTCGCCGCCGCCAGAGATCTCCACAATCTGGCCCTGGCTCAAATACTTTGCAGCGGACAACGTGTTGAGCAACACGCCCCTTGGCGACCAGGAGAACTTGTAGCGAAGCGCATTGTTCGAGTGTTCCGGTGCGGGCAGGCCGCCACAGTAGCTGACAAAGGATTCGACCACTGCACCCTTCTCCTGCACTTCATGAATGCACTCCAGCGCCAGCAGATGATCGATGCCCGGATCCAGACCCACCTCGTTCATGATGGTCACCCCGCTGGCACGCGCCTCCTCGTGCAGTGCTGAAATCTCATCGTTCAGATAGCTGGCTGTGACCATGTGCGTCTTCTCCGCCACACAGTAGCGCGCAATCATGCCATGGAGACTGTAGGGCAGCAGAGAGACTACCACATCCGCTTTGCCGCACAGCTCCTGCAGATGTCCGGTGCTCTCGTGCACATCCAAGTAGACACTGTCAACGCCAGCATATTGTTGGGCCAGACGATCGGCCTCCTCTTTGACCTGCGAGCAGACCGTTATGCTCACATCCTTCTCCCGATGCAACCACTCGACCAGTGGAGCCGAGACCATGCCAGCGCCCAGCACCAAAACCTTCTTATCGGACTCTGAACGTCCCTCTATCTTGTGCCGGGAACGATTGCTATGTGAGTCGCGTAGCTCTTGTATATATTGGAAGCTCTCGGTCAGCTCTCCATTGCTGGCGATAATTGCCTAAGAGAGATTGGGCATAGGCAGGCAGAATTTAAGAGAGGGATTGCAAAATACAGTGAGCAATGAAATAATGTGCACACTTGATAAGCTAAGCTATAACTGATAAGCCACAGCAAAGAATTGCTGCACGAGTATTTGCTGAGCAAATAAACGAGGGAGGCTCGAGTAGTTCGAAATCATTATCTCTTACTCACCGACTGTATGGGATAGGTGAAGCGTTCCTCGTGCAACGGCTTTTTGGCATCACTCTTGATGATGTCGTGCACATGGGGCATTAAGAGTTCACCAAACAAATCTGTTGATTCGCGTGGCAGCTGCGTAGGCATATTATCAATAGAGCAGACCAATACACCGGGGCCCTTGAAGCTCTTGGTATCCTTGTTGCGATCCGCATCGTACAGGCAGAAGGGCGTATCGATGGTGGTGCACTCGTTCATGAATTCAATGGAGCCACCAGGATCGGCGGAGATGTCACAAATGGCGAGCATGCGATGTGGCAGAGCCGGACTGCCCTTGCTCGTGGGTAGCCATGGTGTATTGGCCGGGCGCAACAGATTCTTGGCATCCGGAATACTGATCAACTTCGGACTACCCACGGCCCAATAGATGCCATTAACAATGACCGATGCGTATGCCGCGATCTTTTGACTAAATGTGGATATATAACGTTCGGGATACTCATCGTACTCCTTGGCATCAAAGCCGCCGCCTTCGCGGCGCTCCAAATGATCCGAGCGGCTCACCTCACAGCCGTATAGCTTATTAGTATCTAGATAAAGAAAAAAAATCTTTAGAAATCATGCTTCTCTCTCTCTCTTGCATTCACTCCCTAATCTTGAGTACTTACTGCCATGCTCGGCCACCTTGCGCAGCATCTCTGGCGGCACATACTCAACAGGCAGTTCGGCGAACACCTCTTGGGCGCCCTGCGACACATTGCCGGAGCCGGAGAACACAAAGGTCAATGGTCCGATTGATTTGGGCATCATGCCCAATGAAATCTCGTAGCCACAGTCACGTACCGCCTGGCGAGCCATCGAGGAGTTGCGATAGTTGTGGGCGGGTCCGATGTGCATGAAGGGTGTATGATGGCCCAGTGCCAGCAGACGCAATCCAATGCCATGCAGTATGTTAACCATGCCAGCCACACCGGCATACTTACCAAACGCCACCTGGCGGGCGCCGCGCTCATCAATGATGCGCTCATAGTCAATGAGACGGATTTTCTAAAGCGCGCGAGTTGCAAGAGAATTAGGGGACTTGAGACATATTGAATATATAAGATTAGTGCTTTCCAACCTTTTCGAGTATGGCATCGAGCAAAGGCATATTGGACTCTTGCGCCTTGATCGTGTGCGAGAAAAAACAATATGTCTTTCCCGGTATAAGCGAATCAATGGGCACCTGCTTAACGCCAAAAATAACCGAAGCATCACTAATATCCTCCTGGATCTGTGCTCCAGCTTGATTGTAGGCCTGTATTGGAAGGAAAAATATACATTTTATAAAAGATTTTTTTTTATAAACTATGATTTTCAGGAATTCGACTTATCTAATCGCAAATTATTCGAACTCTATGCTCGTAATTTTCCCAATTATTATTTCTACTTATCCGTAATCTAACTACCTATATCAATTCATAATATTTTGTTAGTCAACATAACACGCGACATTAAAAGATTAATAACCAAGCTAATTGGTACATTTAAAGATTATAAATGGAAACTAAGGGTGACTGTGGACATACTCTGTAAACAGTAAATTATTTAAATTAACATTTTTTTATCTGAAAATTTAAATATATAGCTTATTAAATCATTATTCATATTTTAATTTTTTTGAATATTTCATATTTTGGTTATTTATTTATTTTTTTATATTTATTTATATTTTTTTATTTGGATTTTTGGTTCTTTATTTATTTTGTATATTTAATTTATAAAATTGTTTTGTTTATATATTTTTATATTATATATTTAAATTTGTATATTATTTAAATATTTATTTATTCATTTCTTTTTAATTTGATATTACAAAATCTATAAACTTTTCCAAAATGTCGAAAAATATTCACCTATAAATATGCAATAAAATTGGCCCTTTAATTTGTTGTCAGAACTATAAGTTCTTAACTTCTATATTATATTTATTTAATACTATATTAATATTTTGTTTTCTGTATATTAAACCTAGAAAATATAATAATTTCACACCATCAAAATGTCACTAAAAAAATGTTTACAAATTTTGCAAAAATACTTGAGCTATAAATAACTGTAGCATAAATAAGCTAATGTCCTTGGCAACTAATCAGATTTCGATTTCACATCACAGCTCGTCTTATCAAGCTATTATTGTTTTGAAAATGCCTATCAAATAAATATTGTTTTTTTTTTTTTTTTTTTTTGTAAAGTTCAGTAATATATATTATCTGGGGGAAAAAAGAGGTTGATTCAAAACATATTCTCAGCGAGATAACATGAAATTACGCTACACTTGCGGCTCTTGACTGCTGCCAAGGCCAACGATTGCCAAATTTAGAGCTTATCTGCCAAAAACTTTTATGATGCACTCCACATGGGCTGCATGGCATATCATGCGACTCTGTAACTAAGCTCGCATATATGTAGCATGATGATTAAGCTTCATTATATTTATATGTACATATATACATTTATATATATACTGATTCTGGACTCACCTGCATGGGATAGGCTCGTCGATTGGAGGGCTGGACAATGACCTTGACGCCCTGTTTGACCAACTTCTGGACATGGCTGGGCCCGAATGGAGCACGTCGCTCCCATACCGATTGATCCTCACGGCGTATGGCAATCACACGACCATGCTATAAATAATATACATGGATTTATAATGCATCAACGGATGCTGTATGGCATTTGAGGTCCACTTACATGACGTTGTCTGGTGAGCGCAGGCGCGATTGTTCCGCGCAATTGTAGGAAACGTGACATATTCCGTCTGTAATGTGTCAGTCAAAGTGAAGAGTATATATATATAAATATGTATATATATATATGTGTATGGATTTATAATAATGATGATCCGAAATGCTGATACCGCTGCAAGATCCGTCAGCGCTGAGCACTCGATGCGTTCTAAAAACCCTACAAACGAGAAGTCGACGCGCCTCTATCAGAGCCACGAACGGACCGAACAACAAACGGACGGACATATGTATACTGGGCGATAAGCCGGACACACAGAAGGCAGAATGAAGCGTCTCCGGGCAGCGTGTAAACCTAATAAAATAAGGAGAGGCGTGTTAAGAGCTCGCACTCTCTTTACCATTTATATGATTAGTGAAAGTGTTTGGAGGCTGAAAATTTTCCATTCACGAATTTTTCCATATATGAAGTTTTTTGATTTAAGATAAGCATTCGATAGATTTGGTGTTTAGAGCATATACATATATATATATATATATATAAATATATACATATATAGATTTTTTATTATTAATAATATTATTATAATAATGTAATTAATAGATTTCATAGATTCATTTGCCATTTAGCTAGTTTCGTAGCATTCACATCAAAAACAAATTTTTATTTCTTAACGCTATAAAAAACACTAAGGCTACATCATGGGGGCAAAAGTGTGGGGTTCGCTGCTGTACGGAATACGCCGGGACACGCCCATTTTGCGCTTCACAGGCACACACAGACAGATTATAAATATACATATATATATAATTCATTACGTAGCTAAAAAACAGATATTGCAAAAGTTCAGGTATGCATAAATTATAGCTTTTATAAATGTGTGGGGGGGAAAGTGAATATAGTGGAGTGCAAAAAGGAAATTATGGAGAAAATATCCAAGAGGCCACAGAGAATAGAGATGCAATTCGTTCGACTTTACAGCACCGGCGCCTCGGGCAGCAGCGACGTGAAGAACGTTATGACAAAGGTGCGCACAATAGAAATCACAGAGTTATTGGCATTCGCTGGCTCAACGACAACGGCTTCAGCGGCAGCTGCTGCTGCAGTGGCATCCGTGGCCTGATCCCCAACACCGCTGGCAGCTGCTGGCTGAGCACCATCATTTTGTCCAGCGGCTACTGCTGGTGCTGCATTTGGTTGATCAGCAGCGGCAACAGCTGCATCAGCTACCTGTGGATTATTGTCTTGCTCAACAGCAGCGTCCATCATTCGTTGGATTTCTTGCACAGCCGCAAAGGCGGCAATATTGTTGCCAGCATTGTTGTTTCGATTGATGTTGTTGTTATTCCTTTCACGGCGACGCCGCAGCACCCCAATGTGATACCTACACAAAAGCACAAATCAATTAGTAAATAATGTTCAAATCAAACCGTTTTCATACTCACAGATAAATCACGCTTGCGATGAGAACTACAATCAAACAGCGCATGGGCGACGAATTGAAATACAAAACTGTCACGAAAATGGCCAATCGAGTAAAGCTAAAGAAACTATCCAGCCAGTCGCGCACCTCCGGCTCTTCCTGTATGTTGGGAAAATTGGGGCCATCGACTGGCTGTGGGACTGGCCGTCGTACAGGGGCCGCCTCATTAGGCTGACCAGCAGCAGCACCAGCTGCTACCGCCACCGGCACCGGTTGATGAGCCACAAGCGGCACACCCATATTGTTATGAAATACTGGCATGCTTTGCATAAACGGTGGCAGCATTCCCGGTGAAATGACGCCGTCTGTGCTGCTAGTACTGCAAAGAGACAAATCGATAAATTCTTCCATTTTATTTAACAAATGTCAGACACAAATGACATCCTATAACATTTCTAGCTCTTGCGAACATATTATAAATGTCAAATATTAATGATTGGCATTTGAATTGGATTCAAACTGACTTGTATAACATAGATATAGATAATAGTCAATTATATATATGTATAACTATACTATATTAAGCATGTCGTGACCATTGATTGCCGTTTACAAGCAAGCTCTACAGGTACAATAGTAAAATCAATAATTTGCAATCGTGACACAATTATCTGAACTATTAGATTTGTAATATATAGATAGACTATGATAAACTATAGGCTGTTATTATTGTAATTGAAAAGGAAAAGCAATCTAATATTAATGATAATAAAAGTTATATTCTAGCATTACCTATTCTCAAATATCAACATATTTTTAAGCTGAAAAAATATACTATAAACATAATGAATATCATATTTTGCCTACATCATGAATGTATATCTATAGTATTGTCTATATACAAATAGTTTATATTCATTAATCATCTACAGATACTAAAATTCCTACGAGACGAGCACATATAGTATAGAATATATATTAGAATTATGTCTTAGATTTCCACAAAATATATAGATAATACATTATATACATTAATATAATTTATATTAATATTGCCTGCTTTATATAGACATTTAGATGACAAATAATCCTAACTATTTTGCTATCAGCTATTGTCATTGTTTCACCTAAAACTCACCGTTGCATTGTTTGTTGCATATACATCGCATACCACTGCTGCATCCAGGCATTATATATCAGCACCTGTTGCTGCTGGAAAGCCAAATGTGAATTTGGGACTGTCGATGATGCTGATGGCGCCGTACCTACTCCTGCTCCTGCTGCTGCTGCTGCCGCTGCCGCTGCCGCTGCCGATGTCGATGCGTTCTGACCCATTGCCATTTGATAGGCTTGATTGTGTAATTGGAACCAGAGATGTGGATCATTTGCCTGTTGCAGGTTTGGCTGCTGATAAGAATGTTGATACGGATGTTGGGCGCCAGCAGCAGCAGCAGCGGCCGCCACATGACGCTGCCTTAGCTCATTGTCGTTATTTGAATTGTTGGTCGTGTCCACGCGTGTGGTAGTAATCTTTGGAGGCATGGTCTTATATGGTGCCTTAACATTTGCATTTTTATTAGCGCACACCAAATGAAAAATATGATGCTGCTGATAGACATCCTTGTAACTGCGTATGACCTCGGACAGCTTTTGTGCATCATCCAGTAGTTTACCGGAATAGATGAGCTTTTGGTCATTAACTTCCTGCAGAAAAAGATAGGAAATTGCAATAAATTTTTTCTTTATTTAATTATAGAAATTTATATATTATAGTAATATATATGTGTAATTTTTTATTTATTTTGTATTTTATTTTATTTTATTATTATTTTTGTTTTTTATTATTATTGCAAGCAGTTCAGCTATGTTAAATTAGAAAATGCAGTTATTATTTGCTGAGATTTTTATATTGTTTTATTTAGAGCACTATAATCAGTGTGAGCAAAACCTTCACCTGTATCTCTTTGTTTGCCAAATAATCTGAATGCCTGAACTTAATAAAACACATTTGATAACGAGTCGCTTGCGGAATCTAAACAAATATACATATATACCTAATGCTATCAGTTTAATTATTTTCGTAAAAAATATATAATAATTATAAACTTTATTAAATATCTAGAAATTTCAAAATTGCATATATTTTTTTAAGCTATTCAAATTATTGCTCAATGACTCAGCTTGAAGTTGTTTATCTTATGCCAAAAGGTTAGCTTTTTAGAGCACCTACCATTATAATATATGTAGATATATACAAGAGAGCGACACAGTTTTGCTTGGCATTGACCTCATTTTCTTAGATAAATAGAAGATGAACTGCGCGTTATAAATTTATAAGATTCAATCTCTTTTAGTGAACTCATTCTTTTATTAATCTACAAATATATATATCTATATATATATATGTATATATTTAACAATGACTTCCTACGTTTCTAATATTCATTTATAATTTAACTAAATTGAACTTCTATTCAGAAGACCTTTAGACATGAGTTAAAGTAACTGCTAAGATTGGCTGTTCAAGTAATATAAACTGTTATAAGTAATATAAACTGTTATATTCAGCCATATTCAGCCATATTCATTCCCATGAAAACGAATAAGCCTTAAAGACTTGCCTTACATCAGTTCAGTCATATATTAAATATATACACAAATGTTATTTTAAATATATGTATATATACGAATTCAGAACAGTTGCTTAAGACGAGACAATTTGCACGCCATTATTATCTTGGCATGCGCCAACTTATTTTTGCTACATAAATAAAACTCAATCTTATATTTGCAAAGCGAAATAATTACAGAAAAAGAAAAAACTAATAATAATATTTTCATATAACTGATACTATATACTGGCATTAGGTATAGTTAGTTAGTTTATCAAGTCTCGTATATGCATATAGTATAGTTAGTCTATCAAGTGGTTGGCAATTAAAGAGAATATTAACTGACGTGTACTTTCGTGAAGGGGAAATGCCAATTGAGACGCAACTAACATCAACAGAGCGAACAGAAATTTGTCGCTCGAGCAAAAGATAAACAATAACAAAAGATTTGACAACACGTCGCAGCCAACTGATAAGATAGACTTATATAGAGCTGACGTCAATGTTTATAATAAATGTATGTATGTATGTATATATATACATATATTATATATATGCATGTATAAATATATACACATATGTTAAGAAATGTATATTGTGCACATACCGGCTTGCCGGGATACACCAGGGATAGCTGCTTCTTGAGTCTCTGGACCGTCCAGCACAGATCACTCTCAATATTCACATCGTCGTATTGCTGATTTGACGACTTAATCAAGAGCCTAATGCCGCTGGCTGTGACGGCGGCGGCGGCGGTGGCAGCGGCAACTGGTTCGTTTGTTTTGTCTCGGGCAGCATCGTAGCCAGCGGCCGTGGCTGCCGCTGCTGACGGCGACGGCGTGGCTGTAGCTGTGGTATCATCCATAGTTTCTTAACCCACCTCACCCTGCCGGGTCACTTTCTGCGTCGTTGCTAATTGCTAGGCACGACTCACTCGATACGAAATGGAGCACAAGCGACAAGTGTTTTTCTTTTCTTTTTTTGTTTTTCTTGTTACTATTGTCAGCTCGTGATTCGTCAGCGTTGGGCAGCAGCTGGGAGGCAGCAGTTGGGGCAGTTGGGTTTGCAGTTAGTTTTGCAGGGGCGGACGCAGCGTATTTTCCTCTATTCGTTATGTATGTGTTTGTATTGTGTAGACTTCCACGGTCACTTCGTCTGACTCTCTCCCCGCAGGTAAGATTTTCTTTCAACAACAAATTTAGCTAATAACAAATATTGATTGATGTTCTACTACAAACGTAATTGTTGCTGTGTTACGTTGTGCGGCGCTTTGCATTAAATTGTGAACTGTTGATTATGAAACGAATTTCCGAGCAGAGCCGAGCTGAGCAAAATAAATAATCAAAGTTCCTTCGTCTACAGCAACACTTGTTTTACTACGCACCCAGGGTTGCTTTGGTTACGTTGGCGCTGCCACTCTTGACAAAATGACGTGTATCTAATACAAACGAAGAGCATTGTCTTAACATAAATTTAATATAAACGTAGGTTTTAAGTTGATGATAAACATAACTGTTTCAAATTCTAACTTTTGGCTCATACAAAAATGAAGCAATTTCAAATTAGGGGAAATTTAGTATATTATAATATATTTTTGATATGGCAACACTGCAAACGAATTTTATACTCTAGAAACTTGTAAAACTAAATATTAAACAATTTTAAATAGCAATTAACACATATAGTTTGAAAGCTGAATGTTTGACACTTTGCTCATTCGCAAATATTAAGAGACATTTAAATTACGTTATCGGTACGCCCATGGAAAACAAGTCGGCAGTCTCAGCACTTCAAGAGTATTGTGCACAGGCAAAGACCGGGAATCCCGTTTATGATTATATTGACGGTGAAGATGGCGGTTATATATGTAAAGTCGTTCTAATGGACATTGAAGCCTTTGGCAATGGTAAGCTCCTAGAAGAATAATGCTCCAGCTTCAAATTGTAATACTATAACTTGCAGGGCGGTCGAAGCGCGATGCCAAGCACTTGGCCGCCGCCAATTTAATGCGTAAAGTGCGCAAAATTCCTGGCTTAAGTTGCTTGGATAACGATAGCACAGGTAATTGTGAAGATGATTTCAATATCAGCAGTGTGGCCGATGAGATGACAAACATGAATCGCGACATGCTTAAGGAGCTACGCGATTATTGTGTCCGTCACGATATGCCGCTGCCTATTATCGAAATTGTCCAACAAAGCGGATCACCAAATGCCCCAGAGTTTGTGGCCTGCTGCTCAGTGGCGTCCATCAAGCGTTACGGCAAATCCGATAAGAAAAAGGATGCACGCCAGCGTGCAGCCATTGAAATGCTGTGCATTATATCAAACGATTCTGATCGATCGAATCCAGATAATCAAGTAGTCTCCACCAAACTAACAGACATCGCTGATCTGGAGAGTAGCATTGAGGATGCGGAGACCGAACGTCGACGCAAATTCAAAACATATCGCGAGCTAACCGACGCCGGCGGCGAAGATAATCAATCTGTCAAACTCTGCGATCGTCACAATTACTTCAAGTCCTTCTATCGCCACTTAAAAGATGCCGCCTTCGAGGCCATCAATTCTGATAGCTACGCTTCTAGCAAAGATAAGCTAATGGCCGTGCTCGAAGCACTAAAACTAAGTCCACGCATCACTAAACTCGAGGCCAACTCATGGGAGCCTCTGCTGCAGATTGAATTAAATTGCGAATACGATTGCGTCTTTGTAGGTCTGGAGAGCAAGATCTATGTGGAAGTTGTAGATTATTTTCGTAATATGCTGGTCTAGACTGAAAGGAGAGAACGAGTTCCAATAACTCTATCGTTTCTGTTTATATATATTTAACATATATTTCAACTAATACTTAAAAACTAATTAAACGTGTTATTTACAGTAAACACTTGAAATAATGCACATGATTATATGTATATAAATATATATATGTATGTATAGTTGTAAATTAATATCTATATACTTATATACTTTGTACATCGCGTAATAAAAATACAATACATTCATATATATATATATAGAAATATAGATATATATGTTCTTCGATTATAAAAGCGAGAGTTCTGTTAAGGTCGTCGTGTACAAACTTTTGTTAACGTTGCTCAACAATTTGGCCCAAGGAACGAAGCCGTAGAAGTTTTTATTTAACCAATAATATATGTATGAATAATTAGTTGAACTTTGTTCAGTAAATGAGAAACTACTGTCTCGTAATTTCTGGATACTTTTCCAATATGTAAATAAATGAATGGAAAAAAATAAATTTTGAAAATACATGACTATAAGTTATTCGTACTTACAGTGCACTCGATAGTTGAATATTTTTATGAAAAAAAATAATAATAATTATAATAATAAAATTAACAATTTTGTTTCCAACAATTTTAAGTTTCTTATGCTATGCCAAATCTTGTTTCTAACTAATAAAAATAATTATGATAACGATATATTGGTCATATAATATAAATTATAACATTAATCGCACTTTAAATGCACTTTAACTTCGCAAACAAATCGCTCGTTGTGAAATTCTGAAGTTCAAGGTAAACTTTTAAGGTATATTGAAATCTAAGACTATGTTGTTGCAAATGACTTGCTGATCAACTTTTATATATATATACAATATATACGGAAACATACTTAACTCAAAGTTTATACTACAAGTCAATGAACTGCTTTTTTTTATTCGAAATCGATTGATATATAAACTTTACCAGACTCATTAAAGCCAGCTAATGGGCACAGACCTTCGGCAAACTAACTGAACATGCTCTAGGGAATCTAAAAATGATCAGATATATAGAATTAGAAAATAATTGTATACTTTTAAATGAATGCAGCGCTTCAAAATTCAAGCATTGGCCTTAATCATATACAAATTTGAAATAGATCTTCATTTACAGATTTTACATAAATTTCCATATACAAATTTTAGATTTTCATGGAAATAATTTCGAGATTTTAGACATTTTATAGGCAATTCCTGAAGATTCGTTCCTCTTGCAACCAAATGTTGTATAGAAATAGAAAAAAAAATAATTATAACAACCAAGCCCAAGGCAAGCTATTCAGTTATATGGGTCTCGAGTGTGTAAATTTTACTATTAATACTAAAAAATTTGCTTTACAAAATATGTATTAACAATAACAATTGCAGCAGCTGCTGCAGTTAGCTTCCAGCTATACCATTTAGTAGCTAATCTTCTTGCGCAGTTTCAGATGCTGCTGTGGATCGCGATCCGTGCTCAAGCGACTGGAGACACGTGGATGATGATGATGTTGCTGTTGCTGTTGCTGCCATGACAACGTTGGCGGTTGTGTTGGTGTCGGTATCCCAGAGTTGGAGTCTGAGGTTGAGGCTGATGAACCTGATTCAGCAAAGATTCGACGCGACAGCCTAAAGCTACCACCTCCAACGCTGGCCGTCGGTGTTCCGCTGCTGCTATTGTATTTGTTGCTGCTGCCGCTATTGTTATTATTATTATTACTATTTAGATGATTATTAATATTATTATTATTGTTGTTGCTATTGGTGTTATTGTTGCTTTTACTCATTGTTGCAGCGGCAGCGGCGGCGGCGGCGGCTGCTGCAACGCTCGTCTTACGCAGCAATTTCGTATTATACTCATCGCACTTGTCCTTCTCGATGCGTGTGGAGCTAAGCGAACGCTTGTTCCTTTTGCTACCGCCAAATTGCTGCCCCAATTGCTGCTGCTGCTGGTCATTGCTGTTGGCTGGCTGCTCCTCGCTGGTACGTCCATTGCCACTGCTTAGGCTGTCCAGCATGCTAAGACGGTTTGAGTCTGGGGGAGGTGTAGAAGAATGCGAATTACTCAAATTGCTGTTGCTGTTGTTACTATTGTTGTTGTTGTTGTTGTTGTTGTTCAAGTTGGGTATCTTTGACTTGGCTGTTGTTGTAGCTGTTGCTGCTGCAGCTGCATTTGCAGTCGTTGCCATTACATTCGCTGGCAGCGGATTAGAGTTAAGATCAAGCGTAGCAGATGAGGAACGAATCGCTACCGTGTAGCAACCACTGGTGATGCTTGCAGCAGGAACCAGTGTTGTCGCTGGTATCGCAGATACATCACGATAATACCGAGCCGTTGCCATCGTGCACGCTTGTGCAGCCGGTTCTTCAGTGGCTACTTGACCCGGCCTTTGATAGCGTATGCGTGAGCGACCTCTAAGCGTCATATGATGTAGCGAGCTGCGGGTCAAGCTGCTGCGCACGGGCGGTATAGTTGCCGAGCTGCCAGCTCCACCACTCACACCACCGACACCACTCACACCAATGGGTATCTTACTCTCATTGATAGTTGCATAGGATTTCAATTGCTTATCGAGCACAGCAGCGGGCTGTTGTTCCTGTTGCTCCGCATTGCGTAGGTGTTTCAATTCCATTCTGTCATTTGTGGACGGAGCGGAGTGGAGCGGGGAGCAGGAAATAAAGGGGGAGCGAGAGATTGTGAGCCCGCAGCCCAAGCACGAGAGACAATATAGAAAGATTTATTGGTCGTAGAAAATACGCAGAAATAATTTAATTATTACACATGAGCCAAAAAACAGTATACAAAATATGCCCAGGATCATCAGAAACATAATCGCCAAACGTTATGCAAAATCAACAAAAAAAATTAATAAAGAAATAAATAAACAAAAATTATCGCAAGCTCAATTTTGATTTCGATTCTTTTTTATTTTGTAAATTTTGCATGCACAAACAAATTGTAAGACTAAGTAATTGAATGGAAGAGAAAATAAACAACAAATGTAAGTATATACTCAAATATTCAATAAATCAAACAAACAAACAAAAAGGAATTATTGGTATTAGTGTTTGTTAACGAATTTATTAGCCAGCCGGCAGAGCGAAAGCTATCGATAACAGTGTATCGAAAAACATTTCGCTGCCAACTTTGTGTGTGTGCAATAACGGTTAGCGAAGGGGTCACAACATTTAAAACTATGCTAAAAACTTATATACAAATTATCTGGCAAAATGTGCAAAGTGAACGGAGGACACCAGTACAAAAGACGGGATTAAAATATGCTAAAAAAAAAAAATACTAGACGAGAAATACATCAAAAAGCTGCTGCGCAGTTCGAGCTTCAAAATCAAAAGTATATGTGTATGTGTGAGTGTGTGTGTGTGTGTGTTGTGTAGCGCTGTGTGTTTGTTGGGGAAGGGGGAACGGTATTCTATTGGTGAGGGGGACGATCGCTGGGCACTTACCTTTTGCTGTAGATGGCCAAACTACGTGTGCGGCTGGCCGCATTGATTTGCATATTATTGTTGTTGATGTTGTTGTTGTTAGTGCTATTATTGTTACAGTTATGCAAAGAGTTGTTTATATTAAAGTTGCTGCTGTTGTTGTTGTTGTTAAGATTTTGTGATGATGCTGTTGTTGTTGTAGATGTTGTAGCTGTTGTTGCTGTTGTTACTGTTGCAGTGCCCGTTGTTGTCGGAGGCATACAGCTAACGGCTTTAAGAGCCAAAGCCGGTGACGTTGACATATTCACCACATTGTTGTTGTTGCGAAATGGTTGAGAGCGTGCGCGTGTATGCCGTTGGCTTGGATCCGAGTCACTGCATTAAAAATTTACAGGGTATTCATTGTGTATTGTCTTTTAAGTGTATACGTATTTGTGTGTATATTTACATATATGTATGTATAAGAGGTCTGCATGACTTTAGTCAGAGAGTAATTAAAATTGAATGCATTCGAACTGTATTGAGTGAGTATGAATATGAGCTGGGCTTCGGTTTCATGAATGACTGAGAATAAATACATTTTGCAATGCTGTTGATATTGTTTTTGTAAGAATTAAAAGATAACAAAAACTCGACAGCAACATCTAATTCACTCGCATTCCCGTTCATCCAATTGGTTTTCTCTCACTCAAGACTCTTTGAATGTGTGTGTGTGTGTTTTTTTTTACCATTCATGCAAACTTCCATATACATTTTATATGTGTATAACAACTACGCACCTGTTGTTGGTGTTCACAACCCGCGAATGATGTCGCCGCAACGCCTTGATCTGATTCAGTTTATCGCCCTGGGTTTGCATCTGCTTCTTTTCGAGCGCCGTTTGGGACATGCGCACAGAGGATGCGATTGTATGACGCGCTGCCTCAAAGACATTGCTGCTTGGCTTGCGTAGCTTTTTCTCGGTGCAGCTACCAGCTGGCTCCAGGCTGTTGGCAATGGCGCTGCTATTGCTGCTACTGGTGCTGCGCATGCTCCCAGGATTTACCAGGCGACGCAAAGAATTGGCAATTACTGTTGGTTTGTTGGCATTCGACGGCGATTTGCGGCGACGCGTCGACATCGTATAACTGGAGCCAAGCGTCTGTTCGGCGGGCGCACTTGCCGTATCCGTATCATTATCGCTGGCATTGCAATTGGCCTCGTCTGTAGAGTGATAGTGCAGCTCCTGCAACTCCAGCTGCTGTTCCGATAGCTCCTCATCCGTTTGCTCACATCCCGCATCTAATGTGTCCTGATCATGCAAATGCATTGTGTCCACACGCTGCGAAATGCGCTTCACCCGCGTCAACAGCAAATCGACACGCTCGAAGGGATCCGATGCGGCCAGGGGCAAAGCCTTCTGCTCCGCCAGCTCGCTCTTGGCCAGCTTCTCCTTCAGCTCAATGCTATATATGCCATATTTGTGCTGCAAAATCGGCATAGCTATGCGACGACGCATCCGTTCACCCTCTGACCACAGCCAGCTCTGCTTGCTGAAAGAAAAATGAAAATTATTAATTTATTTATTCAATATGAGAGCTCTTCAATCTTTACTCCTCCATCCATTGCTGCTGATGACCGATGACGGAGCCAGGGCGACAGAGGCGCAGCCAGGCAATCGCCTCCAGCGCCGTGAAACCATAATGCTTCATTATGTAGGCACCGATCAGGCTGCCAGTGCGTCCCAGGCCCGCCTTGCAGTGCACCGCAATGGCGCCCTTTGTCGTCTCGCAGATGGACAAGAATTTCTTGAGTATCGTGTCGCTGGGCGTGCTGCCATCGATAAAGAACAGATCCCTATGCTCAAAACCAGCATTCTCGAACGATGAGGCATGATAGACTTTGGCATTTAGCCGAATCACTGTCGTCACATTGTTGTCCCTGAAGTAGGTGAAGTAACGCTCCGGTGCATGGCACGGATAGCCATTGGGCAAAGTTTTCGACTTCTGGTGTGGTCCACAGAAGGCGATAAACTTTTGCGGCACTATCCAATTGAAATCGCCATTCTCCACGCGCTCAAAGTACTCATACTCTTCTGCATCAAAGTCGTTGAAGTTAACGAAGCCCGCCTGCAGGCCCTTGTGTACGGCATTGAGGCAGTCGAGCAGCGAGATCTTAAAGCTGCTAGGTCCATAGCTGGCATCACAAAATCGCGTATATGCAGGTACCTCTGTACCCGCTAACAATCTGTACGCCACATCGGGCGATTTATTCAGGTAAATTATCTGAAAAGAATTGAAAATATGAATTTGTATTCCATTTCTTGAACTACACAAGAAAAAATGTCCTGTATATCATCGTATCGTACTCAGGATATCATATAATGAATTATAATTAAGGATAAACGGATAAACGTATTAGTCTATTTAGCCATCATAGTTATATAAAAAATTATGAATTATTATAATTAAATTTCTGTAAAACACGCAAAAGCTTCAGAAAATTTTAGCTACATCAATATATATTATGATATATCTGGTAAATCATAGTACCCTAGGCTATATATCTAGTACATAAGTTATACATAGTTCTGTTATAGTCTTAACTAAACATTTTAGAGCAACTTTACAATAGTTGTTTAATTTGCAAAAGTTCTTTCTATAAGATACATCAAAGACTAGCGCATAACAAGATTTCAATTCGCGTCTTGAGAGGTGTTAAATCAACGTGTTATATATGTATATGCTATATATATATATCCCGAACTCA
Source organism: Drosophila antonietae (assembly GCA_030914385.1). Classification (NCBI taxonomy): domain Eukaryota; kingdom Metazoa; phylum Arthropoda; class Insecta; order Diptera; family Drosophilidae; genus Drosophila; species Drosophila antonietae. The sequence continues at coordinate 205,128 of JAUESO010000032.1, read as the reverse complement.
AATTGGAAAGGTTAAACTTACTGCATACGAACCAATCAGGTAGGCCGCATTAAGACGCTTAGCCGGATTCATGGAGGTGTAGTGCACGATTTTCTTGCTCGCGTGACTCTTGGCACTCAGTTTGCTGTTGAGCTTCATGCAATACCGATACAGTATGCATATATTGAGTGGCCCGAAATCGTTGTAGAAATTCTCATAGACAAACTCATCGTCTATGCTAAAGTAATGTGTGCTGGCCGTATTCTTTGGCTTGATATTCTTCTTAAATACAACAAAGAATAAGCGATCTAAATAGTTTAAAGAAGGCGTATTAGCTCGATCAAAAGACTTTTAATTTGATTTCAATTTTCAATACCTTCTTTAAATTCTGTGGCACAGACCAACAGATCTGAATTATCGTCTTCCAGCATTTTGTGTGAGAATTTTGAATGAACTGCAAAGAAACAATGAAAAAAGAATTGATTAAATTCTATTTAAACTCTCAACATCCATCCTCAGCTATCTTATTCAGCAAACAAGATTAGATTATATAGCGCCTTATTTAGACCCAAGCCCACACTTTGTATTCTCACCACAATACTTCCGCTTGTTTCTAACAACTTTTATTATTTTCTGTATTTTGTTTTATTTTTTGCCATTCATCTCAAGCCAATAAAATCGCCCACCCAACAAACTTTGCCTTAATTGAACAAAGTAAATGCTGTTTTCCGCTAAAAACATATCTATATCTACATCTGTACATATAGCTGGTCGTAACCTATATTGAAATACTACAACAACAAAAAAGTGATATGTGTTTTATTCGTTTTATACGAATTGGCCTGCTTAGCAGGCAAGAGGACAATGTCTGCGGCGCTGCCGCATTTTCCTTATTTGCCCCAGTTTTCCATTGAGACATATAGATATAGACATGTGTGTGTGTGTGTGAGTATGATGTGTGTTGGATATGAGTTTATTGATATGCATAAAAGGCACGTAAGACACACAAATTTGTCGACATCCGCATCCTATTAAAAACTATAAATATATAACAGAGCAACGACTATTAAACACGCTTGCCAAGAAAACAAAGCTTACGATATATGCATACGATATTGAAGAATACCAAATTTACTATATATAAATATAGTATACGATATTCAATACATATCGTATGTGCATATGTTGCATACGATATTCAATTCATTTTAAATAAATACATAGTGTATAAAGCGAAATTGACGATATATGATATATGTACATATATCGTATTTAAAGTAAAGTAATCTAGTAAAGTAATCAAGCTTTAAGCGTGGTTTGTACAGCAGTTTAATTTAAAATATTTAAAGTTATAGCTGAATTAAAGTTTGATATAGAAATAATAGAAATTATATATTAAAATCTTTAATATTTAACCGATAGTTAATTCATAATAAACAAGTTTAATTTTGAATAATATAAAATTACTATCAGCTTATATATTTGAATCAGCTTATATGCCTTTACAAAATTATTATACTCTATTTACTTTCTACAAAAAAACAGGGTATAGAAAATATAAATTTTATTTTATATTACCGCATATTGAAGATGTACGACAAGCTCATATAAATATCGATTGGAAAGCAATAAAGACGAAATGAAAGAAACTTTTACTGACAGAAAAACAAAACAATTTTTCAGAAACATATGAAACATGAGTGCGGGGCATAAAGTCTTGACACAATAGTTGGGTACTAAAATGTTCTCCTTTTTTAGTCCTTAAGCAAGGCTGATGGAAATCGGGCATTGTGGGGCAGCAAAGTTTATGATGTTGGCTTGCCATGTCGGGGAATGTATTTCGTCATGCACACACACGTAAGATATATATATACACACACACTCCACTTTAATAACATTCGATTTTATGCAAATTTGTAACCTTTTGCTTAGCTAGTCCAAAGAGCGGTTGGCGTGCCGTTAGGGAATTTTTTTGTTGTTCTTAGTGAAGGGACCTACATTTCCTTTTCCGGATTTAAAGTTTAAAAGTCAAGAAGGCAGAAAACAGAAACCTCAATGCATGCCAGGTCAGGCTGGCTGGCTGGCAGGCAGGCAGACAGTCAGTCAGTCAGACAGGACAGGAGTTGGGGCGAATGCTCGAGCTAAAGATAGATTGCAATTAAAGTGAGAAACTACGAACGAACTCAGGTGGGCCAGCGCGTAGACAACTATACGTACACTTGTCTCTACATAAGACAAGAAGCAGACAATTTATGTAGTTCGGATATGAAAATAAATATAGTAGCGTGTGTAGCTTCAAAGGTGTGACATGGCCTGAACAGGGATTTGATGAACTAACTACATGTGTAATATATGCGTACAGTATAGCCTACCTAAACCAGACATCTATCATCACTAATTAAAATTATAAATATATCTTATTTATTAAATAGTGACATATGATCTTATACTATTTGATATTACAATATAATAAATCATATAGTTGATTTGATGATATCAATAGTATTATTAGAAGTTTCTTATTTATTTATTTCTTATAAATTTGTTCATTATAAATCTTATTCTATTTGATATTACAGTATAATAACTCATATAATTTGATGAGATCCCTATACAATTTTTTTTAAATTTTATTTTATTATATGAGGAGTCCAATTAAATGCATTGTGTAAAAGTTTCATCATTTATATGCTATAAAATACATACATATGTACATATACTATGTATGTACATGGATCGCATCAAATAAATTGCGCAGTGTTGGTAAATGAAAAACTTCTAAAAGAAATTCATAGCTTTCGATGCAAAGTTTACAAAAGAGCGTACGCCTCGCTCTGGAATTCCAACGCGCCAAAACAAACACATTAATAGGTATATGTATATAAATAGATATATGCATGTGTACATAGTACTTGCACACATGCATAGCTACAATATGTGCACTCCACGTGACGACAACAAATCATATCAGTAAAAAGAAAAAACAATCGCACATACACATGCACATACGTAAGTATGTACTTACATACACACACACACACACACACAGAGTGAGAGAGAGAGATGTAGCGCTTATCGGTGGCCGCGGAATGTAAACATTGAAAAGGGGCGAACAAAACTCAGGCATCCACTTGCATTCATTGGCATAGTGTAGTTAGAACTTAGCTCGCTGAACAATAAGCGTTTAAAACAACGCTTTTTAAATATAGAACTGTCAAATGACGTCACTAACTCGCAACAATGGCAAACTACAACAACATCAAAATAAAAGCCATTCTCTGTTGTCAACGTAAAATGAATGGCGATGTTCGGCAGCGGCGATTCACAGTTAGTTGTCAGTTTTTATTTAAAAAAATGAACGCCGAGGCCGTAGCAGAGATTTTTGCCGCGCACATAACACACAAACACGCAAACAGGCCCAAACAGAAAGCAATTCACAAATACAACAGCAATAGCAACAGCTTCTCCAATGGCTCCACTGCTCCCACAACGCATACTATTGCCGACCAGTGCGCATGCCGTGTGCTCTCTGTCGCTCTCGCGCTCGCTCTCTCTCTCTCTCTCTCTCTCTCTCTATTGCTTAAAAGCTGATACGACTTATTCTCCCGCTCTCCTTCATTTGCACTTGTTCATTTCGCTGCCTATGTATGTGTGTATTGGTGTGTGTGTATTTGTATTGGTGTTGTATTAATAAAAGCAACCAACGCATTTTTCTTCATCCAACACAAAATGAAACTAAACGCGAAATATCGAAGAAAAAGAAGAAGTAAATGTCGCCCTGTATGCTATGTATGTGTACTGCGTAATCAATTTTTGGGGGTATATTCGTAGTCGTACTGGACTATATTTGTGATACATTAGCTGGACGGCGGGGCAACTTGTAACAGTTGCACAGTTGGCAGTCAGGTTTCAAATATATCTACAAATATACTTAAGTAGCGCAGCGGACTCACCTAAATGTTTTTGGGTGCTTTTGTAGAGATATGCACAACGGGATGGGGCAGTAGCAACAGCGACCGTAAGCACACCATAAAACTAGAAATTTTGACTATAACAAAAAAGTGGACTCCGCATAACACAGCACCACACAAAATCTATTTTTTTTTTCTTTTTTTTACAACTTTTACGCGTTTAAATGTGGGGAGCTATAACGAATTTTGATGACAAATGTTACACATATAATTTTGTAGATTTGCTGCCCAGTTTAAAACATATTTAATTTTGATTTGACGACTGTTTCTTTTCTCCACTTTTGTTTTTCTTTTTATGTTTTCAAAAATCGTAACGATCTCTTGGAGAGAGTACGAATTGCGTTCGTGTTCGTTTACGATCGACTGCTCACTATGAGCTCCAAAAGTGAACTGACAACTCGTTGCGGCGTTGGCGCTTTTTCCGTTGCACTATGTGCTCTCTTTCGTTTAGTATCTGTGTGAGCGCCGCATTTACCCAGTTTGGCGCTATAAAATTCACCAATATAAATACTCTCACACAAATTAACGGCCGCTCTCATTCCTTCTATCTCTCTCTCTCTCTCTCTCTCTCTATTTCTATGGTTGTCAGGGCTGCTGACATTGCCAACTCTTTCATATATCAGCGTTGCCAATCACCATAATTACATTCCACTCCTTTCAGTCTTAGTAGCTGTTAAATTTAAATATAGAAAACTACTTTGCTAGTTTAGAATAAATCTAATGTGGATGTTATTAAAATATATGAAAGAAAATGGACTAGTTTTTTACTGATACAAAAAAGAAATAACTAAATTTGTTTGTATGTATGTGCACTTGACTTCTATGTATCTCGACGAGATAGACGTGCTGATTGTGCATCGGGTGCCAAACTCTACCACACTCAAACACATGCAGTTGAGAGTCAGAGAGACAGATATGTATGTGAGTGAGTGAGCTAAATTTTATGCTCATTTTAGAGTGATTGTGTTTTTAGCCATGCATCTGTGCAATTTGAGTGAATGTTAGTGTACTTGTTGCATTGAATATGTTGAGTGGAATTTAATATGAATCGGAGTTGAATGGGAGTTTGAATGTACCAAAATGTATCCTTTTATGTATAGTAATTTGTAAAAATAAGAATTGGAAGTAGGAAAACATATTTCAAATTTAGAATATATAGTTCAAATACTTTAAACTGCATACCATGATTTAGGTACAAATCGTTCTTATATCGCATACCTGCAATCACATACTCCAACTCAACAGGTACAGGCAAATCGTAGAGTGTATGAGCCACTTTATGACTTCATCTCTGTGTCGGCGTCTACTCTTATACATGCGATCGCTCTTGAGCTCTCGCTCAAAAGTATCTGACATACGCTTGGCAGGCCGCATAACCAACCGCTCGCTCAGTAACGAGTGTGGATCTTTGGTGAACGGACGGGTTTTTCGGTAGTCCCGGTTTTTCTTTCGCCGTCCTCTGATTGTCTTGGAAAATATCTTCTTCTTGTGCATGTGTGCGTGTGTTTGTGTGCTCCCTTTAAGTTTATAAAAAGAAGTTGAAAAGTGTTTGCTGTGGCAGCACCAGCAACAACAACAGCAACAGAAATTGTGTAGTGTTTGTTGTTTTCTTGTGTATAACAGAAAATGTTGTATTAAAAGTGCAAGGAATTGAAGTGGGGGCTGTGCCATAGCGTGGTAAGTGAAATAAACATGCCAAATTGTTCTACGCAATTTAATTGTAAATTCATATAACAATTTTAAAGTTGTACGCAGTTTGAAGTACGCAGCTGTTATTGTTGTTGTTGTGATTGCCTGCGTTTATCTGTTATGTTCCGTTTGTTGTTACTTCTTTTTTACTGCTTTCGTCTTCTACTTCTCTGCATCCGCCGTTGCTCTCGCTGCTGCTATGTGTGTGTGTGTGCGTGTGTGTTTTTATTTTACTGCAAGAGTTATCGCTAGGCCGAGATTTATACTCGAAAAAAAATTATTCCCCTTTTTTTTTGTCACAGAAAAAGTTTACAATGTAAAGCACATGAATTCTTTCGGATTATATGCGACTTGTAACATGATGCCTCATACCCAAATCCATTTGAGAATGTCTTGCCTTGCATATAGTATGCATATGCCAGTGCACATAGCTGGCGAGGGTAGCTCAAGTTGTTTGTGTTTGGTAATTGCATTTGATTGCTTATGAGTATGTATCAAGAAAAAAAGCCTTACACTGCACATCCGACAATAGTACACTGAGCTCGCTACTTTTCTTTGACGTACTCACTAGACCACCCTCGCATATTTTTTAAACATTCATATATATGTACGTGCATATGCATGCATGCATGTGTGTGGCATATATGTATGTATATATACATATGTAATGCATTTTGCACTAGGCAAGGAATAGCACATTAAAAGCTAAGCAAATTGTCTTGCAGCGAGGTTATTAATTAAACTAAGAGCGCAGCTTAAGTCGGCCCGATTTGTACATGAAAGATATAGTTAAATAGCTGTGCATTTCTATATACATATATTTATTTATTTGTATGTGGGCAGGACTTAGTTCAGGCCTAATAATAGTTTTGTTGCCGCATGTATGATCTCATTTTATATTTGGGTTGGCATATGGAGAAAGAGAGAGAGAGAGAGAGAGAGAGAGAGAGAGAGAGAGAGAGAGAGAGAGAAAGCATGAGGGAGACAGCGAGAGGGGAGTTCCACACATGTTCTCCATAAGTAAAAACAGTTCCAGCTGAGGATGTCTGGTCAAAACATGGCAAAGCTAAGCAAACATTCAGATAAGCAAAAATTTTATGAACTTGCCGATACATACAACTATAGATGTATATATATGTATGTATATACATATGTGAAGAAGACATCTATAGACAAAGCAAATAGTCATATGAAGTCAAAAATTGGAAAATTGAAACGTTGCCTGCTTCACTTTGAGACTCACTGAATATTTTTTACAATGGGTGTTTTCTATTTTCTTCTATTCCAAGAAATAATAAATCTTTAAGTACGATTTCTTACCTGTCAGCAAAAATATTATTTAGCTTTCCATTACAGAATTGCATAAATCTTATTTTAAAAGCATAGAATTGACTTTATTTTCTAAGAATCAAAACGCGAAGTAATTATTATTAAAGCACAAAATCATATTAGTGATATAATTATAATATATTTTGAGCTAAATACAAGAAATACATAAATACTGGAGCTTTACAGATGATATTTTCATCGACTAGAATATTATTTTTATTTGAATAGAACTGATTTTCTCTCTCAAAGTAATGCTCGGAATTACTTAAGATATATACTTCATATATAATACGATCAACTAAAACACCTATTGATTTTTACTTTTATTGATGTTTTAATAGATTTTTTATTTAATCTTTATCAACGTAAAAGTATCCCAGCATAAGACAGAGTATTTCCAATTACATCATTTCAGTTTTTTGCCTTCTGCCGGACTTATGTTTATTCAATACCAATTCATAAACAAACACAAGCACATCACACAGAATTTATTTCTGTGCATCATTGTATCTGTGTGTGTGTGTGTGTGTGTGTGTGTTTGGTAAATTAACGTTTTGTTTAGTTCCTTGATTATTTGTTTATTTTCCAGTCTGCTTTCTGTGTTGCGCCCCAAACGAAACTGAAATTAACAAAAGGCAAAATAATAAAAAGCAAAAAATAAAAGATTCTTTCGGCAATTAAAGGCGGGCAACAGGAAAGTTAAATTTGCTGTTTATCAGATACACTGAAATCAACTGTGTTATCTGAATATGGGTTAAACTATGCGAAAATGGATGTAGAAAAGGTCAAGCCGAGATTTTTTTTATTGCATAAATATTTACTTGGCAAATTAGCAGATTTGAAGATATGCGAAATATATATGTCAGGAAAGTAATCTACTTTCAAAAAAAAATGTAATTGAAGTCTACACAGCATTGCTGTTGCTAAATTATAATATATTAAAGTAGAATAAATATAACTTAATTAATAGAAAATATTAAATAAGGTTTTACAATCAATTTTTTTGTAATTTATTTATTTTTGAGACTGTTTGCTTTTATAAATATTAAAAAATAATAATAATTTGTAATTTCTTTGTAATTGGTATATATTTAAAATAAATAAAATATAAATATTTAAATATTTAAATAAATAAATTGATTATCAAAGCTATTTATAAAGGCTTGATAGCTAATTGAAGTCTATATTATATACGACTTTTTATCTGCTTACATACCTAAAGCCATATTTATGCTATCCACTTCTCAGTGTACAGAATCTGCTAATGGTCATAGGTCCAATACACACACTCACACAAACACACTTTCTCACACACGCACTACTCACTCCAGACACTCAATCGCAGAGCTATAAACATATAGTATACAATAGTTCAGGCATCTGTGAATGAACTCTTATCGGTTCCATGTCGCATTCGAAATTACAAAATAGTTGTGCAGGCTCTTAAAAAAAATACAGAGACTGAGGGAGTAAAAGACAGAATGTGTGAGAGAGAGAGAGAGAGAGAGAGAGAGAGAGAGAGAGAGAGAGAGAGAGAGGGAAGAATGTAGCTAGGGTTTGTCTTGCCTCGAGTAAATTTCATCCCAATCCCCATATCAATGACCACATCGAAGGCACAAGTTTTTGACTTATGTCAGCTTATCGCGCAAGCTGTTGCCGCTGCTGATGCTGCTGTCGAGTCTTTAGCACAGTTTCCATTTAATTTAGTTGCGTGTCCCATGATACATGGAACTTGGCTGATAAGAATATAGACCCAGATTCAAGAAGACTGAATCTTAACACAATTTCAAACAAGTGAATAAAACAATTTGTAAATGTTGAGAGCAACAACCATATATCAGCTAAATTATTATGAAACTAATATATGTATTGCTACCTCAAGCTGAAAATGTTAATATTAAATAATTAAAAGATTAATTTTTAAAATTTCACATTTTATATAATATTTGGACATTTGATATAAAACCCTGTTCTCCGATTTTCTTTTAATAGCTCTTACAAAATTTATATATATATATATATATTAATTAATTAAAATGTATATGGAATTATGTTCAGTGTAAGATCTATTTTTTAATTGTTCTACAAAAGAAAAACACTCCGAAATAATAAGCTCATAAGCATTATTATATATGTACATACATACATATATACACGCATACATTTTCATATAATAATAATTGTTTATATGTATATTTGTACACTCTCTAACAAGTACAACTCTTTTTAATGTTTTCAATGTATGACACTTGAGGCAGCTGTGTCTAAAAATAATCATCATCTTTGGTTGAGCATTTAGTACATGTCTTAAATGCTGATAAACACCAGTCACCAGGCAACAACGGATTGTATATATATTCTACAAAAATATATATTTATATATACATATATATGTAGTTGTTTATCGCCCTAAAGTCGAACTTATGTATGCTCAGAGATTCATTCACATTCAGCTTGGAGAAGGCTTTGGCTGGCGCTCAGTTGGTGCGTAAAAGTCGTTGAGTACGGACGTTTCTCCATTTCGGGGGTCGAATCTACATATGTAGAAGATCAAGCACTAAAAACTATATATATAATAATATTAGAGCTGTTTGGAAACTGTTGATAAGAGTTGCAGTTGAGAAGAAATAACTTTATTCTATTTTGTTTTTGTTTCACTTTTTTTTCAGTGCACAGATAAGCTGCAGCTAGAGAATCGAGGCAAAATGAGTGCCCAGCACTCATAGGAAGGAAGTTAAGGAGGCTTAAGTATGATAAATATATAGATATATGCTAGATAAGATACCAATTACTAATATTATGTATTCCTTTAGCTTATCCACGTGGTCTACATTCTGTAAAGGAAATCGAACGAAAGCTGATTAGGAAACGGAGCCGGAAGCGCTCTAGTGGAACACGACCTCAAGCCCCGAAGACAGACAGCCAACGACCGAGCGAGACAAACGCTCAACGAGAGAGCGAGAGGGGAAGAGTGAGAGACAGAGGGAGAGTGGGCGAGCGTGTGTGAGAGAGATCGAGCAAAATCTAGAGAGCCAAAGCGATGTCGCTTCACAGCGGCCTTATCGCGCTTTTCTTTGTGCTCGCCGTACTCCAGCAACTGGAGGCGCAGCGTTTGCCACAGTCGCAGCAGCCGCACGGACGTCGCGATCGGCCGCGCAATCCACCACGGCAATATGTGAAGACGCATCCGTGTGAGCGTTCGTCTTGCTATCCGGCAACGGGAAATCTGCTGATTGGACGCGAGAATCGTTTGACGGCCAGTTCCACGTGCGGTCTGCAATCACCGGAACGTTTCTGTATTCTATCCCATCTGGAGGATAAGAAGTGTTTCCTGTGCGATTCGCGAGATGAGACACGCAACGATCCGTATAAGAATCATCGCATTGGACAGATCATCTACAAGACCAAGCCAGGCACCAATATTCCCACCTGGTGGCAGTCCGAGAATGGAAAGCAGAATGTCACATTGCAATTGGATTTGGAGGCGGAATTCCATTTTACCCATTTGATTATCACCTTTACCACGTTCCGGCCGGCGGCTATGTACATTGAGCGTAGTTTCGACTTTGGCCAGACGTGGCATGTGTATCGTTACTTTGCCTACGATTGCGCTGAATCCTTTCCGGGCGTACCGACCATCCTACATAATATCACCGATGTGATGTGCACATCCCGGTACTCGTATGTGGAGCCATCGCGTAATGGCGAAGTCATCTTCCGTGTCCTGCCACCGAATATCAATGTCTCCGATCCGTATGCGGAGCATGTGCAGAACCAGCTAAAGATGACGAATCTGCGCATCCAGCTGACCAAACTGCACAAGTTGGGCGACAATCTGCTCGACAATCGCCTGGAGAACGAGGAGAAGTACTACTACGGCATCTCGAATATGGTGGTGCGTGGCTCGTGCTCCTGCTACGGACATGCTTCACAGTGCTTGCCACTGGACGATGTGGTCACCCAGGACTATGAAATGGTGCACGGACGCTGCGAGTGCACGCACAATACGAAGGGTCTGAACTGTGAGACCTGCGAGGACTTCTACAACGATCTGCCCTGGAAGCCGGCCTTTGGCAAGCAGACGAATGCGTGCAAGAAATGCGAATGCAATGGACACGCCGTCAGCTGTCATTTCGATGAGGCGGTGTTTGTGGCCTCGGGTCATGTGTCGGGCGGCTTCTGTGACAATTGCCTGCACAATACGCAGGGCCAGCATTGTGAGGAGTGCATGGCCTTCTTCTATCGCGATCCCGCTGAGCCGCTGAGCAGCCCCAATGTGTGCAAACCCTGCGATTGTGATCCCGACGGCTCTTTGGATGAGGGTATTTGCGATTCGGTAAATGATCCAGAGAACGGTGTCGAGGCTGGCGCCTGCCATTGCAAGAAAAATGTGAAGGGACGTCGCTGCGATAGATGTAAGGATGGCTTCTGGCATCTGGATCCCAATAGTGCCGAGGGCTGTGAGGCCTGCACTTGCAATACGCTCGGCACTGTCAACAATTCCGGCTGCAATATGTACACCGGGGAGTGTCAGTGCAAGCGCCTGGTCACTGGCAAGGATTGCAATCAGTGTCAACCGGAAACGTTTGGCCTTTCCGAATCTGAAGACGGATGCACGCTCTGCAATTGCGATACGGGCGGCTCCTATGACAACTACTGCGATGTGTTGACGGGTCAGTGCCGGTGCCGCTCCCACATGACAGGACGCACTTGCTCGCAGCCCAAGCAAAACTATTATATACCCGATCTGCATGTTGTGCACGATGCTGAGGTGGCTGACTTATGCATTTCCTATACCAACAATGGCACCTGCAGTAATGTGCTACAGGCTCCGCCCTCTGGCCACGCTCCTGACTTTACGGGCATTGGCTTTACGCGTGTTCCAGAAAACTCCGAAATGATCATCACGGTGGACGATATACCACGCTCGATGCCCTACGATGTGCTCATTCGTTATCAGTCCACGTCGCGCAACGATTGGGAAGATGCCTTCATCACGCTGGTGCGTCCCGATGAGATCGATCCGCAGGGCGAATGCGCCCAGGCTATCCAGTCCCCCATAACGGAAGCCCGTGTGCCGTTCACTCTGCCCGAACGCGATCGCCAGGTTGTGGCGTTGCACGATGTCTGCCTAGAGGCGGGCAAGGTCTATAAGTTCCGTATTTTCTTTGAGCACCGACGCCACAACGAGGACAATCCCACGGCCACGATATTGGTGGACTCGCTAACTCTAATACCACGCATCGAGGTGACGCCCATCTTCCATGGATCGCCCGTGGCCGATCTGCGACTGCGCGAATACATCAATATGAACTGCAATCAATCGCTGTACGATATGCGCTATAAGGAGCACACATCGGCCATCTGTCGCGACCTGGAGCAGGACGTGAGTAAGTACATCTATGATGGAGCCAGCATGTGCAATTGCAATCCCACCGGCTCACTGAGCAAGGAGTGCGACGCCAACGGTGGTTTCTGTCAGTGCAAGCCAAATGTGGTGGGCCGGCAGTGCGATCAGTGTGCTCCGGGCACCTACGGCTTCGGACCGGAGGGCTGTCAGTCGTGCGACTGTAACAGCATTGGCAGCAAGGACAACAACTGTGATCTGCTGACGGGTCAGTGCGCTTGCCATCCGAATACCTATGGACGCGAGTGCAATCAATGCCAGCCGGGCTATTGGAATTTCCCTGCTTGCCGCGTTTGCGAGTGCAATGGCCATGCGTCCGTGTGTGATCCACTCACCGGGCAGTGTCTCAATTGTCTGGACTCTACAGATGGCTTTAACTGCGACACCTGCTTGGATGGCTACTATGGTGATCCGTTGCTGGGCAGCGAGATCGGCTGTCGTCCCTGTCGCTGTCCGGATACCATGGCCAGTGGCATGTCGCATGCCGACGGCTGCTCCCTGGACACGCGCAACAACAATATGCAGTGTAATTGCCAGGATGGCTATGCGGGCGCACGCTGCGAGATTTGTGCGGACAATTACTTCGGCAATCCAGAGTCGGGCGGCAGCTGCTCGAAGTGTGAGTGCAGCAACAACATCGACCCCTACGAGACAGGCAACTGCGACCGGCAGACGGGCGCTTGCCTTAAATGCTTGTACGATACAACGGGCGATCATTGTGAGCTCTGCCGCGATGGCTACCACGGCGATGCACTGCAGCAGAATTGCCGACCCTGCGAATGCGATTTCCTGGGCACCAACAAAACACTGGCGCACTGCGATCGCTCAACGGGCCAGTGTCCGTGCCTGCCCAATGTCGAGGGACTGTTGTGCAATCAGTGCGCATTGAATCACTGGAAGATCGGCTCTGGCGAGGGCTGCGAGCCATGCAATTGTGATGCGATCGGTGCTGTGCAGGAACAATGCCATAGTTTCACTGGCCAGTGCGAATGCAAGCCTGGCTTTGGCGGACGTGCGTGCAATCAGTGCCAGGAGCACTTCTGGGGCAATCCCAACGAGAAGTGCCAGCCTTGTGAATGCGATCAGTTTGGAGCCGCCGACTATCAGTGCGATCGGGAGACGGGTCAGTGTGTCTGTCACGAGGGCATCGGGGGCTACAAGTGCAATGAATGTGCTCGCGGCTATCTGGGTCAGTTCCCGCATTGTGCTCCTTGCGGAGAATGCTTCAACAACTGGGACATCATACTGAAGGCCCTGGACGAGTCCACGCAGGCAACCATACAGCGTGCCAAGGAGATCAAGCAGGTGGGCGCAACGGGTGCCTACACCACCGAATTCAGTGAGCTGGACAAGAAGCTGCAGCACATACGAGATCTGTTGCAGAATACCTCGGTCAGTCTGCAGGACATCGATCAATTGGATGCGGCTGCCAATGGCTTGAAGCAACAGCTGGTCAACTCACATCAGCAGCTCAGCGAAACGGAGATTAAACTGGATGAGATTTACAATTCGCTCAGTTTGTCTGCCGTAGAGCTGGAGGGTCTGCAGAATCATTCGCGTCTTGTGCAGCAGCTGTCGCGTGAACTCAAGGAGAATGGCATTGAGCTGCAGGAGTCGAACATTGAAGGTGCACTGAATCTAACTCGACATGCTTACCAGCGTGTGAGCAGCCTGGCAGCTCTCAAGGATGAGGCCACGGAGCTGGCATCGAATACGGAGCGCAACTGCAAGCGCGTCGAGACGCTGACCAACAAGATTAAGGATGAGACAGATGCCATAGCGAATAATGATAAGACCATAGCCGATTATCGTGCCGAGCTGAGTGCACTGACCTCCCAAATTCCGGAGCTCAATAATCAGGTGTGCGGCAAACCGGGCGATCCCTGCGACAATCTCTGCGGCGGTGCTGGCTGTGGCAAATGCGGCGGCTTCCTCTCCTGCGAGAATGGTGCACGTGCTCATTCCGAAGAGGCATTGAAGCTGGCCAAGAATACGGAAGCGGCCATAACTAGCAAAAAGGATGCTGCGGATCAGACCATTCGTGCTCTAACCCAGGCAAAACTCAATGCCTCAGAGGCGTATCAGAAGGCTCAGCTTGGATTTATGAAATCGGAGCGCTATCTAAACCAAACCGATGAGAGCATCAAATTGGCCGTTAAGCTTTTCGAGGAGGTCAATGACTTTTTGCAAAATAAAACCGCGTTGCCCTCCGAGAGCAAGCAATTGGCACAGGATACACTGCAGCTGGACTTGACGCTCGATCCCAAGGAGATCGAATCACTGGGCGTGAAGATCAACGATGCTGTGTCCTCGTTGAAGAACGTTGAGGCAATCATATACAAAACACGGCCGGATCTAAACAACGTCAACGACCTGCAGACCACGGCCAATAATACGAAAGCTACAGCTAATGAAATATTGGAGGAGGCCAATTTAGTTGTCCAGAATCTGTTGTCGGCCAGTGAGTCTCAGGGCAAGGCACAGGATGCCATACAGCAGGCAAATAGCAATATTCAGCTTGCCGGCGAGGATCTGGAGGAAATCGATCGGGAGACCAAAGAAGCCGAATCGCCAGCAAATAAAACCGCAGAACAGGTCGAGAATTTGGCCCGCAAGGTGCAGCATCTGCAGAAGAATATATTGAAAAACGAGATGGATGCACAGCAGATAACCGAGCAGGCGAATCGTGTCAAACAGGAGGCGATGCGGGCTCGTGGTGAGGCCAGCAATCTGCAGTCCTCCACAAGTGCCACCAATCAAACGCTCACGGATCGTGCCAATCGATCGGAACATGCGCGAGAGCGTGCCAAGCTCTTGCTGCAGCGCGCCTCCAAGCTGACGGTGGACACCAACGAGAAGCTCACCGAGCTCAACTTGCTGCAGAACACCTATCTGGACAAGAACAAGCAGCTAGAGAAACTGGAAATGTCCATACAGCCGCTGAACGATGAGCTCAACATCTATCTGCGTAATATTCAGGAAAATGCCGATCGCTTCCGACAGTGCACAGTTTAACGAGGTATGTATGTGGGGTGTGTGTGTGGGTGTGTATAAATTACCAATCAATATTCGACTAGGCAATACTCTTTTTCAAACACATACAGCTGTGAATTCTTTAGCTCACTGAAACTCATTGAGGAAGTTTATTGATTAATTTTGTAGTTCAAATTTAATATTACAATTATTTACGTTTCACGTTTTTATTTCACCTTTTGAAACAGGGTATTAGAATAATAAACAAAGCTATAAATTTGCCTATTATCGATTTCTCAATAAATATTAATTATATAAAATTTACTTATTTCATTGCAGTTGCAAGCCCAGCGGCCAGCTCAACCATTGCCATATTTTATGAACAAATGCGTAATGCAGCATCATCAGCAGCAAAAGCAAAGGCAACAAGTTATTTCTATTTAACGCTGTTAAGTGTAACCGTTACGTTTTGTACTATAAGCAATCAATGTTAAATGCAATATTCATTTCAAATTTATGCCATTTTTATTGAGCTAAGTTTTTCTTAAACCTACATAAATACAACAAAACAAAAATTTAAGGAATACAATATATTTTTGTAATGCGACAAACTAAATGAAAAATACAATAAATTTAATTAAAATACATACTACTTTAAAAAAATATATATATCCCAGTTTTATTTCGAAAAAGACGGGGAATTTATGAGATGAGCATAAATCCCTTTATGTTTAGAATAGAATCACATTTGTTTGTACTCGCGGCACATATTTATCTATATACATTTATATATATCTATATATGTATATCAATTTGTTTATTTGCACGCCATGGCAAAGCATAATAAATAATACTATATATTAAAACGCTGCCAGTTGGCGGTTTGTCATTTCGTTTTGTTGCAGTTCTTCTCCGCATCGCTTGCAGTTCTTGTTTTGATTGTTCATTTCATAAGTTACAAGTTTTACCTTTCTTTATTTGTGTAAAATTCTTTTCAAAAAATGCAAAAATATTAATCTATTAACTAACTGTCATGGACAGGCGACATGTGTACTCGGGCAGAAACTCTGCAGGTATTAAATTAATTGTTTTAAGATGTTCTAGACAGAAGTCCACTGCAAACAAAAAAAAAATTAATAATAATAATATCAAAATAAAAGTGATATTTATTATCAAATTCATTCACAAGCACAATTAAAAATTAAAAATTTTTAAATAAAGGACAGGGTATGAAGATATGAGTGCTTAGTAAATGTTTAAACTTAGTTTGGTCACATTTTGCAATTGGTTCCGATAGTTTCAGCAAAAGAAAATAATAACGGCAAAAATGGATATATACTTAAAAAGAAATAGTACCAAAATAGCATCGGTCTAATATTAGAAAAAATTAAATATATCGTTTACTATATAAATTCCGACAAGCATCCATTTAAAATTTGTTTTTTAAATTATTTAAATCTTATTGGCACGAAACACGTACTATTGGTGTTGCAAAATAAATACTATCGATATCAGCGATAACAACACTGCCCATTGACAGCTTTACAGCTGTCGCCCACTATAATGATTTAGCTACAAAAATATAAGCAATGATCCATCCGTCATCAACAAATAATATACAGAAAACGTTACAATTATGTCCAGTAAATATTCAAATTTAGTTTAAAATTTAAGTAGTGTAGTAATGTATTAGTAATATAGAAATTCAGAATTCAGTATATATATGCTCAGTGTTACCATTTCGAGCACTAGCGATTTGTTATATTGAGGTTGTACTGTGCTGGTCATACGAATGTATGTATGTACGTATATATTTACGCACAGGCACGCACACAATCTCACACAACTACCGCACATAGACGGATATTGTTGTTCTTGTTTTTGTTTTATGCAAGCAACAGAGGCTATTAATAAGAATATTCTGAAATAATATAATGGTACAAAAAGTCGGGCGAATCTGCTGTGCAATAATACGTCAAAAATGAGAGCGACACAAAGCAAAAGTCGTCGTCAATAAGGGAAAGAAAACGTGAAGCAACGGAACGGAAAGGAAAAGTGCAGACGCAAATACAAAATAAATCGAAATTTCGATTTTGAATTCAAGTGCTACTGCTTCTGCTGCTGCTGGTAGTGATTTCACTTCGATCAAATCAAAACCCGTACACACAATTTAATACTCACGATTAATTCTCACAGAGTGTTACATATACACATAGCATAAGTATCAGAAAACGCACGACGAGAAAGAGTAAAGAGCAGGCAACGATCCCTTGACAATCAGCAAAATAAGGCTCCCTAAATGGATGACGAATTGGAGGACAAGATCTTCTATCAGACATACGTTTCACATATGAAAATCCTATCCAAGTTCGCAGTGGGCTTCTCGTCCATCAATTCGCCCTTGGCCTATCTATGGAAACTGTGCCGCATCTATGTGCTCCGGCCCGAGGTCATATTCTGTGGCGTCATTCTGTTTGTCTTGTTGATCTATTTGCAAGCGGTCGATGTATGGAGTCGCAGTATTTTAGGTCGTATCCAAGCCACGCTCGGTAGACAGAAGGCCCCACGCATCCTGGAGATGACAAGTGGCGCGGGTGATCATCAGAGCTGGGAGGAGGTGCGTCAACAGAGTGCCGCCTTTGCTGTGCTGGGTAGGAGACCTCACATGGAGGACAGGTAAGACAGAGAGAGAGAAGCCCTCAACGCGACATCTGTATGCATCTACTCCTGCTTACAGATTCATCATCGAAGAGAACATCAACAACAACACGGACATTTCATTCTTTGCCGTTTTCGATGGCCATGGCGGCGAGTTCGCTGCCAACTTTGCTCGCGATGTTCTGGTCAAGAATATCTACAACAAAATCATTGATATTAACAAGATCTTGAAGTCTGAGAGTTCACCAGAGTACAGTGGATACGACAAGAGTCCGTATCTGGCACGCAAGCAGAGCCGCAAAGATGCCGCCAACAAGGAGAACGCTGATCCCGTGGCACGACGTGACAGTTTGCGTAAGGCGCACAGCACCACGGCGGATTGCAGTGTAATTAAACAAAAGACAACGGAGGCAACTGTCGCTGACATTTATACGGCGCAGCTGAATAGCGCAATGCGTGCCAGCGGGAACAGTGCGGCAAAAGATTCATTTCTGAATAATAACAACAATGCGCAAAATTCTGGCAACGCGCCGCCGCCGAGCTACGACGCCAAATGCTATATTGAACATGGACGCATTAATTTTGGCAAACTCATTACGGACGAGATACTGGCGGCCGATCACAAGCTGGTCGAGCAGGCCAAGCTCGCAGTGAGTGCACCTGTGTACAGCTTACGTTAGAGATCTCAACTGATTCACATTTCCTTTCTCCATGTTTTTGCAGACGAACATTGCGGGCACAACCGCCTTGATTGCCATCGTTAAGGACAGCAAATTGATTGTGGCCAATGTGGGTGATTCGCGTGGCGTAATGTTTGATTCACGCGGCATTGCCATACCATTGTCCTTCGATCATAAGCCGCAGCAGGTGCGCGAACGTAAACGCATTCACGATGCCGGTGGCTTCATAGCCTTTCGCGGCGTTTGGCGCGTGGCTGGGGTCTTGGCCACGTCACGAGCAATGGGTGATTATCCCCTCAAAGATAAGGTATGCCGTTTGCTATATATACTAATAGAATGGCGTGATGGGAATTTCTCACGTCACGTTTCTATAGCATATAGAATTGTCAATTGCTAATCAGCCTACACTTTATATTCCCCCATACAGAATCTAGTCATAGCCACACCAGACATCTTGACCTTCGATTTAAATGATCACAAGTGAGTGCAGATGCTGCCAAGTTAATGAACTCTTTCTATTAACTGCGTCATTTGTTTTTATTTCATTTCTGCTCAACACTCGACGCTCGATTGCCAGGCCCCGGTTCTTAATACTCGCATCGGACGGTCTTTGGGAT
Source organism: Drosophila antonietae (assembly GCA_030914385.1). NCBI lineage: Eukaryota > Metazoa > Arthropoda > Insecta > Diptera > Drosophilidae > Drosophila > Drosophila antonietae. The sequence continues at coordinate 185,825 of JAUESO010000032.1, read as the reverse complement.
ACATTCAGCAATGAGGAGGCCTGCAGCTTTGTGCAGGATCATCTCAAAGAGCCAGACTTTGGTGCGAAATCCCTGGCCATGGAGTCGTATAAACGTGGCTCTGTGGACAACATCACCGTCTTGGTTATTATCTTTAAGAACGATGTCTATAAAATTGTCAGCTCACCGGCTGCCAACAAAGGGGGCGATGCTAACTTAGCCAAAGCTCCAGCTGCAGCCGCTGTCGAGCGCTCCAATTCGATCAAAACCAAGTGACAGACGAGATACTCTTCTGTAACACCTAAATAGCAACCTTATAAAGTGCCCAAGATATTTATATACTATATGTAATATAAGCATTCGCGATGCTTTTTTGCCTCATCGCTCAGCACGATTTTGTATGTCTCCCATCTCGGTGGCTTTATCTTTGGTTTCGTTTTAGGATTTAATGAATTTTTGAAGAAATTGTTGTTTTATACAAAATGTTTAGACAAATATCACACACACACAATCAATACACTTTGTTATCCCCCACCCTCTCCTGCCTCTCCTCGCATTCATCATCAACAATCTCATTGAATATTTATTTAAATTATTTTGTTATGCGTAAATTTGTGTTTGTAAACCAAAAAAAAAAAAAAAAAAAGCGTTTAAATATAAAATACTCGAAAAATGTAACGAAAGATTGGCAATGAAATTGATTTTCTAGGCTTTGGAAAAATGCTTTAATGTTAATGTTTCATTTTGTATTTTTGCATAAATAAATTCGGAGCCTATATTGGCATATATATCTTTGTGTATATATGTATATCATAAATATATTAGGGACCATCTTGCAAAAAAATATTTTTGCTTTAGTCTACCTCTATATTGGAATCAATAGATTTTCTAGACTTCTAACAAAACGCTTTAGTTTTTTATAATAAAAAAACATTTAAAAGGTGAGAAAAATTTTCAGAGAAAATATCGCCCGATCTAATCTATAATAATATATCCATAATTTACAATTCCAACTGTATTTGTTTGTCGTTTTATATTTATTGTTGTTTTGGCATAAACAAATCAATTTGCCATCGATTCATACAAGCTATGTCCAAACATATAAGATTAGTTTAGTGCGCTGATACAGACACTTGCCAGACGCGGATGGTGTTGTCGGAGTAACCGGCGAACAGGGTCTGGCCATCGGTGGACCAGGCCAGGGAGAGGCACTGTGGCTGCTCGGCCTTGGATGTGGGCGAGACGACCTCAGGGCGCAGCTCCTCAACGGTCTTCTTGCATGCCAGATCCCAGATTTTGATAGATGGGCCATAGGCGACGCACAGCCAGTAGCGGTTGGGCGAGAAGCACAGGGCATTAATGATGTCATTGTGCTCCAGAGTGTACAGGTTCTTGCCGTCATTCAGATCCCACAGCAGAGCCTTGGAGTCCTTGCCACCGGAGGTACACAGGGAGCCATCGGGCGAGACGGTCACGGTGTTCAGGTAACCATTGTGACCATGGTGGTTGTTCTTCAACTTGCAGTTGGCCAAGTTCCAGACCTTGACGGTACGATCCCAGCCGCAAGACACAATGATGGGATTGGAGTGGTTAGGCGAGAAACGCACGCACGACACCCAATCGGTGTGACCATCCTCCTGGATGGTGAACTTGCACTCAGCCAGGGTATTCCACAGCTTGATGGTCTTGTCCCGAGAGCCAGACACGATCTGACGGTTGTCAGCCGAGAAGGCAACCGAGAGCACATCCTATAAGCGAAGAACAAACGGTTTATTAGCTAGCGAATCTTTAGTTAAATGTTGATATTTAAGTGTATAGTGGATATTGAGATATTGTTGCCTACTTACGGAAGAGCTTCACGCAAAAGTGTGTCGACTCAGACGTAGATCTTTACAGATGTCAACCAGATTAATTCTGCCTCGCATAGGCGCAATAATTTTTCTTTTTTTTTATTATATACATTTAAATGTATATTGGTATTGGTGTGCTAGCTAAGCCTAACCTTACGAGATGGGGTCATGGATACACCAATACCATTTGAGAGTGGGGAGTTTACAAAAGCAATTCTAGGCCCTGTTCAAAAACCCTTTGTAAACCACTTGGAAACTTATCCCACCTTGGTGTGTCCCTCGAAGCGGCGAGTGGTCTTGCCGGCAGCCAAATCCCACAGGCGCAGAGTCTGATCCCAAGAGCCGGACAGAGCGTAGTTGCCGTCGGACGAGAGAACAACGTCGCTGATGAAGTGCGAGTGACCGTAGAGACGCTTCTGGGGATAGCCGTAGTTGGTATCCTCATCACGGGTCAATTTCCAGACAATCAAGGTCTTGTCTGCAAAGCCATAATTTTATTATTTATCACAACAAAAAATATCGAAAAATAATGCTGTGATGTTGTAGTTATTGGAAGATTCCAGCGACGCCGCCATAACCTCACAACTGTTAATAAATACTTGCCACGAGATGCCGAGATGATGGTATCGGGATCCTTGGGATTGGTAGCAATCTGGGTGACCCAGCCATTGTGGCCGATCAGCGTACCACGCAATTGCAATGTCTCAGACATGTTGAAATATTACTTATAAAATTGCAACGGGAGCGCTTTTGACACACGTCCAAAGGCGCTGCAGGCTGGCAGAAAAAGAGGCGGAAGTGACTAGTGTTGTGAAACATAAACAATCCAGTCGTGCTGCCAACGCGTGCCATTAAATACCATAAATCGTTACATTAAAAACTTCAATTATGTGGCATTATTGTCAATATAGAATACGGCCACACTATTTGACATCTCAGGTCAAAGTAGCTTTTAGGTCGAAATATAAATACACCGACACGCAAAATGAGTTTGGCACAGCAGGAGCCAATCACCATTAATCCACGTAATCCTCATGGCCTTGGTATGCCTAGCAATATAAATTTGCTTACTAGACTTGTAACTGAATTGCCGCTTGCAGGTGATCCGAATGACACAACGTTGCGCAAGGTGGAGCGGGAGGTGTTAATACCGAAAATAATGAGGGATCGCGCGCGGAGCGAACTGTGTCCCAAAGAAGTGGCTGACTTTGAAGAATGCTGCAAGGCGAGCAGCATATTCATGGTGGCTACCTGCCGCAAACAGAACTCTGCTCTCAAGGACTGTCTCTCCCGCTGGTACAAAGACGAAGCCTTCAAAGAGGAATGCAAGGCCATCTACCTGAAGGAGCGGGCGGAATACCGCAGCACGGGCATACCCAAGAAGAATCGTGTGGAGAAAATCTAGTTTACTCTTGTCATTGTTTCTGTTTACTTTGCACAAAAGATGTGTAGTTAAAGCGCCGTATCACAGTCTCGTCAATGGTCAGGGATTCCAGTGCCGTTGGTGTGGCCATTACAAGATGCAAGTCTTTCGGCTTGTTTACCCTAAGAATGAGCACATCTTTGTCAGATGTTTCGGCTACGCGTTGAACACCCTTCAAATTCTTGCCCACGTAATGGCTGTGATCAATAGAGTCTGAAGTGTGCACCAGCACCAAGAAGCTGGCATGAAATTGTCGAGGTCCCTGTTTGTAGATGACTGTAAAAAGGTGATTAAACGTTAAAAGCTGTTTTGCGTCTATAAATTATGGGAAATAGCACTTACGAAAATCACCACCGAATTTAATTCCACTCTTAATTATCCAATTCTTAGATTTAAGATACAAATATGCAGCCAGTTTATAGATAAATTCTTTGTCATATTCCAGTGCTGCTTGCACGTAAGCTTGCCAGCTAATCTCTTTGTTCGATGTATCTTTTATATCCAGTAAGCCTAAATAGTAGGCCAAGACACACGCCTCCTCCAGGCCGAGCAGAAGTGTTTCGTCCGGCTCTCCAGACATTGGGCCGCCGCGTGAATTGCTTCCTTTGCCATAGCAGCCATTATCGTGGAGAGTTTTTATTGCATTCTGTTCTGTATTAACTACTTCCACACAGAGTCCATTAAACACGCCTTGGTAGCGTAAGCCATTGGAGTTTAGGGGAAATGGCGCAAGTTTAATAAAGTCTTTGCAATTGTTGCGCTTGCGTTTGAAATGCGGCGTGAATTCCATAGTTTAGCGAATTCACTGTTTATAGTGGAATGACAGCTGTTTGATGTGCATTACAAATATTTACTGCATTGAACGCTTAATTAATGGTACGCATTCAAATAGAAGTAAATAGACAGTATTTGCAACCACAAATATTTAATTTTACATATAATCCGCACATAATTTGATTATTTATGTTATTCGCCGCAAAACTGTTGTGTGACCGAAGATTCAGTTTTGCCATTCACAATAAATAATTGCCAACACAATGCAATGCTTGTGGGGTGGCAACGCCTGAGCGCGGCGAGCACGGCGAATAAGTCACAAGACCAGTCAGCTGAATTTCGGTGCTGTCGCATTAGTGTGAAAAGACACTCGTAATTTAAATATATTTTTCCTAGATATTTCCTTTGAAATTGTGTGCAAACGCGCGCAACACTACAAATATTTCGCATCACTCTCGACACACTAAATAACAGCCATCAAAATGACAACCGCACTATATCTGCCCGAGGAAAACATTGGTAAGTGTGCCAGAAGCAGCAGCAGCTGACCTCTGTGAAAAATCGAAGTGCTGCTGCCCCGTGCAGCAGCCAGCCGACCCACCCCCTGATGAAAAATGTTTAAAATGGTGAATGCGCACTTGCAATTTACAGATATGATTGCTGCCACCTCGGTGTTGCAGCATCAAGCCGCCGATATACGCACGAAGAGCATCAACTGGGCCTCATATATGCAATCGCAGATGATCAGCCAAGAGGATTATCAGACGATTAGCGCATTGGATAAATCACGCGCTTCCTTTCTCGCTCAGAACTCGACGCAAGTTGTGAAGACGATGCTGAATCTGGTCTCGCACCTATCCAAGGACTCGACCATTCAGTATATACTCGTGCTGCTCGACGATCTGCTCCAGGAGGATCGCTCGCGTGTCGATCAATTCCACGAAACGTCCGGCAAGTTGAAGCAGTGCATCTGGGGTCCATTCCTGAATCTGCTAAATCGCCAGGATGGCTTCATTGTTAACATGTCGTCGCGTATCTTGGCCAAGTTCGCCTGCTGGGGCCATGAGACAATGCCCAAGTCCGACCTCAACTTCTACTTGCAGTTCCTCAAGGATCAGTTGGCCACCAATGTAAGTAGATCAAAGCACAAGCGTCAAGCCTGCATGCATCCCTACCAATTGACCCCCCACTCCCCCCAATTGCATGTTTATGTTGTAAATAGAACTTTAGTTCAGGTACACTAGGTACATATATATAGTATCTATGTAAATACATATATATTTAGCATGCAGCATGATTGTTGTCTTTGGCAATTTAAATTAATATCGATATAGAACGAATCTAACAATATTTATTTAGTATTTGACAAAATCACATTTTTAAAGATGCATGCGAAAAGTCATGCATGCGAAAAGTCTCGGAATTCTATTTTGCATAAAGCAAGCATTTAAGTGAATATTTTATTTAATTTAGAAGTTTACTGCGTTGATAACTATGTTATATAAGAAATAGTATGCAGTGTCTCCAGATTCCTCTGGAGAAAGAAAAGGAGATAAGAAAAGTCTACAAAATCTTTGAAGAAAAGTATTCAAATTATGAAACCATATAAAAAACTCATAACAAACTCAAACTAATTCTGCTTCGTATGAAAACAGTTTAATAGATATCTAACTGTAATTTTGTCAGATATTAGTTTAGATATTCTTTGGTCTGGTGGGAAAGCAGCTTATTTATTATTGTTACTGTAATATGTATTTGCTAATTGATTTGGATATTAATTAAAATAATATTTGAAATATGGAAAATCGATTAGAAGTAGACAATTACAGTCAGATATTAGATAAACATTTTGCTCTTATTGAAAGGCAACATTTGTTGTGTATTTTATTATCGATCTCTGAATGGATTTCGAAATGCCTTTGTAGCTTTCTAATATGCATAATCGATTAGAAAACCTTAAGAATTAATATCTAAAAGAGATTTTCATACAGTAAAGCTATCCTACATATTTCGGCTACATATAGAGGAAACCAAATAAATGAATGGAATCAGCTATTCGTGGCTAAATTTCAGCTTTGCCTCCATTTCATTTCAAGAACTTTCTGTATGTAAAATATAAAAGAACTAAAAATAATTTTTGGTCATTACAAAATTCTTATATCTAAGATAATAGAGGTCAATTGTTTAAGCTTTTTGTATTAGAGCATGTTCGAATTAACGAGGTGTTACTGTAGCTCTACATTTTCATTAGCACTTGATATATAATTTGGCTAAATTCCAGTTTAACATCGAAATGAAATACTTGAAAATTCCGCAATTTCTTTGTGCCTATTTTTCATCTGTATAAAGAAATTTGCTCTACATTTTCCTATATATTCTATTCTCTATTATTTATATTTGCAAAATGTTGGCAAATACGATATCATATCATATTTACCATTTAGTTTGATTGCAACTAATCTGCACGCTTTTTGTTAGTTTTGCTTGTCTTAAAACTTATGTGAGAAAACTCTAAAAATGAGACGTGAATTAAACATTAGCCAGGTTTTTTTTTGGCCAACTTCAATTAGCCTTGGCGTAAACAAAAATTGTCTTTTATTTGTTAAGAAACTTTGGCTGTTTGTGAGCGTGATAAAAGTATGTGATTCGTATACACGATATTTATTTATTTACTTTTTTTTGGCATCCAAATTCATTGAATCACGCACCTGAAAAGAATATATTGTAATACAAATAAAAAACAAAATTCGAATGAAATGATAAAAATGTTCGTATAACCGTTGCGACAAGTCTAAATTGAAATTATGCTCAATTACGATCATCGATCATATCGCACCGCATCGCATTTGAGTGTGTGTGTGTGTGCCGTGGAGAACTGAAAAGAACATCAGCACCACTCGCACCCACCACCTGCACCATCTGCACCAACAAAGCAAACCAAATAAATAATAATAATACAAATAATAATAATGTGTAATAATTACGTTCTCTCGTTACGATTTATGTGCATTCTGACGACCCTCCCCCCAAGAAAGCAAAGACCAAAAAGTTTAACTCTAGCTCTTTTTTGTTTTCTGTTGAACTTTTTGTTTTCTTTGCGAGAATAATAAGAATAATAAGAAACTAAAAATATATTTTATGTATTTATTATTTAATATCAATTTACAATTTAAACCGACATCAACAACAACAACAACGAATCAAATTTGTTAAACACCAATAACTGAATTACCGAATCGATCAATTCAACAAACACAAACAATGCTGTGGATGCTGTGCTGCTGACCCTAAAACCAAAACAAAAACAAAATACCTTCGACCTACGACCTACGATCCATGACCCATGCACTCTGACCCCAACACAAAATTCAATTAGTGCACTGCCTATCTGCAAGAGATGGCCCAGCTGGCCAAGCGGGCGCAAACGATCATTGTGCACTCGCATGGACAGCATGGTAAAGATCATCATGGCCACCAGTACAGTCCCAATTTGGCCCAGCTACAGCAGCGCCACGATCTGACCAATGAGAGTTACCGCGAATTGCGCTCCTCCTCCGGCTCCGATCAGCAGCAGGATGGCAAATGTGTTATACCGGTATTCCAAATGCAGCCCAAAAGCTATCCAATCACCACCACCAACACACTCACCCAATCCAATTACACACACACACACACACTACACACAAAACAGATTACCAAATTATCAAACAATTATACAACACACACACACACAAACACGGAGACATACACACACGCAGACACCTGCAAATTTTACTCGTTTATGCAGAGCTTGCCGAAAGCTCATTCAAATTTTCTATTGAGATAATTAGCATTGCGTTATTTCTGATAAGCAATTGTTTATCGTTATTCTCTTATTAAAATTTAATATAGAAATTTAATAAAATTGAATTTAATATAAAATTCAATATAGAAATTTTGTGTATTTAAAAATTTTTTTTTATATATTTTAAATTAAAATTTGATTTTTCAATATTAAAATTTATTTGAATTAATACTAAAATGCAATTAAAAATCTATCAGAAATTTGGTAAATTTTAAAATTTAATACTTTTCTATATATAAATTGAATTAGAATAATATAATACAACATATCCGATATCTGCCAATGCATAATCGTTGTATGTGTGTGTGCGTGTCTTGTATATATTATATTTATAAATCAAAAGATAACTGTATACTAACTCCACTAAATATCATCGATCTAAATTAAAGATGAGCAGCAGAGCAACAACTGTAATAAAAAAGAACGTTAATTGATTATAGCTTTAAGGTAACGGTAAAGGTGTAAAGGTAAATAAAAAGGAAAAGCAGAACAAATATCGGTGTCGGTGTGAACACAATGAACACAAACAAACAAAAACAAATACAAATACAAATACAAATACAAATGCCATGCCCATTCAACGGATTTCAAAGCAGGAGAGCGACGTCATTTATTGTCCTATATAAATAAATCCTCAATTTTTTATTAAAATTTTTTTTTTATTGGTATGTTTTAGAGCACAATTCTCTCTCTCTTTCTGTCTGTCTCTTCCACTTCCACTTTTTATCTGTCTCTTAAGTAGCTGTAGTAACTGTTGTGTTGCTGTTGTTGTAGCGCATAGTCCAAACAACTTTCAATTAGAAAAAAAAAACCCAAGATAAACTGTCATAACTAACTCGCTACTAAATTGTGAAAGCCTTGCCGTGATGTATGATCCATATTAATATCGTTCGTTGCCTTCACAGAACAACGAATATATCCAGTCAGTGGCACGCTGCCTGCAGATGATGCTGCGCGTGGATGAATATCGCTTTGCGTTCGTCAGCGTGGATGGCATTAGCACTTTGATACGCATCCTGTCGACGCGTGTCAACTTCCAGGTGAGTTTGAAATTGAAATGTCTAAATTGTTTGGTACAATTTAAATTCGATTTCTTATTCATAGGTGCAATACCAGTTGATTTTCTGCCTGTGGGTGCTGACCTTTAATCCCCTGCTGGCTGCCAAGATGAACAAGTTCAGCGTAATACCCATATTGGCTGATATCTTGAGCGATTGTGCCAAGGAGAAGGTCACTCGTATCATTTTGGCCGTCTTCCGCAATCTGATTGAGAAGCCCGAGGATGCGTCGGTGGCCAAGGATCATTGCATTGCCATGGTGCAGTGCAAGGTGCTGAAGCAGCTGTCCATTTTGGAGCAGCGTCGCTTCGACGACGAGGATATCACCGCCGATGTGGAGTATCTGAGCGAGAAGCTGCAGAACTCCGTACAGGACCTGAGCTCCTTTGACGAGTATGCCACCGAGGTGCGCAGCGGCCGCCTCGAATGGTCGCCCGTCCACAAATCGGCCAAATTCTGGCGTGAGAATGCCCAACGCCTCAACGAGAAGAACTACGAACTACTGCGCATATTGGTACATCTGCTGGAGACCTCGAAGGATGCCATTATTCTGTCCGTTGCCTGTTTCGATATTGGAGAGTATGTGCGTCATTATCCACGTGGCAAGCAGTAAGTGAATCGGATCTACGATCTTTCTCTGCCTTGCTCCTGTCTAATCCGTCTTTGCTTTGTAGTGTGCTGGAACAGTTGGGCGGCAAACAGATTGTTATGCAGCATCTGGGTCACGAGGATCCCAATGTGCGCTACGAGGCTCTGCTGGCTGTCCAAAAACTGATGGTACACAATTGGTTAGTATGATATAAATGGATAGTCTAAACTAATCATATGCCCACCTATCGTACTCAGGTGCCGCTCGATAATCATACTCGCATTTATACTCACTCTAGTCAATCTCAAATTCAACTTCAATAATTTCAAGATCTCTCTCTCTCACCTCTTTATTCATTCAAAATTATCATTGTCAAACTCGAAATTGATGTGTATTTGTTTTATTCGTATTTCTACTAGGGAATACTTGGGCAAGCAGCTGGAGAAGGAGAACGAGAACCAGAAACAAGGCACACCTCCCATTGCTGGCAAGGCCTAAAGGATCAACACCCCGCTCACCAGCTACACCATGTACAACCGATAGCCAAGTGGGTCGCCAGCTTGTTTCCGACAACTTAACTAACAATAAGAGTTTGGGGGCGTGTGTCGTCCACCTCCAGCTCCTACGCCCATTATGAAAAAATCGTTTTATTTTCTTGCTACCATTTAAGCGCATATTTCTTTGTCCTAATCAGTAAACTAAGTTCCATTGCGAATCAATTGTCGATTCCAGATGGTGCCAGCGTTCGTTAAAACTAATTAATTGTTGCTCTTTTGTTAGCATTCCGAACCACTAGACAGAAACGTTGAGGAGAGTAAAAGTTAATTAGACAAACTGAAAATATATATACATACATACACACACACACACACTCACAGAGAGTAAATTTTTGCATGGTTTGTTTTTTTTGTCTGTTTTGTTTATTTTCGTTATTATCGTTTTAAATATTCTACCTTGCGCTGTGCTGTACAGAGTTTGTCTCACGATTTCAAACAAGTCTAAATAGTAAATTGTATTATATATTAACGCATCGGCGCACATGTACAACCTATCAAGTATTTCTTTTCTTTAAAGTAAACAAATAATATATATATATGGAAAAAATCAAATAAATAAATGCAATATTATAAAATGTTATTAAGCGTGTGAATAATAAAATTGTTTACGAAATTCACATTAAAATAATGCATTAAATTGTTATTAAAGTGTATGATAAATTTTTGAATGTAAAAAAACAACAAAAAAAAAAGAACAATATATATAAATAAATTTAATTGAAAATCATAATTCGTTTGTAATCTCTATGCAGATCGAGAGAGAGGGAGAGAGATAGCTAGAATGTTATTCAATAGTTTGTGAGCTTTAAAAGCTCGCTCTCTCAAACTTCCACTGTGCGACGTGATTCGTAATACCGTACCTTCCAAAGTTATTCCCAATTGTACAATGTAATAAGAATTCTATAATGTTTATTTTCGGTTTTATTGTTTTGTTTTTATTTAATTTGTTGTTATTTTTCTCGTGGGCCTCACAATTAAATCGGCTTTAAATTAGTTATATCCACTTTATAAATTAAATAATGTAATTGTCCTATTTAAACTTTAAAATTAACATAATTGTATTTTGTTTTTAAGTTCAGTATTCTGCTTTGTTATAATTGTGACCCAAATACAAGCCGTCGTCAAGATGAGCCTCGGAGGCGCTACTGCCACGCTTCCATGATGATATTATAGCTCGTAATACGAATAGTTTACGTTTAGCTAAGAGGTGGTGCTGGATTCGGATGTGGGTAGATGCTAGTGATTCCTCCTTACTTGGTGGCCGCCTTCAGGTAGGCAATCAGATCACCGCGCTCATTGGGCTTCTTCAGACCGGCGAAGATCATCTTGGTGCCGGGGATGTATTTCTTGGGGTTCTCCAGGTACTCGAAGAGCGTGTCCTCGTTCCAGGTGATACCCTTGGCCTTGTTGGCATCTGTGTAGGCAAAGCCGGCAGCCTGGCCGGTCTTGCGACCGATCAGACCGTGTAGGTTGGGGCCAACCTTGTGCTTGCCACCGGCCTCAACGGTGTGGCACTGTGCGCAACGCTGCACGAACAGCTTCTTGCCCTTCTCAACATCACCAGCAGGTACGCCCATTATGGATAATAAATATTTGATGTGTTAACACGGACTCGACTGTGCGAAAAAGAGAAAGATAGAGGAAAGATGAACAATTAGAATTGTTATATAAAAAATAAATAATTAATAACGTTGGCAAATTATTTTTTATCAAAATCGCAAGTATTATCAGTCTACTGATAACAACACATGCCAACCTTTAGTAATGCATTGTGCTAAACCGTTTGATTATCTAATACTCGCCGCCATCCCAAACCCTCCCGCCCAAAGTTCATTCAACGTTCTTAACTTGCCAGAACAGACGAGCAACCGAGCAACGTCACCCGACACACACACACGCACACGCGCTCACACACCTACACAAGATCTGGTCACATGTTGCCGTCGCGTCGCAGTGCTGCTCGCTTTTAGCTAACAAAGCTAGCTTCAAGGCGAAAAAGCTACATTTTCGCCACAAGTTCAGCATTATTTAATTGTCAATAAAGTTAACGTATTATGTAAACATAGAAGAGATTATTAGAAGAGTAACGATAACTAAAAATACACGTAATTTAATCAGCTATATTATATATATTCAACTACAGATGTTAATCTTTCATTTAAGTTTTCACTCTTCAAAACAAGCTACATTCGACCATCCCTGAGCATCACAACTAAAATTTTAATTGCGTCAGATTTTGCTACCGCTCAGCAACAGACCAAACTCCAATATTTCCCCACATTCTCACACACACATACAGTTTCAGGGTCTGTGTCGCGGTCAACATATCGTCGTCTAACGGCTTATCTGGTGACTAATTGCATTGCATGCAGTTATGCGAACTTGAACGAATTGTTGCATGTGAGACATAAGCAGCATTGCAATTAGTAAATCACCTACACGAGCACACACGCATATCCACACACATACATACATATGTATGTATACTCACACACTTTTTTGTAGAGAGCGAATGATTACATGAAAGACGACAATGTCGCCTAGCTTTGGCCTTGGTGAGATAAATAAAACCACTTTTTTTTTCTATAAGAACTGCATTGGAAGCAGGCCAATTGCTGATGCTTCACTCATGTGAGTGTGTGTGTGTAAGTGAGAGGATGCGTGAGAGCAGGTAAAAGCGAAATTGGGTTAGCATTCTTGCAAAGAGTAGAGTCGCTTACATAAGCGACCTGCGATTTTTTAGCAGAGAAAAAAAAGAGCCAATGGGCAATGAAATCGCACTTGCTTAGCAACCACGTGGCGTGCGGGTTAAAATTCTGTGAAATGAAATTTTAAGCAAAAGCGTGTGAGCGAGATAGCAAATGATCGTGTGGCCTTTGCAGCTCTAGATTTTTGCTCATGTAATCGATTCGCGATCTATTTAATGTCAATGTGACTCTTTGTTAGCACATATTTATATTAATGTGTAAAAACATTGATCATATGTTACATGAACAATAGTTGTTACTTTTTTACTTTTGCATACATTTTTAGCACATGTATGTATATCCTCTACACACACGCACACACACACACATACACAACACCCTTGAAGGCAATCACACGTTTATGTAACGCAAACAACCCCCAAAAAATGAAATTTGCGTGGGATTCACAGCTGCACTCTGAGCATCATCTATGCGATCATACATTATGTAAGAATTTTAAATGCAATTATTTATCACTTGATTATCTATACACTTTGAACACAATCAATAACTACTCAGGGTTTTATACATTATTATATTTACGTCATTCGCAAACTCCCGCTACTTACATTGAACACAAACCGTCTTTCACTGCGAACAGTTAGCTTATGAATGAGACAAAAAATCCCAATTGGTTTAAATGATTGTTTTAGGTAAGTGTAGCTATCGGTTATATATCGAAACATCGATATATGTTTTTAAAATAATGTACGATATTTTCTTATAATTTGGTATGTATTTAAGGTTTAGATTTTCAATCATTGAAGAAGGGAATTTATTTTAAATTAGTTTCCTGGGGAATGAAGTAAATGAAAGTTGCTGATTCTCTTAAAAAACGTATCGATGTTTTTTAGTATTATTGTGTTTATGCCGTTCGGCTTGCAAATGCTAAATGATATGGCATTTTCAAAACAGCGCATCGCGCGGTTGTTTTGAATAATCCAAAATTTTAATTATTTAATATTTAAATTGTTTACTGGTATAAAACCTAATCAAATTTCTCTAAAGATATTATATATTTTTTTTTAATTTAGAAAGATACAGAAATAGCAATTCGTTTACATTACCGCGCTTGCAGGTAAATATTCATTTAAAATGCTGCAAAGCCTGACAAAAGCTCATTAAAATAAGATTTGGCGCTAAATTTGAATACAAAGTATTTTGAGAAATATGTATCTATACATAGTTAATTCAAGGAATACATTTTTTGTTTGTGAGCTCCATTTTTATTATAATCTATTCTAAAAGAGTGTACTTTGTAAGTATTTATGTAAGCAAGTTTTCCCAATTTTTGTTTGTTATATATTATTCATATTGTCAGTTGAGGTGCTTAAACTATTTGTTTGTTTTGAGGAATGCAATCAAATCAGCGCGATCCTCGGCCTTTTTGAGTCCGGGGAAAACCATCTTGGTGCCGGGTATAAATTTCTTTGGATCCTTCAGATACTCATCCAGGTTGCCTTCCGTCCAAGCGATACCCTTTTTGATATTAGCTTCGGTATATTTGTAGCCAGCGGCAGTGCCGCATTTCCGCCCAACAACTCCGCCAAGATTAGGACCCTGCTTGTGCTTTCCTCCCACCTCGTAGGAGTGGCATTGAGCGCATTTCTGAATAAAAATCTTTTTGCCATTCTCCGCATCGGCACCCATGTTGGAATATGGTCTTCTTCCTAAAAAAAAAAACGAAAAGCAAAACAACATAGTTAGCTTACTTTTTAAGCATATTTCTAATGGCTGAGCGAAAACAAAGCCCTACGTGGCCTTCAGCTCACGCCTCAAGGACATTCGTGACATGTGAATGGTGGGGGTGTATGGGCAGGCGGCAAAGGATGGTTGTTGGATTGATGTTTCCATGTTTTTTTTTTTTTGTTTTTTGTTTTATTATTTTTTTTCTCTGCCTGCTAAAGTTATGTCACGACGTCAGCGTGAGCCACGCAGTCTGCCAAGTTAATTGCCTGACTCCGGAGTGGGTGTGAATGTGGGTCGTTACGTGCGCGCACAGTAAATGTGAAAAACGTGGCTAACTGCAGTCGTAGCCGTTAACCCGCATGCAAAAAATAGAATTCCTCGTCATAACTAGCAATTCATAAAGATACATAAAGATATACATATGTATTCATCATATACATACATAAGTATGCATAATTTTTTGCCCATTTATTTTGCGTGTTTCTATTCTATTTATAGCCGACAATTTAAGTGCTGCCCAAAAACAGCTGTGTGCGTATATATGTACATATGTGTGTGTGTGTGCATGTGTGTGTGTGCATCCACTTAAATTAATTTAAATATATATCGATGATGACAACTGGCTCACTCGCTCAATTTGTCTTCTTTTTTTTTGCATTTTCGCTGCTCTTATATTTTTGACACTCTCAACTGCAAGTGACAGAGATAGCAATAGCATAGAAACTGGGTCATACAAATGAATAATGGCTAAAATGGAATGCATAAAATAAAAGCAGAGCGCACGACTTTTGCCTCCACATCTAATAGTATTGGCAAATGGCGGGCTATAAACAAAGGAACACACACAAACGTCTATACATATACATATATATTTATACATACATATATGTATATATGTATGCGTGTACGTGTAATTCAATTAGACTCGGCCAGTCGCCCGCCCTGGGGCAGCGAACATGTGTGTGCTTTGAACATTTCCCTTCAATTAAAACGCATTTTTACGCATGTTTCTTGTGGCTTAGGCAAAACCAGATGCCGCCAAACACAGAGAAGCACAAAAACAAAACGGGAAGACCGCAGGAAAGGGAAAGAGTAGAAGACATCGCAGCAGTAAAAGCCTGTATATAACTGTAAGTGCTCTGGTCACTTGTTCTGCTGTTAGGGCTGTGCATTAGCCTGAAGATAACGGTAAAGGAAATAACGGTGAGCTTGTGTGTTGTGCTGTCTAGAAAGAGGGGTTTGCATCAAGTGTTTTTTTTTTTTATACACTCTGCGCTGCTGACCTAACCCAATTTGTGTGTTAGCCATAAATCTTTTACAGACAGCAACTGCTGCTGCTGCTGCTCCTGCTGCTGCCGTTGATGCTGCTGTAACCTGCAGTTGGCCCCTGACCGATGGCTACTATAAATAAATGACGCCTGGAATTGAATTACACTTCAGCTAACAATTTATGTGGAATAAAAGGTTTAGCGAACAGCGATGGTTGAAAGAACAGCATAATTGTTTACTGCGATGCACTGCAGCAGTAGCAGCAGCAGTCTATAAAAAATCATGTGGGTCGCTGGGTCAAGAGGACAAAAGGAGGAAGAAACAAAAGCAAAAGAAAATTAGAAAATGAAAAAAACAATAATAACAACAACACAGTGACATTCACATTGCTCACGTGGCTATTGCGAAGTTTTGTTGCTGTTGCGCAATTTCGTTTTGGCTTTGATGTCGCCCGAAAGGAGAAGAAGAAAAAAAATGCGCCCAAACCACCTACCCACTATAACACCCGCTGTTATGGGCTATGTGTGTGGGGCTGCATAGAATAAAACCCTACATTTTCATTGTGTATGTTGCTGAATGTTTATTTTGTTTTGTTCCTGTGCGCTGCTGTTGTTGCTGCCGCTGCCACTGCTGCCTTTGCTGCTGCTGCTGCTGCTGTGGCTGCCTTTTTTCTAGAACGAGGTCGCTGACTGCCCTTCAATGCCTGAGACTGCGAGACTGAGGCAACGTCAAGTTACATAAGCAGCGCAGCAGCAGCAACGTCGCGACGTCAGTTGGCTTTAGCTTTTATGCTCCTTCTTTCCAAATTTCCCTCATTTCATATTTACATGCAGCGCACACAGAGCGTAAGCCAGAGAGAGCGCGAGAGCACCAAAGAGAGAGCGTGTGTGTGTGTGTGTCTGCCTTGCAGCTGCAGTAGCAGCGTGGGAAAAGTGAATGAAAAATTGCTATAAATTTTATCAAGTGATATGCATCAATTTATAACTTTTTTTCTAGTGCACTCAGCTACGAACATACATGGCAATGCATAAACATATTAACATGCACATGCACGCTGCAAGCGAGTGCAGTGCGTGGGCAGCAATAGCAGCGGCAGCAACAAATAGTAACAACACAACTTTACGCTCACCTGCTTGACGACTCTCTTGAGTATCGGTCTGTGCTTGTTGCTCTGTCCCCCACTATTTCTATGCTGAGCGCAAAGCTGCGCTGTTTTTGCGTTTGCTATTGCTTTTGCTTTTGCTATTGCTTTTGCTTTTGCTTTTGCTGCTGCTGCTGCTGCTGCTGTCGCTGTCGCCGTCACTGTTGATGTTGATGTTGGTGTATTTGCACTCCCTCTCTTCGCTGCTTTTGCTGCTTTTTACGTTAAGGCTGCTGTCGGCTGCTCGAGCGCTGCGTCCGTTTTCATTCAGTCAGCTGAGTTCGCGGCGCAAGGTTCTCGTCTTCTTTGGCCTCTGCTATTCAATACAGTTCGTTACGTTCACGAGTTTTACGCGTTGTGTGAATTGGGAAATACAACATAAAAGTTACGACGATTTTGCTTAATAGAACGGAAAATTTGTTAGCAGCATTTATGTCAAAAGTTTGCTGCGCTCTGATCAATTCATTTTGATTTCTCAATACTCACACTATTTTAACGATAACTGTCAGGGGCCTGCTAGATTGTCAGTCAGCCAAGAAAAACAAATTACAACATATCATCTGCAAGCGTTGTGTCTTCCCAAAAAGGCACTGCCAACTAACAATTTGAACGGTAAGTCTTGCCAACCTTAGCTCAAAACGAAACCAGTGCTGTGTAATGGCAGCGTTAGAATACGTCACTTTTTCTTTGAGTGCCCTTGGTTGCCTGATGTCCTTGAATGCGTAAAAACCAACTGGCTATCATCTCTCTCTATGTGTGTGTTACGCTCTTTACGTAATCAGTAGAACATTACGCTTTGCGTTTCATTCAAACGTAAAGCTAAGCTCACTTTTTACTTCTTTTTAAGCCCTTATTTAAGCAACAACGCATTTTCTTTATATTTATTTGATGAAGTACTCTGGGAGGTTTGATTTGATATATGTATGTACATATATACATAAACTGAATATTTTAGAAAATATTTTTGCATATTTTCTAGATGGAAATTTCAAGCATGCGGCAACTGTTGCGTGCCGATAGATAAATAAATAAATATAAAAAAAAAGTTAATCAGAATTATTCTGTGGAATTTTCAAGGCAAAATGCATAAATCTCTTTAATGTGCCACGAGATACGATTAGTTTAAGCATCAATTGTAATACAGGCTAGGAATTTTAATGAAGTTTTCTTCGAGCTTTTCGTAAGAATGTTAATTTAATCTCATATATCTGGGTTTTTATGTCCTTGCTTTACCTCCTGCCAAGCACTTGGAGAACATTAGCATTGTGCTTTTGTTTATTAATTACATTACTTGGCTCTTAACGTTGGCTGGCATTAGTTGGCCTATATAGTATATGTAGGCCAATTGTATGTGTAACAGCAGGCAGCAGGCTCCAGTTCATATCATATTATTATTATTAATTTGTTTTTATATGCCAGCACTTGGAGTACATAATTAACTTTAATTAACAATGAACACAATTGATAGAATGTTTGCCAATTAATTGAATGTTGTCAGCATAATGCTAGATATACCCATATACATATATGTATATATAGATATAGATATCCGCTCTATATCATGCATGCCATGGCAGCTGTGCTCGCATTTTATTTGGGTCAACTTCATAGCCACATTGCCCCATCTTTCATGTGTTCCGCACTTTTATCATATCGTTAAATGCACTTGGCTCCACCAAAAAAAAAGAGAAAACCTATTTTGGTGATAAATACATACATATATATGTATGTGTATGTCTGTATGTATGTGTAACATATGTGCACATTGAGTGCCCGATTTTTGTGTTGGGTTTAATATGAATAGTTTCAACTTATCGTCGTGTTATCGCCCAAGTCACATTTACCAAGCCAAGAGCTACAGCAAATCAATATTTGTGGCCCAAATAAATACAAAAAAAACACACAAAAAAAAAGAGAAAAAAGCAAAATGTAATGAAACCCAAAGCGAAGCATTAAGGGAGATTATATCACCACACAGCTCTAGCACTATGGGGGCGTGCAGCCATTTGCCCGATAAGACGCACTTTTCGCTCTATAACTCTTACACCTCCCCATCCATCTTCTAGCTCTACTCTTTTGAAAAACAAATGCAATAAAACGTAAAATTATGAGACGCGAGCCACGAAGTCAGCTCAGATTTGTGCTTAAAGCATTTGCCTTGGATTTAAGTTTGCTGCAAGAAAGATTTTTTAAAAACTTTTGTTTGGAAGAATTTTAAATGAAACTTTCATTAAATTAATAAAAAAAAACAAGATTAACAAATGAAAAAAATAAATAAATAAATGGAATTTAAGTTTAGATTTAGATTTATGATTAATATGCTATAAAAACTATATATTTTTATTATAAAAAATATATTTTATATTTAACATGTAAGTTCTAAAATTTAATAATTTGTTTATTTGATATATAACTACATTGCTTTAATAAATATATATTTTTTATTTAACATTCATTTTTAATTTATATTATTATAAATATAGATGTTGAAAAAAAAAATGAATTTTAATTTTTTTAAAGCATTTTGATGACTTTCATAAAGACAGCAAAGAAAATATATAAATACCAAAATAATCAAAAATATATATACTAGAATACAAAAATTATTTGTAATAAACACTACATATAATTTTTTATCCAACAAATATTTTTTATATATTTTCTATACAAAATTAGTTTTTTCATAAAAATATATTTTGTATTTTAATTTAATAATATATATATATTTGTTTTGTTTATAAAATTTTTTAAAAATATTTGTTCTAAAGAAAAATTTAAAATATTTATTGAGTATATATTATAAAAATGCAATAAATTTAATATTTTATAAAAAATAGGACAGTTATATTTCTTCATTAAATTTTCATATATTTCACATATTTTTTTATATAACAAAAAATTAATGAATCTAAATATACATAAATAAACTCAAATGTGAAATTGCTAAATATTGAAAAACTCTCCAATTCTGCTTTATTGCTTTTAAGCCAACTTCCTTTGTTATCTCGCACACTTTATTTAACTTGGCAAATTTATGAAAACAAAAAAAAATATCAATCAAATTTAATTTGGATTCGTACTTCAATTTGCATCTCAGCTGCCTCAGCTGATATTCAATCATGCCTGTTACAATTAGAGCTGACTTATGATGATGGCATAGATAAATCTTATGCAAATTGCTGCTGGCTTAAGCAGAACATTTGCAAACGATTCACTGCCAAATTAATGAGATCCGCCAGCAGCTGATGCCCACTGCCAAATGTGAGCCCACACTGGAAGCGTAAAGAGTACATGAAGACAAAGATACTGAAAAGCTGTGCACAGAGATAAAGCTGATGAAATAAGCAAACAAAGTGCTGCAAATTGATGGAAATGCAAAAGAAATTTATAAATTTCCAATGGAGCTGGGCAAAGTCTGACTGACTGACTGACTGACTGCCAATTAGACTTAATCGAAAATCGATGAACATACCAAGCAGACAGCAAAAAGTTCAATTTGGCATTGAGCGCCAAAGAGTTGATCAAATATGCAAATGGTGTTGCGGGTCAAATTTGATTCGAGGTGTGGCTCAGCTGTGCGTTGCGTGTGGTCTCCACTAAAGCTAAAAAAAAGCTTAAAAAAAAAAAACTAAAAGTCATCTTTGTTTACACTCTGCCCCTGCCTCTTTCTCTCTGTCCCCTGCCTCTCTTTCTCTTGCATAGAAAAACACTTGAAAACTGGAAAATTTCTAGCTAGCAATTGAATAAATTTGATTTTATTTTCTCTATTTTGTAATTTAATTTGAAACACGTTTGCTTTCGTCGCCATTTAATGAGCTATAAAAACCGCTGCTGAAAATTCGTGTTGTTGTTTACCGAAATGATTTCGTTTTGTTTGAAGGCTATTAGCTGCGCTTCCTCTTCGACCTTTTGTTATCAGGCGCCGTCAAACAAAACATTTTCCCATCATTATCTGAGGAGGGAGCCTCAGTGCCGCCTCTTAACGATTGACCACGATCCACGAGTGCTTATAGAGTGGAGTCTCTCTCTTCATCTCTCTCTCTCTCTCTCTCTCTCTCTTTCTCTCTGTCGTAGCTAATGAGCAGCAGTAATTGCGACAGCCTCGCAATTTTTTGTGGCCAACTTTGAACTTCAGCTCAGTTGTTGTTGTTGTTGTTGTTGCATCTACTCTTCCTCTGCTCATTTGTTTATTGATTTACCATTTGTTTATTGCCCTAACTGTTTCGCATTTTAAATATTTGCATTTGTTGTTGTACGCGCGGCGTATGCGCAATATTCAGCCAAACAGGAAATTAAAAGAATGCCGCAATGTGCTGGGCATTCGGTGTCTATAATTGTGACCATTGCTGTATCTGGCTTATTTTATTGTTTCACATAAATATACAATCGTTGCGCGCAGATTGATATACTCATTCGCCGTAGTTGGCTTTTTCTTTATGGCCCAAACAAATCATTAAAAATGTTTATAAGCCATGTGCAACAATATGAGATGGATTTCTGGAGCTTTGTTTAAATCAATTTTCAAAATTATCTGCGCTGATTTTTATTGCAGTTTATGAAGCGATTCAGTTTTAGTAGTCAATATTGTTTTTTACAGTAATTTATTTATTTATTTATTTTTAGATTTAGATTGGATTTTTATGTGAGCTAATGAATTATAAAGGGTATATTAGTTTGATATATTGCATGTCTTATATAGTCTTATAGAGTCTTTCAAATATGAATCTAAAAGCTTGATCTTAGCTGTAGGTAGAACCTTTTATAGTTAACTGTCTTAACTATCTATATAGTATCTAATATATTTATAGCAATAGCTGGAATAGCTGGAATCATATATAGTTATAGCTAAAACTGAAATCTTATAGTGATAAACCCAAAGCTAGATTCTAATAATCTTTTATGGATTATTTAAATAACAAAAACTTTTTGTAAGATTATTACGTTACTATTTATTTAAATATAATGATAGCAAAGTTAAACATAATTTTCTTTCTTATTTAAATAACATTTTGTTCACACATTTCTCCAATAACATCTTGAAAGTCGAAAGCTTTCTAAACTTTAGCTTAAAGTTAACAGAGAGTATAATCGATATTTTTATTGTATTATACAGTTTTAATGCCACTGTGCGAAGACTTTATAAAAGTTTGAAAGTCATTAAGCACAGCTATGCCTCAGAGAGATAACAAAATGGCTTGAGCTATGCCAATAAATGTATTTTGCTGTAAATTTTCTTTAGCTCTTTTGGTGTCGCATCCAAAATGTTTTCGAAAGACTTTTTAGTTTCTTTATCTATAGTATTACTGTTATGTCTATCAGCAGCAAGTGCCCCAAGTGAAGTTGGACAAAACTTGAAAACTCTTTGGCATTAAAGTCAATTTAAGTTCCATAGAAATGCTAACAATTTTCCGCTATTCAGTTACTCATACTAGTTACTAGTCAGAGTTGTTAGTTAGTCAGTTAGTTGATTGCGGCTCTGATCAGCGCACAACTGTTTTCAGTGTGCATGTAGAGCATTTACATTGTCTGTCGAGGAGGAGGAGGGGCAGTTGGCTCTGTGGGCATCTCATCACAGTGTTTGCATTTCTCAGACTCTCGCTGTTTGTTCTAGCTATGAAAGATGGGGGCCCATGCGACATGGCTTCGTTTTTCTCTATGTACATTTTTTTTTGGTTAATTTACATGACAACACGTTTCGAAAGTCAGTCAGTCAACAGCAACAGCAGCAACAGCAGCAACAATGAAAAACGACAACAAGATACAGCTGCATGGGGGCATTGTAAGTAACTTGCAGATACATTCGTTCATTTGTAGCTCGGCAAGTTAAGTAGACTGTTACAACTGCAGTTGGGGTGGGGAGTTGGGTAAGGTAAGGACAGGTTGTTACACGTAGGGCCACTTTGGGCCACTTGCTGCCGTCTAGCGGTTTAAAGCCCTCAACTCTGATGCGTTGCTTCGATGCGGTTCTGGGCCAAAAACAATGCGGCAAATCTGTTAGATACAAATTTTTCTTTTATCTTTTTTGCTTCTGCTCAGTTTGCAGCTGTTGCGGCTGTGTGTGCGACTTTTCGCAGACGTCGCCTACGTTTACAGTTACAGCATATAGCATGGTGTGTGTGTGTGTGTGTAAATGAAAATTAGCATTTGCTTTGTGTTTAAATGCGGTTTTTTCCCTA
Source organism: Drosophila antonietae (assembly GCA_030914385.1). Taxonomy (NCBI): domain Eukaryota; kingdom Metazoa; phylum Arthropoda; class Insecta; order Diptera; family Drosophilidae; genus Drosophila; species Drosophila antonietae. The sequence goes on along the minus strand of JAUESO010000032.1, from coordinate 162,729 downwards.
GCACTTAGCGATTGTTTGTCGCTGGCAGCGCATCTTGCAATTGCCTCAAATGTATCTGAAGGTTCGTGTGTTATCCATGATTATCGCTGTAAATATTTATGAGCTGCCAATTCAAGTTGAACTGGTAACCAGCTGATGTCATTTTCTATGAATTGTTGAGCTCATAGCGTGCCCAAAAAGCAATAGCAGCTCTAGAGATCGCTCATGTAACGAGCGAGTGAACGGATTGGATACGAAAAAAAAAAAAATATATATATATATAAAGCTTTTGTCAAGGCATTCAAGTTCAGCGTGTTTTGGTGTCTCCAGAGAGAACGACCCAATTAGACGCAGCAGACACCAAGTTGCGTAGCTTATGTCAGACAATTGTTGTTCATTTTCAATTCAAGCATTGATATTGAAGTACCCCCATTTAGATGGATGTCAAGAAAATGAAAAAACAAGCCAGAACCCAGTTAGATTGTGCGTGTGTGTCAGTCAGTGAGGCGTACAATTGGCACGCTTCTGATAAGAACGCATTTGAAATGCAATTGGAAATGTACAAGCGCTGACAGCAGAATATTTATGCCTGTGCAACCCAGTGAGAAATTGATGGCATATGCTATAGATGATGACCTCAGCAACATCTCTTCGGATGTGGCAAGTCATTGCTGGTGTTGACAAGCGTCTTGTTTTCGTATCAATAGAAAAATACATAAAAAAAAGGAGAGAAACAATAAAAAATTGATGACGAGGTTAGTTTTAAGTACGCATTATATGTATATATATTTAAAAAAACAAATGCTAGAGTGTCCTGCTTAACAGAGAGAGAGAACAAGACAGCTGCGATGTCAACAAGCTGCCAACGTAATGAAGGCCGTGTCATCGTCAAGTTTCCAACTGGGACTATGCAACTAATTCAACAATCTATATGCACACACACACTCACACACGCACACGCACACAGTCAGTCATACGTATGCTAACATATAAACCCGTTACAGCTCTCACTGTACTCTCTTCACTTGTTCTCTCCCTCTCTTCGTTCAACGGCTGCTGCTGTCAATTGAACGAATGCATCGCACGTCAGTCAACGCTGGCAATTGAAACTGAACGAAATAAAGACATAGAGAAATGGCCAGGGGCTTTGCTGAATGAAAAGCGCAAATTGATAATTGAGTTTGGCACAGGCTCAAACAGCAGTTAGCATTTGCAGAGTTGCCAGACAGTCAAAGTGGGTCATGCGACAACAGCACACACGAGCCAATTAGGCAGAAGAACAGATAGGCAAAGACAGTGCGAGCGAGAAAGAGAGAGAGAGAGAGGGGCTGCCCGTCTTGCATGCATTTATTTATAGTAGGTAACACAAATTAGTGTGCTGCGCTCATGTCTAATCAGCGATTCTTATTGGAATTTGACACTAGGGGCGCTGTCATAAATTAGGATCGCTGGCGCCGTGTACAAGTTATGAGGCCAAGTGTGAACTTCTTGCGCCCCAGCATCGGATTGATTGGCATCGTTGGTTCAACTTCATTTCCATTTGCTCGTGTCTGGCACGCCTCTTCTTTTTAATTTAACGGTAATAAAAACATCACGTATACGCCCCGCTGCCAAAGGCAATGCAATAAAATAAATGTGCGTCTCAGCCTAACCACGAGCAAAAGCTTCATCATTTGTAATGCCCCACAGCCAACAACAACAACAACAACAACAACAACAGCAACTAATATAAATGGCAGCAGCGACAAAGTGTCAACCATTGACTGTGGGAGGATAGATAGGGAGAGAGCGGTGAGAGAGGGTAAGCTGTAAGCATGCGTGGGCAGCAGCAGCAACAACAACAACAGCAGCAGCAGCTGCTGCATAACTCGCAACGAAAGATTAAAACGCAACACGAAACCAAAAATTCCCATTCCAATTCCCATTGCTATTCTCGTTTCCCCTCCACTCCCCCCCCCCCCCCCCATGCCATTCCCAAATGCCTATGTCAAGCCCAAATGGAATGGATACCGTTGCAGTTAAGAAATTTTTCTAGCGAATTCGAATAGGCAAAAGAAGAAGAAGAAGCAGCATAATATGAGAATTTACTGCAAACTTAAGGGAGAGAGAGAGAGAGATCCAAGCGAATTCTTGAATATCTTTTTTAATGACCTATGCTGTCTATCTCGCTCTATGTGTAATCTTATCAGAATTCTAATGGCAAAAGTGAATTTAAAATTTATAAATACAGATGTAAGTGTTGGGAATTAGCTTGTCTTTTGCTTTGCTACCGTTTTATTTCTCATAGGAATTGCTGAGCGCTATGGTTGAAAGCTTCATTTGTTGAACTTTTATTTTAAACATTAAATGTGAAATGAAATGTATTTAAATTTAATAATTATAATCATCAAAATAAATCTGATTAGCCACATTTTTTATACCATTTACGTAGAGCATTCGAAGTTGGCTTTTACACTGTTAACCCCCTTTTCTAGAACGTGCAGCTACAGCATGTGTTTTTTTTTACATGACAAAAAAAGTAAAAACAAAACAAAATAATCTCATTTTGCTGTTCACGAAAAAAAAAAGAAACAAAAAACAAAAATGAAAACATAAATAAATAAGGTGTTGTCGCGTGGTCTACTCATTCAGCTGTTGCATTTGCTGTTGTTGCTTTTGTTGTTTGGCTTTTGCCTTTGTTGCTGTTTGCTTGACATATATTTCACAACTGCTGCTGCTGCTGCTCTTGTTGTTGTTGTTGTTGTCAGTTGTCGTCGTCGTCAGTTTCACACATACACACACACACACACACACAAAGGCACAAAAGAGCTGAGATTGTAAAACTTAAATGAGAATTGAAATTAATTTGCTGCGCCGCCAACACTCGGCGTGGGCAGCTAGAGAGAGCTTGAAGTGTTTTTCATGGAAAACCAGGGGGGGGGGGGGAAGGGGGTATTGAGAGTGGGCGTATGTTGTAGCAGTCGAGGGTAGGGAAAGGCGGGTTGCCGTTGTGATTGTGTCGATTGCATTGCATAATTGCAAATGACGTCGAAATGTGACAGAATTTTTAGGCAATTAGCGCGAACATAAATGAATATTGAGTTGGGAAAGGCATATAGGCATATATATAAATATATACATAAATATACATAAATAGACATATGTACCTATGTATATGTACATTAGCTATAACTGTGCTTAACGAAATATGTTGTGTTTTAAACACATTTATCTAAATACAGAATGCGAATACAGAACCTTTAAATCTTATAAATAGCTGCATTTAAATTCTTAACATTTTTTATATAAATTATATTTTAATTTATAATTTAAAAATTTTGAAAAATTTTATTCTTAAAACTATGTTGTTTAAAATTAGATTCATATATTCATATATAAATACCAATAGTAATAGATCAATAATATCATATAAGAAATAACAGATTCTTTAAGACTTAACATACCTATATAAAACGGCCTGCCGTAAAAATAGCTTCTTCTATAGAGAGGCCACCGATTTTTAGTTGCTTCCTCATCGATATTGGAATTTTGACGTGTTGAATTTTTGTCTAATTTTTCTCTAGTATTACTTCTATTACTATTGCTACTATTACTTCTGCTATTGCTATTACTTTTATTTCTACTGCCGCTACTTCCACCTCTTTTAGACATATTGAGTTTTTGAAAAGCCTAAACAAAATTTGGTTTCATTTATAAAATTGTTTGACATTTATTTGTATGTAATACGAAACATTTATGAATTAGAATAATACAAGTGAAATAATGTAAGGTTCGTGTCACGACAAGCAAACATATCGTATTGCATTATAATAATATGTAAAGAGTTATAAATATCATTAATCTGTAGAGATATATACTATATAATGCTCTAGCTCACAGCTCTACATAATAATCTTCTATGCCTAAGTCTCATTAAGATCGTGTCACGATACATACACATATCTATGTATATGAAACCTCTATAAACTTATCTAATTAACGAAGCGTTGAATGTGTCATCGAAGCGCTGAACTTTTGGCTGAGTCGGGTTGGTTTGGGTTGGGCTTCGTTTCTGGAGCATGCCACATCAGATTCGGGCAAAGCGAGCGAGTGAGTGGGCAAGGTCATTCAGCGTGATGGCAATTGAATGGGGGTAGAACACAGGGAGGGGGAGGGGGCGGAAATGATTTGGGGTTGTGGCTATAGGCAAAGCCAATAAAGCTGAAACAAAGTTTAGCATATGGCTGTGCGAGTGTGTGTGTGTGTGAGTACCTCTATAAGTGTGTCTGTGTGTGTGTCTCAGCACTGTCAGCAGTTGCCCACTTGTGTGTGTGTGTGTGCTGAGGGCCAACAGCCGCTCAAATGTCACGCTCCATATACACTATTTTTTTTTGTGTATGCTCCTCAATGCTGCTCAAGGCACACTTGACAGGCCACTCGGAGCGGCAACAACACTTGAATCGTGCTCAAACTAATCCCGTATTCTCTCTCTCTCTCTCTCTCTTTCTCTTTCTCTTGCAGCTCTTGGCGTTTGTGTGGTTTAGTCCGTTCGCCCCGTTAGCCCGTTGCCACGCCCCGTTGCGGCGTGCGCCCCCAAAGCAGTCAAGACGACTTACTCGATTATGAAGCTCAGCTCGCCGCGCATCATGCAGCAGAAGCGTACCAGCAAATCATCCAACATGTCCCGGGTCTCGATGACCACCTCGACGGCGGAGGAGAATCTGATTGAGTCGAAGCTCTTTAGCTGGCTGCGACTCTTTCGCTTCGCCTCGCTGCTCTGTCGCGCCGAATAGAGAATACATATAAATACATACGCATACACATACATATACATAAATATATATAAATATATAAGATAATGAAAATCAGTTAAAGTAACAGATACTCGTGCTAGTTTGCCGCTTTCAATTCAAGTTTTCCTATTATGCTAAAAATCTAAAAAAAAAATAAAAATGAAAAAAAAATGTATTTAATAAAAAATATGAAATAAAAAATTCAATAACACTTTCTAGATTCTGCAATGTAGACACTAAGAATTGGAATTACTTCATCTTAACAATTTTAATCGATTATTTTTTGTGTTTTATTTTTTTTATATTTTATTTTTTTATTTTCTGCTTTTAACTTTCAAGAATTAAGTCAATTTTTAGTGTAAATTTCGCTTTGCGGAATTTGTCGCGCCTTTCGTACCTTTTGTATTCTAATAAGCAAAATAAACAAACAATTTTATGATATATGAGAAAAGAAAAAAGAACTAAAAGAATTAAGAAAAAAAAAAATAAAAAAAAGAAAACATAAATAATATTGCGGCTCTTTGATTGCTTCAGTTCGAGAACAACAACAATAACAACAACAAATAGCAGCAAACAACAGCAACAACAACAACAGCAACAAAACGAGATATATTTTTGTAATTTACAAACCTTTTTTGTGCGTGTCACAAAACAAAGTTGATGCAAGGCAAATGAATAAAAACTTTAACTAAACGCTAAAACTGCAATATACTAACAATAATAATAGTAAAGCAAATAATATATATATATATGAAATAAATAAATAAATAAATATATATATAGAGGCATATATTTACAGTTTTCGACTAGATGCAAGCAAAACGCGCTTCGCCAACACTTGAAAAAATACAAAAAAAAAAAAGAACAAAAACCTATTCAAAGAAATGACACAAATTTCTCTCATATTTAAAGTAATTGTAAATTGCATTTAATCCAAAGATGTTGCCAATCAAACGTAGATCAATTTGTTAAAAAAAAGAAAGAAATCCAACAACAATAATAACTTAAATGCAATATTATTTAAATAGTATTTCAATTAAAGCCAAACTCAAGCAACAGCAACAACAACCACAACAACAACAAAATATCATAAACTTTACTTTTAATTATTAATTAGTTAGTAAGAAACTGCAACAACAAACACTGTACTAAATTACACAAATAAGGCAAACAAAATAAGCCGACAACAAAAATAAATAAAAAATGTTGACAAGATATACAATGCAATAAATCGATAACGATAAATAAATAAAGTCTTTAAGCATGTTGTGTGTTCAATGCAAATAAAAACTAAAAACAAAAAAAAAAACAAATTGACTTTTCTTTAAGCTCAACTATAAATTTTAATTCAAATTGAAATGCGCGCCAACTGAAAGTTTGTCTAAATACATTTTTAGCTCTGAACTCTAGATGGCGCTTACGGGTTTGCGCACTGACAAATGCTGCTTGGCATACGAATTTGTACTTAACAGCATTCTGTTCTATTTGACATTAAGAGAAATTAATTGTTTGAGCAGATAGACCACGATTGAGTGAGTGGCAAAAATAAATATTACAATGCTCTGGCTACCGCTCTCGTTTATGACGGGAGCCGAAGCAGATCCATAGTCGAACGAAAATATGTATGAGCTCTGCTCGGCTCTTATAGTTGAAGCATTGCCATTGCCATTGCCAACTTAATAGACTTTACAGCATTTACAGTCATGGTCTGTTAAGTTAACAGTGGTACGTTATACTATTTTCAAATACTATTTTAGCTTTATAGCAGCAATTCAGACTCTGATTGCTATGAAGCTGCTAGAGTTTTCCAACAGTCAAGAAAATTATTTTTTGATATGAGAAATAGCTAGTGATTATCTATTTATCTATTTATCTGGAAATAACCTTTACTTTTACTTTTTACACAGATATTTGTAATGTTGAATAAAGCTCTGATTGGAACTGTGCATCCAATGGGAGATTTTGTCTCATTATTTAAATGGTTTCTATACGCAAAAAATATATTTAAATTTAAAAATATTTTGATATTAATAAAATGTAAAATGAAAACAAATACTAAATATAAATACATTTTAATTCGTTTAACAATCAACTTATTTTATATTTGATATTTCATAACCATATATTTCTTTTCCCCCAGAGCACATGTTTTTATTCCTGCCAATTTCTATCGCCGATTCCCTTTTGTGCTTTCTGTTTTGTTTAGAACGTGTTGTGTCAACAAAATGAAAATGCTGAGAAAAATGCTTTTCCCTTGGAGCATGCGCAGTTGCATTAGCCGGCATCGGGTGGAAAGCAGCCTGCGACTCGTGAAAAGTTCGGCAAGTGCCGAAGACGGCGATTCGGCTGAAGCTGTTTTCCTCGAATTTCCCCTTTAAGATCAAAGATCGACAACAAATTGTTGCTTGGATGTTTCAGTTAGTGTTTCGTGCTCGTCGAGTGTTGTTCTCGGTTTTTCCTCAACATAAACGAAAGTTTTTGTCACAGCACACACACAGTATATACATACATACATATATAGATATATACGCCTATATATGCTGAGTGCATATATATAGATAGTTATATACATATTCAATTATAATCAAAGCCGATTTCTGTGCTCTGTGTGCTTTAACTAAATCCAATAACGTGTTTCAATTCTCTAAATGGTTCGTTCAATTACTCAATTTCCCACCCACACACACACGCATACAAACGCATTTGAAAATGGATTACATAATCGCAGCAAGGAAAAAAAACGTGGAAAAACACGTTTTCCACTTGAAAACTGAAAATGAAAAACGTTTGATTAATCATGCGTTAGTTAATGCGTCCGCACTTAAAGCAATTATATTAAAAAAGAAAAATCTCATTAAATCAATGGCACTTAAGACCAAATTGGGGCGTTCACAAGTGGGGGGCGTGTTTTGTGGTAATGAAGCAGAAGAAGCAGAAGACGACGAAGTAGAAGTAGTGCTAGATATAATCGAAGCACGCTGCACTCGCAGCATGATTTTTCCGACCAAAAGTTTAACGAACTGAGTTCATTTCTATTTTTGAAATTTATACGAAAATTCAAAGAAGAGGAAGAAAAATGAAAGAACAGCAGCCAACGCAACGGCACCAAAAAAAAAAAAAAAAAGAAAAAAGAAAAGTGAAAACTCTGCATGGTTTTTCCGCTGCGGCAAAGTGTGTGCTATGGGAACTGATCTATAAGACGCCTACACTGTGCAAATTTTCATGTGCCACTGGACATAAAGCGGCCAGACATTATTGAGAGCAGATGAATGTGCAAAGCTTCATGGAATTTTCGCTCATTGCGAAATGGCTACAGTAAATACTCGCTAAGGATGTTTGTGGGTTATATAAAAGAATGATAGAGATGTTTTTAGTTTGTTTAAATGAATAATTTATTTCCAATTTATTTTTCAATTAGAAATTTATATAAATATTTGTAGTATTTTATCTAAAGGTACAAATATTTAAAAAATTTTTTTATTATATTTTTACAAATTAAAAAAATTTTTATTTATTGTTTTTTTTTTTTTTTTCTTTTTTTTTTTTAATGTTAATTTGTTGACAAAAATTTTGATTGTTGAAAAACAATTTTTTATTAGCTCAGAATATATTTTAAAAAAATGTATCTTGTACATATTTGTGTTAAAAATTAATATTCAAGAAAAGTTATTTTTTTATGTAAGCTAAATTTTCTAGAAACAATTTTGAATTTAAAAAAAATAATAAAAATTTACATTTTACATAAAAAGAAAATAATTTACATAGTAATTAAAATTCTTACTATTCAAAATGCAAAAAATAAATAGCTATATAGAATTTAGAATTATTAAAATAATAATAATAAAATTTTATTGAAGATTTTTTAAATCTAAAAAATTGCAAATATTTCTAAATTAAAAAACCTGCCAAAAACCATTATTTATATACATATAAATTTAAATAACTCAAAGTTTATTTAAAGATTTATTTATAATGTGAATTTAATAAGTGAATTATCATTTTATATGTCCAAATATTTATATATAGCCAAAACTGCTTCACACATGATTTTAGCGAATGTTTACTGTAAATATGAATATAAATATTTTTTTTTTTTTTGATTTGCAAAAATTTGTTGAAAACTCGTCAATTTCACTTTCATAAACATGCGAAATGCTATTTTTCTATTCACTTGAAATGCAATTAAGTTGGAAAATGAAAATAGACGTGAAAGTCTTTTTACCTCACACAAATGATGTTTCGACAACACAAACGAAAATATATATACATATCTTTAAATATGTATTTCATATTTAAATTTATGGCTTTTCTGTTGCTGCCTCCTCTTGATCATCATCTTTTGGCTATGTTTATGAATGATATCAGTGGATGTTTGTGCTGCTTTGCTGTCTAGGCGTGTGTAGTATTTATGTCCTTGCCACATGCCAACGAGCACTCGGCAGCATAAACAGCTCAGTTGGAGGAGGCCTTCATAAATGCTGACAGTTGGCTAATTCTCCACAGAGACAAACTAGTTATAATGTTGATATGCATACAACTCAAGTATATGCTATATAGATGGAAGATATATAGTATTCTATAGCTGTGACAGAAATTCTATTTCTTTTTTTTTTTTTCAGTTTTCAAATTGCCAAAGACAAAGCTAGCGAATGGCGTCAGCGCCCATTTTAAAAAAGTCGAAATCAAGTGGATATATATATATAGAGAAAAAGAATTGGGAATTGAGTGCGAAAAGTCGTATAAACATTTAGCCCACTTCCGTTAGAAAATAGCACAGAATTGACTCTACAGACAATTTCATCAGAGACTTTAGAATAGGTCATGATTTATTTGTGTTTCTTGTTTGGTCTGACATAATTAGGTTGGTCGTATTCAGGTGTGTGCAAATGTTGATTGATTAGCCTAGACTGGCTAATTAATGTATCTGTATGTGTGTGTGTGTGTGTCTGGGAGATCTGCATAGAGTAAGCTCAACGAACCAGTTAAACTCTTGACTAGAATGTCTTATCAAGTGCAAATGCCTCGACTCATACAGCTCAATCTCTTTCGTACTCACAGTGTAATATGTTATATTGAAGTGTGCCCCCCTCTAAATTCACAACAAATCAGAAATTAAGTATTCCCTTGAAGTGTCTTTCGTTAAGATCCAACAATAATATCCATATCCAAACCGCTCGAGAAAAACCGCAAAGTAGTTGAACGTAGGCTGTGAAAAATTTTGTAATATGTCCGGGCCACCGCCATTTGGCAATGGGCCACGTGGCTGGAATCCACGTGCACCCAATCCCGCCTCGCCGTCACCCTCGTCCTTTCTGTACCGTCCGCCCTCGCCGTGGACAACAGCGCCCAGTCCGCCGCCAATAATATCCGGACCGCGTCCCTTTGGCCAGGCCATGTCACCGGCACCGCAGCTGCGTGGCCAGCGTCCCATCGGCAACATCAACAACAACAACAACAACATACCGCATCCACGTCCACAATGGCCGGGCGGCAATCAATCGCCCGCACCATATCAGCCGCCGGCCATGTTTGAGCCACCGAACTATGCATATGGCAACGCACCACGTCCCTTTCGTACGGCTACGCTAGCGCATCAGAACTCGTATGGCGGCCAGCCGACCAGCTCGTTTCAGCTGTCGCCCACACCGTCGCCCATTGTCTGCCAAACACCCAGTTCGGAATTTACATACAGCAGCAGCAGGCAGACGCCGCTGTCGCATCAGCAGCCGCATCAGCAGCCGCATCAGCAGCCGCAACCGCAGCCGCTTTATTCGCAGCCGGCACCACCGCCGCAATATCTGCACCAGTCGGGCGCACCACCACTGCCACCACAACCGAGACAACACGGACAGGATCAGATTGATTTTGTGGGCGTGCCCCTGGAGCCGCCACAGCCACGATCCTATGTCATCTACGACGATGAGGAGGAGTTCGGGCCATCGACTGCCGAAATAATTGCGAATCAATCTCAAGACTACATCGATGAGAAGCTAGCCGAGTATCAAATGACAATAATGCAGCTGCAGGGTAAGTGAATCTATTTCAATTTATTTTTTAAATAGTTAATTATATAGGTATTAGATATATGATCAAGATCAATTTGAAAATTTAGCCAAAAAATGAACATTTTCAACCAAACAAAAAATATATATATTCTCGCAAGAAATCTTACCTACGAAATTTCTCGTACACCTGCAGCATTAGCAGCATTCGCTAGATTGAGCTTTGCTTATATAAATGATATCATAGTTCTATATAAACGTATTTAGCTAATTATTCGCTTTGAACAATGAACAGACAAAATGTGAATGAACAGAATGCGTTTTATATTTATACAATTATGTAGTATATATAGGACAATTGATCAGATTGATATATAATTTATTTGATTTGCAATTTCTATGACAAATGTCATTATTGAATAGCCTCATTTGGGCGTAACTATTTCGACCATTGAATGAGAGAGTGTAATACTGTTCATGATATCCAATAGCTTCTGGACATCGGAGAGTGAGGATACCGCTTCGGGTGCGCCCGTTAGATTGACTAGCTTGCCATCGAAATTGATTGAGAAGGTTTTATGCTTAAAGATGATGACACGATCGTAGGGCACATGGCATTTGTTGCTCTCCTCGGGCGGCAGCTCACGGCGAAAGATCACACAGGATGGCTGATAGTTGTGACGCTCCCGTTCGGGTATCTTGTGCACCTTCAGATCACCGGTGAATATGGTCAGAGTGTGACGTTGCAGCACAGCCGGTGCCACCTTATACAGGGTGACCTTGCTGCTCCAGTTTGCCGTGGGCAATTTCATGTGCTTGGCCGCATTGGCCAGCTTGACCAACGGCAGCTCCAGATAATGAGGCTGCTGACGTGTCTCGGTGGGCGCCATTGTGTGCCGTATAACATACCAGGTGTCGTTGTAGGTCACCTGCTCCACAACATTCCCATTTATCTGAGAAGTTGTCTCAGAGTCTTTCTGCTTGCCTTGCGGCACCAAGCAGTTTCTAGACTCAGCCAGGCTAGCCTGCTTGGCTGCATCATCTTGCAATTCCTCTGCTGGCTTTAGCTCTTCTTCTAGTGCTTTCTCCTCCTTAGCAGCAGCTTCAGCTATTGGCATTGTTGCAGCCAATTCTCTATCCTTGCTCTTCGGCGGCTGCATGGCTTGCACATTTTTATCCGACTCTCCATTGCGTTTAGCCTGCACAGGCAAAGTTTTTCCTTCAGTTGGCTTCAATTTCGTATGATTCTCTTGATTTTCTTTGGGCAACTGCTTCGACTTTTTTGTACGCTGGTTTGCTTCAGCTTCATTCGTTCTTTTCGCTGGCAAATTTGATTTTCCAGCTTTTTGAGTTACAGGATCCGTTTTTCGCTTTCTCATCGTGAAGGGCAGAAAGAAAGAGAATGTGAAAGTGACATAGAGAAAGCTTCTTCTTATCGTTGAAAGGACTTACAATGAGTTTGACAGTTTACAGCATTCACATAGAACAGAGAATCGTCGCTAAAAATACTTATCGATAGCACGATAGATGTGGTTCAAAGCCCATCGTTGTTATGCGATTTATTGCATTGAGAAGAAAGCGAATTTGTGTTGATAAATTAAAATATATAAAGCTTGTTCAATAATATGTTAACTACGGAAATTGTGTGTGCCACAGGTATGTTAGATATATAACTTTTGTTAGAATATGTGTATGTAATTACTTTCTCAAGCAGTTGATGTAGGCTAGTGCAGTAGCAGATGTCAACGTCTTTTGGATGAATATTGTGAAAATCATTTCAAGAAATTTACACATGTAAATCTATATATGCATATGTATACATATATATTTACACGTCTTCACATTCCTTTGGGCATCGCTGTGTGCGCCACAGATGATTCAGCTGCGGCCCCCCTTGAATGTCTCTGTATCTGAACTTGACCCAGTCGCCCACGTCGATCAACGTCGCCCAAGTCTTTAAAATTGACCATGCACACACAAATTTCTGTGCTTTCTATCACCTTTCACAATGTGTGCTGTTGGTCATGTAAGAGCTGCACATATGTATGTACATGTATATATTTGTGTATACCCTATAATAATATGATGAACATGTTTTGTTTCGCTGTTAGACAATTGCCAATTGCCAAATTACCAGGGCTGCAATACAAATATATATATAAATACATTTTTTTTAAATTAAAAGTAAAATTGAAATAAAAATATAAAAATAGCACTAATAATAATAATAATAATTATTAATAATAATAATAACAATAATAAAAAAATAATAATTCAAAAGAGCAAGCAGAAGTTCGCCATTGGAACCAGCTCTTTGCTATACGATTTAGTTCATAGCTTTAGTACCAACAGAAAATAATCAAAATAAATATATAAATAAATATATAAAATATAAATATATTTCAATTGCACATAAATCTAAATAATCTTTTAAATAAATATAATCGAAAGTATATATAAATATTTGTTATAAATCACTTTTTAACCGTTTATTTAAATATTCTATTTAATTCTATTATAACTAGATATATTATAAATACTATTCAGATACAATGAACTCTTCTATATATATATTTTTTTTTTTTTCTCTCTATTCTTTCGCTCATGTTAATGTATTCATTTAACAAATATATCTTTCTTTTATAGAGCATTCTCTGTTCGATCATTGCATGATCTATGCAATTGTGGCAGCTCTATTTATAGTCGTATTAGTAATCGCCAATCGAGCAAGGCATTATAAAGACTTTACGTACATTATAAAAACCAATTTTGGTACCTTTGACAGATTAAATGTGAATGCGAGTGCAAAGATAGATGAAATACATGTGTAACAATTTATTTTGAGATTTTATACACTAGGCAACAAGTTAAATTTTTTTTTTAATCGTAAAGTTCAAAGTCAAATGTGATTTTGTTCTTAATTTTTTTTTTTTTATTGCTTGTTTAATGTTTTTCTATATGATATTTTAAAATAATAAAGAAAAATAATTAAAGTTTGCTGAAAAGTATTTATGGGCTTGGCTAGCAGTATATTTGGATAGTGCAAGGTGTAAGCGAGGTCTGTTCAAAAAGTACTGCAAATTTAGTATTTTTGCGATCTTTTTTATTTGTTCTCGAATATTTCTCTTACTGAAAATTCCCTTTAGAACTAACCAGCATTAAACAATAATTTTTGTATTTAGTTGTACTTCATTAAAAATATGTTTAGAAATTAAAAAATCTTTAAATATTTAAAAATGAAATCCTTTATTATATAACTAAGTTCGGGACTATTCTAGCTATATACATATATAGACAGGTATATATTTATCGTAAAAGCCAACAAGTTTGTTGGCTTAGCTCTTGGCCAATGAAAGTGTGCTGGCCACGCTTACGCAATCGGTGCGTAGGCTTTGGTCTAGCGAATCCAACGCAGGGGATAGCGCTTCATCTGGTCTCAGTTCCTGACTCAATGCATATGTATTATAGCAGAGCACCAGTCGGGTATTCAAACCCTCGAATATGCTAGCCACACTTGGCTTCAGATTGAAGAATATAAGCTTTTGCTGTCTGGAGCGGAAATCAGCGACCATTGAGGAGATGACTTTGGCGGCAGTAAAGTCGGCTGCATAGATATACGTGCAGTCGAGGACAATGGGCAATGAGCTGCGACTGCCCGACTTGATGACCATATTACGCACGAACTCAACAGAGGGAAAGATCAGGCAGCGATCGGGTGTTATTTTGAGGAAGTGAATGCCCTGCTCCGTTTCCAGCTGCTCCACCGTGACTTTGGGTCGTGCCGAATGATAGAGTATGAAGAGTTGATTCGCTGCAATGGCCACCAGAATGCCAATCTCCAAGGGTAGCACCAGACAGGTGATAAAGGCCAAAATACCAGGCAAGAGATCAGAGCCTGAAATGGGGAATATTTAGATGTAGAAGTGTGAACAGGAAACTTATGCTGAGGTTACTCTCACTTACGTTTGCTACGCCACATGGGCATTACGACCTGGTATTGCACCTGGAATATGACCGCCGATATGAGTATGGCCGCCAGCACAGCGCGTGGTATAAAGCTAAAGTATTCGGTGAGGAAACTTAATGCTAAAACCACAACCAGACCAATGTAGAAATTGGACATGCTGGTGCGACAGCCGCTGGCATTGTTGATGGCGGAGCGAGCCAGGCCGCTGTTGCTGCGATAGCCGGAGAAGAGCGAATTGGCTATGTTGGCCATGCCCGTGGCAAAGATCTCCTGGGTCATGTCAATGGGTTTGCCCTTGGCAAAGGCCTTGCACACCGATGCACTCTCGAGCAGTGCTATCAATGGCACTATAATCAGGCCATAGCCCAAGTCTTGGACCATCTCGAGAAACGTTTCGCCAGCAACGGGCGGAATGCCAGCTGTGGCGTTGCCAGGCTGTGCTTCAATTGAGAATGGTGGCAACGCCAGTGTGGGCATGCCAGGCGGTATATAGCCCGTCAATTGAAAGGGATTCCTGCCAGTCGCCTCCAGCTGCATGGCCATCACTGTGGTGGCCAGCACAATAGTTGCATTCCTCGAGATGCCCACAAAGCGAATGAGATGATTCACAAAGCGTTGCCAACCAGTGCGTTGCGCCTGGTCCTTGGGTCCAATGGTCATCCTACCCAGGCTGCGCATGATTAGAAGTATGATGACGCAGACAACACCTAAACAGCTATCGGCTAAGCGTATATCGCTTATGTTCTGAAACATACTAATCCAGCGCTGCAGAAACGAGGCTCCATCACTATTCACGCCCAGGATGTACTTCATTTGCGAGGTGCACACAATTAACGCCACAGCGCTCGTGAAGCCCGCACTCACCGGGCCCGACACAAACTCCACCAGGGAGCCCAGCTTGAACAGTGCCATCAGCAGCTCAATGCAGCCCGTGAGAAAGGTGAGCAGCACCGAACGCTGCCACGATCCCTTGGCGAACTGGTACGTCATCAGCGAGGCAACAGCTGTGCTGCCAATGGTACAGTCCTTGCAGGTGCCCAGCAGCACGTACATAAAGCAGCCCATAAATGAGCCATAAAGGCCGTACTGCAAAAGGGAATTTATTATGGGGGAAATTAAATAAGTGAAGGGAAATTGAAATGTACCAGTTGTTGGGTATTACAGGCTAAGTTTTACTCTATCATAGTTGCATACGAGCTACAAATGGGAATGTATTTGGTTCACTCAATTTGTAGTAATTAAATTTGTATTCCTTCTATTGATTCTGCTTTTCGTTCTTGACTTGTTGTTAGGACGAAGCATTTGGAAGTCTTTTGAAAATAGCTTTCTAGACTATATATTGTCGCTCAGAATATTTTTTGTTTTCATCTACTTCAAGGTACAATATAAATTTGAGAGAAATATATAAGCATATAAATTTGCATATACGTCAGCATCTTTTATGCGCACTTAAAAGAATATCACTCTTCTAATTATATTTGTTTAGTTTATGATTCTCACTTGGAAGCCCTAGAACTGTCCATAAAGATAAGGCTGTGAAATCATATTTAGACAGAGACACGAACGATATCCGTTAGTGGAGCTTACCTGAGGTGGCAAATTAACAACGCCCGAGTAGGCCAGACCTTGGGGAATGACCGTAAGACCCACTGTGAGACCAGCAATCAGATCGCCAAATGCATCGCTGCGGCTATATTTGGGCAACCAGCTCAGAATGGGAAGTCGTCGCTTCAGTGTCTTCAGGCGACAGATATTGCCGCAGCGGCGACTGCAGCAGGATTCATTCGAGTCTTGCTTCGCAGCTTCCAGCTGCTCGAGACTTTTGAACTTTGAGGTGCGATGATCTGTTAGCAGAATGAAATCTGTGGAGCTGCTGCTGAACTGTGACTCCAGATTATGATTGAGCTGGGTCTGTTGGCGGAATGTCACCTCGTTTTCAAGCGTGGACATTCTTGCCGTGTTTAATTTTTGAATTTCAGTTTTTCTTAACTGCGATCTTGGCTGTCTATCAACTGACTGAGTGGAATTTAGTTTGGACTGGTTATATTTGGAGCAATGCTGCGCTGCTGTTCTGCTGTACTGCTGCTGCTGCTGCTGCTGTTGGCAGCGGCTACTGCGGCGGCACGCGGCTCTTATCGCAGGCCCCAACTTCTGTTTGTACAGCCAATGGCGTAGATGTGGGAGCGGGATACAGGTTGTATGTTTCAGTTAGCTGCACGTTAAGCGTACTATAATCTCAAATCACACTTCACGCTGACCAGCCCCCAAAAGTTGTTTATCCAAGTGTCAACTGTTGCTCCAAATTTTTCCATTTATCAATTGGCCTCTGATTATTGGGCGGGCAAATATTGATGCAGATCGTTCGATATCTTGCTAAGTGCGTTATATGATATCCACCTCGCTGAGATATAGCCCAACTAAAGTCATTTCATTTTTCTTTATTTCACAATTTTCTAAAATATAAATTATTGATGGTGCATGCCAAGTCGCTTGCCAAGTCATAAATTAAATAATTGCAAAAAAGTCTATACTTATATATTCTATACATATATTATTTATTTTTATTTATTATTTAACTAGATACTGCATACTTAAAATAAATTTAATATATATTTTATATTTTCACAATTCTTGCTCTCTATACATTCACAAATTTTATTAAAAATATCTTCCTTTAAATATTTCTTTTAAATATTTTTATTTATTTTTAGTTTTAGTATTTTGTATGTTTCGTATTAATTAATTACAAAAAGTTCATTGCAAAATCCCAAAAAAATCAGTTTAAGCTTTTACTTCTGCTAATTACATTTTAATTTCCCTATAATGCTCATTATACCCAACAAAATTCCTTCCAAATAGTCAAATTGCCCTCTAAAACTACCCACATTTCCTTTGCGTACATTTTATAAATTCCCTGACTATTTATAAATGTCCCAAAATGTATTCCTACTGCAAGGCTTGTAGAACTTGGAGAAAGGAAATTTAACAAGCATTGCCAGCTAAATACATATATAAGATAAAAAGGAATTTGAACGAAGCACGAAATGTTCTATTTATATGGTTTTTCCTAGTCAAGTAAATATTATTATGAATTTTAACATAGTACTATAAAAATTCCCTAAATTCCCTTTTGCATTCCTTGACTGCTTTTCTGTTTGCTCTTAATACAAAAAATATTCCTTGCTTTATTTATCATTGGAAATTTGTAAAGCTGCACGTTAATTACAAATTTGAAAAATAGCTAAACTAATTTATCTTGTTGAGAGATTGTATCATGGTTAACGCAATTGACTCAAAGCCACGATGTAAATGTGATCTGTAAACCAAAGTCAAACGCAAAATGGTGATCACACTTAGCTGACGACAAGGTTTACGAGTATTAAAGCCTTTTGTTGATTATACGACTTGAATAGATGTATTAAGTAGAATTATATATATGTCTGTATATATGCATTATATACATCTAAGTACAAAGGCAATGAGATCACTTTTTCTATATTGAAACGCAGCTCGTCTATGGCACGTCTGCTATTGATGTACGTATATATACATACATATGTACATCCATGTGTGTGTATGTACAATTAAAGCTGTTTAGAGAGACAAAGGCAGCGAGTGAAAATGAGTTTTCATGTTCGAATGATGCTGGCGCTGATGTCACGGGGGAAATGCTGCCTACATTTTGTTATTTATAAATTGCATTTGCCTCGGCCTTTGTTGTTGTTGCAATTGTCTTGTTAGCCAACACAGCCGGCCAAAAAGAAAGAACACGAGCTAATCGTATATATATATATTTGTATTCTTGTATGCTTCAAGTTTGGTATAAAATATCATCTAGGGAATCGGGTATGACTCTGCTATATTTAGTCGATTCGTTCGCCCTGCTTTTCCTGCTATTTTCATTCTGAGCCGTTTTGCTTTTTGTTTTCAATTTACTCGAACTTGTCTTGTCACGCCGCTAAAGTGATTAAAAATACAGTTTTTTTTTTGTTCATTTTCCCTTAAGTTTTTCAGCATTTCTTTCGTTTCTCTGGGTTTTCTCATTGCACTCATCTGTGCACATGTCGTATATATATATATACCATATATTTTGATCTATTTTTAAGAGGGATTTTGTGCTGAAATTAAAAATAAAGGTTGGCTGGCATGGAATTTAAAATAAAAGTAAAATACGACAGGTTTTTTTTTGAGTATAAGAAAATGATCTTTAGGGCAGGTATATGTTTCTGTATAGAATAAAAAGGTAAAAGAGAGAAAGGTAGAATAAGAGAAAAACAATCGACTGGAAATAATTATATATTTTTATATTTTTTATTTGATAAAAATGTATGTTTATAAAAATAATTATATACCACTTAGCAGTATTATATATAAGTTTGTACAGTTTTTGTTGTTTTATCTTTTTTTTTTACATCAGGAGAATTTATATGATAGATAAGAGGTAAATCTTAAATAATATATAGTGGGAGTAATTTAATTTTAGATCACAGCTAAATTTGAGATAATATTTTATGTGAGTGAAGCTCCAGACGTTAGGTAATTTAGTAAGATTTTTTTATGTTTGGTTAAGTGTCTATTGCTATGTTTTGAGATTTTTTCCGAGTACTGTTGGAGTACAAACTATTATGTGTATGATGATGATGATGATGATGATTTGATTACGAGCACTGATGTACTAAAGTTAACACTTCTGAGCGACGTTTTTGAATTATAAACAGATTATATGTATATATATACTCTCTACTCTGATGCTCATATTTGAATCAGAAATCTACAAAATGCATTTAAACTAGTAAACTTTTATTCTATTTGAAAAATCGATATTTATCGATAACACTTTTCATTAATATTACAAGGGCAAAGCTTTCATTGAAAACTTAAATGGCTAATTATGATAATTGATAACACGTGGAATATATAGAAATTTCCAAAGTTTCAAGTCTCATCTGATATTCATTCTAATATATATTATAATATAGTTTTCTCTTTGTTAGTCTGGCAATCGATCATAATACTTTGCTAATATTTCATTTCAGATTAATAGCAAATTTAGTGAAATTAAAGATTAATCAAATAAATATATTAGAAAAAAAAATCAAATAAATTTTCGTATAATTAGTCTGTCTTGTTTAAAACAACATAAATGTAAGCCACATAAGCCAACTGGATTCGCTCATTCTAACATTATATTTTGATCGAAATAGACATTTCTTTCTTTCACTCTATTATGACGTGGGTCCATTCGGGATGTTAAATTTAACTACATACATATATACGCCCCCAAAAGCAAATGGCAAACATATGAAATGCATAGCTATAAATAGAACTTTCGAAACTAAATTTAATAAATTCTGCACGTAAAAATCGGTCACGAATCATATTCTATAGATATTGATATACTCGAGACATATGCGAATGCCGCAATTCAAACAAATCAAAATTGTTGACAGTGCGAGCTTTAATTGCCTTTTTATGATTCTGGTAATTGTGTGTGTGTGTGTGTGTATGTGAGCTCGAAAATATTTTGTTGGCTAATAGTTTTAATGGTTTACATAGCTTAATTTTTGTGCAAATATTTTGTTGGTCAAATCTTTAAAGGAACTGAATTCTCTTTCTTGGTTTCATTTTTAATTGACTTTTCGACTCATTTATTTGATGCTTGAGCAGATACCTTTAGATATATATCTATATGTTTATAGTTTAGACTCTAGAAGAATGTCTGTTTACAAAAGCGCTTTTAGTGCTTAAGTCAATATTTAACAAAACAAAAAAAATTTGCATTTGCCTTTCCATTAAAGTTCCCAACTTTATGGTGAGGTGCGAAATGAATGGCCAGAAAATGTATTTTTAGCTAAGCCAAAAATATTGAAAAGTGCTGAAAACCCAAATGCAAAAAGTAGGAAACAAATGTTTATGCGATTTTTATTATTTTAATTTTTCTTTTTGGCTACGTTTTAAACAGAAATAAATGCAGAGTGATAGATGATAAATATATCCGTCTGAACCGAAATATATTTCAATATGTTTATAAAATCATAAATATATTCAGTGCTTTGTTATGAATCTTACGAATTGATTCATTTCGAAAAAGAAAGAAGAGAAAAATGTTAATTATTGAATTCTATTAAGAATTAGAAATAGAATATCTGGAATATATATGTAAATATATATGTTATTTCCAGCGAATTTATCTTTTCTATACCTATTTTTAAACTATTTTGTGAAATTTTATAATTTATATATATTCAAACAAACTTTTATTTATATTCTGCAAAACAATTTTTCTTCCTAAATGCTAAATCATTAACTTGTTTATTTAGCAAAATAAAATCTTGATTCAATTTACGGTGTATCTTTGTAAAAATCTCAAAGTTATCTTACTTATCCCATTTGAGATACAACGAGCGTCTTTTTAACAGCGCTATGAAGCGAACTTAACAGCATCTGTTAAACGCTTGGCAGCTGCTGTTGTTCTGTTTAAAATAACATTGGCTATTTATAGGCACACTTCGGTTGCCCTATCAAGTGTGCGCTGGCACTTAACATTTTTACAGCCACACTCTGCTTTACGTTGTCTAATAAAATTTACATTCATGTTGTTATTGTTGTTGTTATTATTGGTGAGCTGCCCAGATGTTGTAGCCACTATTGTTTATCCAATTAATTCATGTGCACGCTGTTGTTAAACAGACTTAAGTGTTTGTTTTAATGGGAATATTTTTACCTAGAGAACAGCTCCAAAGTAGAAGGCATCTCTCCATCCACTTTATGTGGATCTTCTTTGCAGAGACTTTTAACAGTTTCTAGTTGAGTGACAATTTATCGATGCATTTTGTTTTCACTTTAGTCGACCTTTTGGAAATATAAATGCACCGATTTCGATTTGAATTTGTTGTCTATAAATATCTGTCTGGCATAACAAATTTGTTGTGATTCTAAGGTCAACTTCTAGTTTGACAACAACAATCAACTGGAATGCAATCACCAAAGCGTGACGTCATTAGCCTAGCTCAATATATGACTCCAAAAAAAACTTGTTTGTTTGAATGTGATAAACACAAGCGGCGATTATGTAAGCTCAAAAAAAATAAACATTTGTTTTGGTCTCTGTGACGGGCGGCCGATCGTGCTTTCATGAATGACTTTAATGACTTAAATGCTGTAAGCTAAGCTTTATTATGCGATGACCCACATTTGCTATGCAAGCGCCACTTCGAAGCAAATAAACGGTACATGTTTGCCAAATACTTTGTAATCGCTATTCGAGCGAGTGTCGAATTACATACCAATATACATACATATTTACAAACATATGAGTGCATTTCTGTGTTTGTATGTTTGTTACAAACAACCACCCAATGCATTGTGTGTAATTGGTATTTTCTCACGCTCATGATGTCACAGACAGAAGACATAAGGAAACAACAATAACATAAGAGCAAAGCGCAATAAGAAGTTAAATTGTACTTGAGCTTCACACGCATACTTAGACAGGCATAGGCATAGGCATGTAGGCAGAGTGAGAGAGAGGGAACGCGTGAGAGCGCGTGTTGCGGAGAGCGTAAGAATGATTTATGACATTAGAGAGCGCAAGTTAATGAGAGCGCATGTTACTGTGCTCATTCAAACCTTTACTGCCCAATAAAAATATAGAAGAGCTTTTCTGCGTATCGGCACTTTGCATAGGCGTAGGACAGTTTCAGTGTCGTCGTTGTTTAGCAATGCAAGAAGTCTCAGGGGGTAGAAAATATAAAAATGGATCAAGGAATGAATGATAGATTTTTAATTTTTGAATAATTTTATCATTATCATTAAACATAAATAATATAACAGTAGAGTCTTAATTAGTTAATAGTTGAGTATCCCAAATTTTGTAAATTGATTATTGGATAATAATATAATTTATAATTTAATAATATTTATGTTTGTATAAATGAAAGGTTGATGAAAAATATAATGTAAGTAGAGATATCTGAAAGACAAAATCTATAACCTAATTCGCATTGAATCTAACTTGATTTCAGCGATTTTAACTTTTCTTTTTATTAGACCCTTTTAAAACAATCATTACTTCACCCATGCTTATGATAGCACAAGCTGTCGGTTCAAAGGTAGTACGTGCTGCCTTAGCAGTAAGCACAGTGTGGGTAAACATACTACATCACAATGCGTAAATAACATAAATGTGCTCTCGCATTCGTATACGTGTTGCTCTCTTCATCTCAAAAAAAAAAACAAAAAACATTTTGCGCAGCGTCTCTCGTTACGCTCACGCTCACGCTCTCTCTCTCTCTCTCTCATTGAAATTTGAGCTTTACTACGATTACTATAGTCCAGCGCCAGTACTGTGGGCTGCTGCTGCTGCTGGCTGGCTCTGCCGCGGCTGTGTTGGTCTCTGGACAAGGCGGAGCACATTGACGATGGCAACGACAACGACGACTCAGTATCGAACCGGCTTTCTACAACAACGGATTGGAAACGGAACAAATGAAACCTGAAGCTCGACTATAATATGTGTGTTGTCTGCTTGCCGAAGACATGCCATTTTAGTCAGAGTTGAATTGTGTGGAGAAGTGGACTATAGAATTTTGCCGAAAACTAAATTAAATCAAATCAAATTTGTGTCTACGGCATATACGAATGAAATACGTGTTTTTTATCTAACGACACCGTCGTTGTATGTGATATTCAATTGTGTCATAAGATCCAAAGCAGAAAGAAGAAAGAAAATAAAAACGAAAATCCAAAATCAAAAAAAGCTTCGGTGATTAAAAATTGTGTGTGCTGTGCTTTTAACAAATTACAGTTGAATTACGAGCGGGATATAAGTGACTTCACATTAAAAAAAAAAAAAAAAATACCAGCGAAGGGCACACGGGGGTTGTTCCCGAGAGAGGAAAACTCAGTGGGAAAAGCTGATGTTATTATTATTGTTGTTGTTGTTGTCCGTTGCGTGAGAAAAATCAATTTTGCATTTGGGCTGCCAAGCGAATAGCGGCAATAGCAAAAGCAGGACAAAAGGACAAGGCTCTGGCTAGCGAACCCAAATGACATTTTGGCCTAAGGACAAGCGTATTAGAAAACCGATGCTATCATGGCCGATAGCACAGAACCAGGCAGGCATAAGGATCCAACCATAGATGCCGGCGCTAGCATGGATGTGGGTAAGGACGTGCCCCCAATACCAGCTGTTCGACGTCGCCATGCGCATGAGCAGAAAACCACTGAGAATGTCGAACAGCAGGAAGAGGCATCCGAAACCAAACAGCTGGAGACGTCCACAGTGACGCGTACGTATATGAAGACCATTACCACGTCACTGACCACCTCCAGCAGTACCAGCGATCTACAATTGGAGATGCCGCCGCAACGTCTACGCCAGAAGGTGGCCCAATACGAAAAGGTGTGGTCCGATGGCACTGGCAAACGGCTAGCCGAGCTGGCCACGGATGAATTGCGTCAACAGCAAAGGGAAGATTACGATGAAGAGAATCCTTTTGATATCGATGTGCACGAAATCGAGCGACGTTTGCGTGAGGAGCGCCAACGTGGCCTGGCCGAAGCGGAGGCAGCCAAGCTGGCCTTCCAGCAGGTGCATCTACGTCACACGACGCCGCGACGCGTCGAGGTGACCAGTGAGCAGACGGCCAGTCCATTCAATGTCACCTTGAAGACCACCAGTCGCATAAGTCCGGGCGCTGAGCTGGGCAATGTCGAGGATCAGCTGTCGCCCTTCAATGTCACCTTGCGCACCACGCGACGCACCGTGAAAAAGGATTTGTCACGTCAAATGGAACTGGAGCGTTTCCTGGACGGCGAACGCACTGTGCGCGAAGTGCAGGCAGCGGATGGAGTGCGCACCATCATTACCTCCTCGAGGACCAGTGATGGTGGCTATACCGAGGAGAAAATCTATCGCCATGGCGAGGGCTATGTCTCGCCACGAGATTCACCCTCCTGGTCACGTTCCAGCGTGTCCAGCGAGCGTTCCAGTGTCACTTCGCCGCACAGTGTCGACATGACGGCGGGTGGCAGACGTATATTAATCAAACTGGAGGATGAGCTAGAGTCGCCGCTAGCTGCTGGTGAACCGGGCGAGCAACGCGATGAAACTGATGGCTCAGTTCGTGCACGCATTCGTCAGTTTGGTGGGCAGGACGAGGATGCTATGGCAACGGGTAACATTGACATTACAGTGGGTAGCAACCCACGCAGGCGTCAGCGTTTGTACCAACAAACAACGTATCAAGTGGGTGGCAACCAGACGCCACAACAACAAAACCAGGAGCAACAGCAACAGCAACAACGAGCAACGCGTCCCAGCGAACTGTCATGGCAAACGGGAAAATCAACAACAAAAACATTGCTAACATCCACGCCGATTGGCACGAAGGAGCAACCGCAAATAGTTACGCCGGACGAGGTGTTTAGTCCAGGTGCAACGTGCCAATTGCGCGGTTCTTCGACGGAAGAATCCCGAAAAATTGTTAGCCACAAAACGATAACCAGCACAACGACAACGACCACACAATCCGAAAAGTCCGAACGGTCTGAACGCTCCTCCACGTCCTCAACGTCGCGTAAATCAATCGGTTTTATTGACTCGAATGCGAGTCCGTGTAACGCTGGCCATATCTCGTTTACCGCCTCGCAGATACGCATCAGCGACGACGCGAACACCGGCGACGTCATCGATAACGATTCCGATACTGAGGGCGTGCCGGCTAGTAGTCTTGTGATTGTGTCCACGCCCACACGCTCAACAACGCCCTCGTCGGCGCATGCATTGAGCGGCATTGGTACTTTTAGCAAGAGTCTGCGTCAGGATTATCAGACTCAAGCCCAACAAAGTAACAATCGCAGCACCCACAGCCACACTCACACCCACACCCAAACTCACACCAACGAACCCGAACAGGAATATCAGGAGTTCCAATCCACCATGGCGTCGATCAATTTCGCACGCAGCAATTCCCAGTACGACAGCCATATTAAGGAGAAACGAGGTAAAATTAAAGTCAAACAACTTAATTCATAGATAAATCTAGATAAATGGGGTTGAAGGCTGCTCTGGTCTCTGGTTTAAAGATATAAATAATGAAATTGTGCTGGAAAAAAAAGGATCTTAAATTAAATACTATCATAGATAGTTTTGTTTTTAACTAAAATAAAACATATTTTATAATTCGATTCAACTGGTTCGTTTATAGTTATATTTAAAATTCCCTTGAGCCAACTTAACTGCTTCATTTTAGCACTAGCTAGCAGATATATATATTTTGCAGAATTTAGTTTTAGTTTTTTGATTCGTCAGTTATCGGTTCGAATCTCAAATATTTATTTCTAAAACTAAACTAAAATCGTCTCTAAACTAAATCGAACTCTAAAATTTAACTTGAATTGAATTTCTGAACAAAATCATATTCATATGCCTGTGTCACACATTGCAGTATCATTTAATATTAACTTCTCTATCCTATTCCATAAAGTAATCGATCTTTATTTGACATATCAGTTGTACTCTCGCTATTAGCCTGGCTCGATTAATTTTTTGTAGCTCTCAATCTTTCAGCCATATCACACTATTTGCTAGACAAATAATTTGGTTTCTGTTTTGTTATCACATCAGCAATATTTGTTACATAACAATTAATTTGCGAATTCTCTTTTTTTCGCAATATATTTTCATATATATTTATATATTTATATATACTGATAAGCTAGCATAGGTTGAAGCGCAAAGTACAAAGATATTTCATTTGCTCACATTGTTTAGCTACCGATTTGATATTTGTATATTTACCTAAGGCTTACATGGGCAGGTGCTAATATATTTGTTTAGTAAATAGAAATAGTAAATAGAATCAATTATTTGTTGGCCAACTTTTGAGAATATTGTGATATTCGTGAATATTTATAAAAATTATTTTAAAATGGTTTTAAATGGCATTAATAAATGAATGTTATAAATAGCACAGATTTTGTTGAAACGCAGTCTAACGACATCTCGTCAAATTCAAATTCTAAAGAAAAACTGACGGAAGACGGAATATATCTATTATTTATTTATTTCTTGCTTCTTAATGCTTAACTCTTTCTAGATTTGTTTCTTTATATACATAGATAGCTTAACTATAAAAAAAAATATAAAACACCAACAATATGTTCAATTTAATAGATCTCATCGCACGAAATTGACTGACAACTTTATAAAATGATAATAAAATATGAAATGGAATGTCGCTTTTGGCTCTCAAATGAAATGACGAATTAGCCACTCGAACGTCTCATTTGTAGGCAATAGAAAAAAAATATTAATTTTTGTTGCCTCATCTCTCTCGCTCTCTCTTTCTGAAACATTTATCGAAAAACGTTTTGACATACATATATTTTTCTGAGTTATTATTTTTTTCATTAGCATAGAATACGATATATATGTATATATATATATATATATTTGAACATGCAAATTTCGTTTTGCAAATTAAACTTGCAAATTGAAGCACAGCCTTGATTGAAAGAACTCGAATTTTAAAATAAAATATAAATTTTTTGAAAGCAACTTCCAAACTCAATTCTCGCAGGCAACTTTAAATTTCTAATTGTTGCCACTAGCGAGTGACTACTGTAAGAGCATTTAATATTGACACATATAAATATTATCTTTAGCACACTTTCGTTGTATGATTCGAATCATGAGTTGTCATTATTCATTATTGCTCCGATCAGATGAGATCTCAAACTGCAGCCATAGCTTGGGCTGGTCAGTTGTGGTCATTGAATGTCAAGGTCAATTTATCGAATTACTTTCATGGTTTTGGGGCATGTCTGGGTGTGTATGTGTGCGTGTGTTTACTAAATAAATTATTGCCAAGACAATCGATAAATGTTTTGTGCCCAAAATGACATCATCATCAGCTGCTGTCATTGTTGACTCTTTAGCCTATCGGCTCGTTATATAGTATACGCCAAAACTTTTGACTTGCCAGTTTATACATTATTTATATATACATAGGTATATAGAAATGTGCATACAGTGCGTTTGTTATGCATATTTACCCTCAACTGTGTTGGCAAGCAGCAACTGGCTGTTACCTCTTTCTTTCTTTTTTTTTTCTTCCCTCGTACCCACACACAATTCATTGGCAGCCAAATACCTCTCGAAGCAACCACCGAAAAAAAAGCACGTGAGGGGTAGGTGGTTGGGATCTGCGGGTAGTTGGATGCGTGGCTGGCTTTGCCTGGCTTTTAGGCTGTTATGTGACCTCCTATGGCTCTGTTATTATGTTAAGCACAACAAGCAATTAAGTGTCTAATTGTCTCACCAACAACTGGCCTGTCTACACAAAAGTATCTGATGTAGCTACAGCTCTAGTTAGGCTATCTATTAATATATGTATGTATATTTTGATATGTTCTCAAAGTAGGTGTGTCATTTGATTCGACACTTGAAATGTTTGCTGTTGTTTTTGGGGTCATTTTGCTATTTATATAATTGATTTTGTTTAGCCTGCAGCGATTAAGCTATAAATTGAATGTGTAAATATAAATATTACGTTATTCATCTAATGGAATTTTATTTAAGATTATTCTAATCAATGAATCTTTTTATATAGATTGTGAAATTGTATAGCTGCAAATCTAGGTTTATGTTGATTTATAAAAATTACAAAATGTGCTGAGGATCGAGTAGAATTTTATAAACATTTTAATTCAATATATTATCTTTTGTACTAAATCAAGCTATAACACGATTTAGATAGTTTATCTTCTACTTGTTCACGTAAAATGCTTGTGTGATAAGATTCACACCTATATACTCCTGCTTGCCCAAGACTCTTTAAAATATTGAAAAAGAAAGTAAGGTAGGAGGTAAGGAAAGTAAAGTAAGCAAGCTCGAATCCTAGACAAGTCTTGCGACTAAGAGCTATGGTCAATGAATCAAGATCTGAGATTTAATCTCAAAGAGCAAGAATCTAAGCTGTAAGCCCCAAGCTCCGAGTAAGCTCTAAGGTCGGAGGCTAAAGCTCTATGTAGCCAGTGTCGCTTAAAAGCTTTAAGGTTTCATACTGTGCTCTTACTCTAAATAAAATACCAAAATATTGCTTTATTCTAGAATGTACTTCTAATAATTAATTCACTTATAAATACTTTTAAATATATTTTTATACTTTTTGTTATTTTTTGTTGATTCAACATTTTTCAATAAAAACCAGATTAATTATCAATTGAAAAATGTAAAATATTACAACGCAAGGAATATACTAGAAATATACTTTCATCATATGCTCATCATGCAGCTCATTGTGTATATTTATGAAACATATTTCACGTATCATTAGCAAACAACTGAAATTTTAAATATATATTCTTGTCATATGCAGGTCCAAGTTTTTCGTTGTTTATTTTAGATATCTTATATCATTTATTCTTATCGTCAAAATGTTGACTTATTTTCACTTGGCTTGTTAAGCCAAGTTAAAGTTCAAAAAAATGTTAATAGCTGATAAAGTAAAATATCTATAAAAATCAAGAAATAAGCAGTATCTATAAGTTGTGCACTGATTTTCCTTTAACCATTTATTTCGTTAGTCAATTTAATGTGACAATTAGTTGGCATAAATAAAGTTTGCGTGCATTTCTTGCTATCCCTTCTATATATAATACTTACATATATATAAATATGTATATACCTAAGTATATATGTATTCTTTATAGTAGGGGAATTTGGTTGTTAACGTCAACGGCACTCTGCCAATATGTTTAGCTTGCGTGTTTTGGCCATTTTGCTTAGTTTCTACTTTGCTTTAGTTTTTCGGTTTAAAAACTTGGGACAGAGGAGTTTTGTGATTGAGTGTTATGGTTTAGATATCGGCACACGATACTTTGCTGGGGGTGCTCTTAATAAATTTATAAACTGTTTGTCATGGCATGTCAACTGTATGCTAATTGACATGCAGTAGACTAGCATACATATCTATGAGTCTATATATATGTATATAGTATCTATAAAACTATTGATTGGCTCGTCGTTGCCTGGTTGCCTTTTTGCGCTACAATTTTATGGGGCTTTTGATTAAGGTACAAACAGCGTTCAATTTTGAGGTCAATCAAGAGAGTCAAGAGCTGCCTTTTAATGTATATTTAATAGGTATGCGAATGCTCTTGGCGAAAATAACGCTGAATATCAGTTACTGTGTCAACACACAAGGTTCAACTCACCCTCTCCCATCGCCCAAGCCACAATTCAGTGTCAAAAAGTTGGCTTTCATCATTTGAATATGAATGGGATTATGTGATTATGCTTTTTATTGACAGACATACAATTCCAATATTCAATGCTACATGAAAACGAAAATCAAAATAAACAAACATGCAAACAATGTTAGAAACGACAATATAAATGAGTAATACGATGAAGAGTTAACGACTAGTTTATACTCTATCTGAACAATTAACTGATGTGATCTATGTTCTATCATCTACTTTCACTGATCAATCTGAAACAAAGTTTTTCTGCTTCACCCTTAAGTAGAACTCAAGATTCACATTGTAAATTAGGGAATACATATGCATACATATGTCTACTTCCGATTGACCCTTAGAGTTCATAACACCCCATTCACTTAGCGTACAACACAAAACTTAAATGGCATTATCTATCTCTCAAATCTGTCTGTCAAAAGCCCAGAACGATCAGCAGCCATACAACTGTCCATTCGTCTGTCAGTCTGTCGTCTGTCCGTCTCTGTCGCTCTATCTGTTTGTCTCTGTGAGATCATCGCGTTGAATTATTTATTTATTGATGCTGCTTGCCTTTGCTGTTGCTGTCAATATCAATATTTATTGCATACTGGTCTATGGATTTAGCTATAGCTTTTTAATTGATGCCTAAAATGTGGTTGCGACAACTCGAGAGCGAGAGCGAGAACGAGCGATCATCGAGTGAATGAGCGCGAAGTTGGCGCCCCATCGAGTGTGTGTTTGTTATTGAAATTTGAACAGTGATTTGTAATTTAAGAAGCGAAACAAGTCTATCGAAATGCATTTTTCTCAAGTGCACATCATCCGCTTTCAGCGCACTTAACTCAAGTTATTTTCCCAAGCAACACCAAAGACTCAACCTGAAAACTTTTTGCTCGACAAATCTTCTTCAAAGCGAAAAGAAACCCACATTAATGTGGGCTAAGTTGGACAGCTGTTGAGCATGTGTTGGGTAGGTGGATGTTGCTGTTGTTCTTTAAAGAACCTCATCCAAGATAAGTATGCAAAAACTGTGTGTGCTTACCCATTTCAGCTGATCCGTGGGCTGTCTTTTGAAATCTTTTTATGGTGTGGTTCTTCTCTCTTTGAGGCTCACCAAATGGGAAAGCAGCATAAAGAGTTTCTATGGGTAACGAGTGCTTAATCATCTATTTGCGTTTGCTTTGCTATAGCAATCTGCAGAGCTTAGTGAATGATATTAATAGAGTAAATAAATAAATTTAGTAGATATGTATATTATATATATATCTCTGCCTTAGACACATGACGCAATTCATAGCGCGTGTGTATATCTAATATATACAATTTATGACATGTGAATGAAGCGAGGCCCAGCAACCTGTGAAAGGCGTAGTCAAGCGTAAAATATTTCATCTGAGCTGTTCAGTAAATTGCAACAATGAACATATCTTTAATCGCATAAATTCTTAATTTGTCGATCGCTTGTCGCCCACAGGTGTAAACGTCCCATCAGCGGGAACACACCTCGACGAACTCATCGAGCGTAAATAAATTAAAATAACGAATTTAAACAGTTGATAAAAATAATTATTAAAATAACTCTAGAGAGATGTACCTGAGTAGTTACATACTTGAGATTAGTCAAGTAATCATAGATCATATACAAATTATTTTTGTAAAGCTAAAGATATCATAGATAATGTTGATTATATATTATGAATATATATTTATTATATACGGCAACATATATGAAATATATATTTTATGATTGATTTCATCAATTCCTATGATAAGCTTTAAATTGTGTATTAGCAAATATTATACAAAAATTTTCTGCATGCTTGTAATGCATACCAAAAAAGACTTGTAGCTCGCGCTGCTTTAAAGCAAATAAACAATTATTTATAGCCACGGAAATGCTAGTACACCGCACACTCGCATCTATAACATTTCCGTTAGCATATGGTTAATCTCCAGCTATGTGCTATATCCACATGGAATGCCCCTAAGTACCCCTGCTGGGGTTATCTCGCATTTACAACATCTTTGGCTTTATTTTGTTTATGCAAATGCGATCGAATACGTTTTTTTTTCGTTTTGTTGGCTTTCAGCTGGGGAAAGCCAAACAATTTGGGGGCTTTGCATAAACGTAAATAAACTATTTTTACACATTATTTGCACAATTGTTTTCTATCTTTTTTTTGTAATTTCTTTTACACACACACACACACACACACACACAGAGTTTTGGTTGTGAGTGCAACGAGGTCAGTTTCAAACTTTTACTAACTGTTTCTTCAGACTTCCGACTTTTGTTCTGTCTTTTTGAAGGTTTATTTTCACGCTTAATAAAATTGATAGAAAATTTTGAAAATTGTTTACAGTTTGCAACTTTTATGGTGTATTTATCTATATACATATGTATATATAATATATATATTTATATATTTATATTTATGTATTTATTTCTTTTCATTTGAGCGCCATTTAACTGCGCAGCGTTTTGCTTATTAGATGCCCAAAAAGAGCTTAAATCATAATAAACAGCCGCATCATTATAATTATGATCATTAACTTACTGACTGAGTGAACCATTGAAAAAAAAAAATATGATGTGTATAATAACCACAAAATACTGTTGTTCCCTTTCTTTACTTTTTGTTGTTGTTGTTTTTTGTTTGTATTGCTTTTGAATAATTTATGTTTGACTCTGCCCGAGGGTTTTCTTTCTCTTCTTGCTGTTGAGCTTCAGCTTTTTGTTTCAGTTTGGTTTTTACATGGCTAGAAATTGAAATTTACAAGATATGCCAAAGTCATTCAACCTAAACGTTTGTATTCTATATAGGGCACAACCTAGTTGACGCTGTTCATTGTCTTTGGAAATTTTGTTAGATTTATTGTGCTGGAAACAAAATAACATATTTTCTTTTGCTTTTACTTTTTTATTTAATATTTAAATAAATAAATATATTTTTATTTACTTTTAAAATTATTTTGTTGTTAGTTTATTAAGTAAACTTTTGTTTAAATTTAATTGTAGTTTTTTATTTGCTGCTGTGTATTTATAAAAATAGATTTGCTTAATGCTTTCCCAGCACAATTCTTATATAAGTTTCTAGAATTTTATTTTTAAAAAGTATTTTTGTTTTTTTGTTAAAGTCACGTTTAAGAGCAATTATTCTAAATAAAAAAATTGAAAAAAAAATTATTTATGTACGAATGCAATTCAAAATTGAGAGCAAAAAACGTAAAGTGAAAACGTAATCAATGATTGCTTATATTATATAGATGTATAGCAGTCTCAAGTAAAGTTAGTAAAGTCTAATTACATATGATTAGATGACTGATTTACAACATATTATATATGATTTAAAGTTCATTAGGCACCGAGTCAATCCATCTAGTTTCGATTGATGCAGTTGAGCTTAAGCTTAGCAAACTATTTAGCTTTAACTTTGTTTCAGCTCAGCCAAACAGAAAACTTGTTAAAAATTGAAAATAATTGACACATTTTATATACATATCTATAAGTACACACACACATATACATATAACAGCTATTTATAACAGGTATTTAATCAAAGTTGCTTTGTTGATAAGTATTTTTTTGTATTATTTGTTATTTTTAATGTAGGTTTAATTTGGTGTTATCTGCTATTTGCTTTTCAAGTGCATTTCCATATCTTGGCAACAATTAGCGAAAGTATTTGCTGATTACAAATATTTATAATGCAAACACAAATTGTGAGTTAGCAAAAAAAAAAAAAAAAACAAGTCATAATAATCAACATTGAATTTATATTTTTAGAATCAAATAAAAACATATATATACATTCAATTGCCAACTAGTTTTCAATTTGAAAGAAGAAGAACAAATCAAGCAAATGCCTATAAAAGCAATAACAAGATTTGATTTTGGCCGACTCTAATTTATTCCCGTTGCGTCTCGTTTTTTCGGAGACTTCGAATTTCAGGTTTAATTAATTTGCAAGACAAGTAGGTAGCGAAGCAAACAATTTGGTCAAAACAACTTGAATATGGACACAACAATTTAGTGATCATCAATAACAAATATACACACATATGTATAAAGATATAGATGTGTATGTAGATACGTGCTGAAAGCTGAAAGAGATATTTGGCTTGAAACACTATCAAAGGGGATTAGAATTTAGTGTTTGCCATATTAAAACTCGATTTTTTAAGGAAATAATTAGCATTCGGCAATAATATGAGTTATGTTTTTGTTATGGAACAAAATTGTTTAGAGCATGCGAGGTATCTTAACAAAATAACATTTTCTTCTATTATAATATATACCAATTAATACTCTGTAAACATTATGCTTCTTTCCATACTCGAAGCATTTTGAAATATAATTTGTTTGTGATTTTTCTTCAGCTGTTTTCCCGAAGCAGCTTTTCAGTTTTGGGTAGAGGAAAAAGTCGCCAGGGAACAGGTCTGAGTAATACGGTGTCTGTGGGATCATTAGTGTGTCTTTTTTTTACCAACAATATTTTACAGACTATTTTGCTCCACTTTTAAAATTGGCAAAAAGTCGAAGAACAGCTAAAATATATTCAAGCAAATTAGCTGTCAATAATTAACAGAAAATAGTTGAACTTCTCGAACTCAAATGCTTCTCACATAGCAAACTAAAAGCAAAAAACTAAAATAAATCAATAAATAAATGAAAAATTCAGTTCAAATAGAAAAATGCTCTATAGTTTTTGAATACATCGCTGTTTTTAAATAGGTATTGTGTTGGCCCATTTAATATATTAAATATTAGTCTCCTAGAAACATACAAATGCTTAGCTGCCATTAGAAATCTTTTAGCATCAATTTTCGAGACAACATTTCAAATTTTTACCTTGCGCCAAGTTCATTTTAATATTATATATTTATATATATATATTAAATGCAGAATTCTATTTGAAAATGTTGCAATTTCATTGCTCAATTCTTATACAATATGGCATAGATCTTATGTGATATATATATTAATGACTTGCTTAGCTTAGTTGTTGCTTGCAAATTGTTTAACCTTGAACTAATTTCTATTTAAATATTGTTTTCTCAGGCTTTCTGCAAATGTGCCAGAAAATTGCGTCACACGCGCAGCAACAAAGATATTTAAGAATGAAAAAAAAAAAAAAATCTCTTCTAATTTCCATTGTAATAATTTAACATGCATTGTAAATTGTGGCAGCAATTAGCTAAAATTTGACGTTTGAACGCTCGAAGTCTGTCAAATGCTGCAATTTATTTATTTATTTATTCTGTGTAATGTTTTATATGAACCACATTCGATTTGTCTGTGAATTGTTCGAAAATTTTCCATTTTGAAAAATTGCCTGAAATCTATTTTCGTTATACATATTAGAGACATGCGTTTTGGCCACTCGCCAGTGGCAAGAACCGAAACGAAGACCACGCACTATATGTCATATTTTTTGAATGTTGTGTAGAAATGTGGACTGAGTGGAATGATAATGCTTGGATAATGTTTGGACAGCTGCTGTTGCCGCGAGAAGTCATCGTAGCTGCACTCCAAACAGAAATGAATCACAAAGCATTTAGGCTTTTAGCATTGTCTAGTTTGACTTTTTGCTTTAATTATTTACACATTGCTGCTGCTGTTCTTTAATTAATTGTTTATTATTTATATGAAATTTTGTGCGTTGCTAAATTGAAATGAAGGTAATCAAAAGAATATGATGTTTATGTTAACGAAATTGCGGGCGCACAAAGCAAAAGGTTAATAACATTTCAAATAATTATTCTCGAGATGAATTTAAGGAAATTTTTTAGGTATGCAGAATGTACCTAGAATGATTTTGTTTATCAGCAAATGTTTTGTTTGGGAATGAAGAAAACTTATGTATATAAAAAAATATATTAAAAAAAAAAATAAATAAAATAATATAAAATATAAATAAAAATAAATACAGTTAAAAAAGAAAAATAATTTAATGCTGATAAATCTTATATAAAGGGGAAAAAAATAAAATAAATGCAGTTAAAAAAAATAATACTAAAATACTAAATAATATTAAAAAATAAAATAAAAATAAAAATAATAATATTCTATCCTATTCTATAATATTCTATTCCACACACGGTGGCATATATCTAGCTACAATAATTTAAAAAAAAAATAAGTAAATAAATAAATAAAAATAAAAATAAAAATACAATATAAGAAATATCTAAAAAAAAAAAAAATTAAAAATAATTATAAAAACAATTTATTATGCTAAATAATATCTAGCTTTTTACTATTCCTTACCACATCGCTTCTACTTGGTCACTCTCTATATATATATCTATAATTATCTAACCTTATACTATATCTAACTACATGTTGTCAAACATGATGTCATAGGGCTTTGAATCTCATTCTAAAATTTCACTGATAATTCAATTAATGCAAACATTAGCTACAAGCGTCGGCAACACCTAAAGCCGACAAAGAGAGAGAAAGAAGTAGAAAAAGAGCAAAGTATCTTTTTACTGGGAAATGTATCTTATCTCTTGTTTTTTTTTTTTTGGTTTATCAGGTAACTTGTGTTGTGTTCGCCTTCTGCGAGGCTCGACAGTTTGTTGTTTGTCTTACATTTAATTACAAATTGCATTGAAACTGTCTGTACACAATATTCTTATGTTTTCTTTACGACATTTCTCATTGCAGAGGAGCAAGAACGTGTGCAGAAGAAGACATTCACTAATTGGATTAATTCATACCTATCGAAGGTGAGTTTTTGTGTCTCTCTCAATGTCTTCGTATCAGTTGAATCGATGCGAAACACAATTTTTTATCTACATTCTCTGGCCGTGAGATTTGCATATCGATTGCGCATTAGTCAAGAGCAAAAAAAATGTGCGAAATCGTGACACGACCCTGAAATATAGTTCGTGTTGTATTTGCAAAAATTGAATTGCGTGTTAAATTTGTAATTATGAAATGAAATCATTTCATTCAGCTGTGCACATAGCTAAGATACGTTTTACCCAATTGTCAATTGGCCAATGCCAAGTGCAGTTAGAACTGCAAATCGTCTTCTAGCCCACTTTCACCTGGCCGACGTATGTACGTATATGTATATCCTTTCTAATTTAAACACCTAGCAGCGCCAATTTGCCCACTCAATCCATTCACTTTGTTAATTGCCAAGACAGTTCAGACGATTTACAGCTGACAACTGAGAGGCGTTTACAGCTAGTAGTCTGACAACCTGGGATGGTTAAAGCAGTTCTGAGATAAACATGTATATGAGTGCTAGAAGGAGAGATTTTTAGGGTATACACATAAGTATACTAACAAATATTATACATATTTAAAATATGACTTAAAAAAAAAGAGAAACGCACAAATAAACATCGCTCAGAAGTTTTACAGCTGATCGGAATAGATATAAATATATATACATATGTTATACATATATCAAATACAGAAAAGCTTTGTCATTACGCCCGTTTTCACACCCCTCATTAAAAAATGTTTACATAATTTTTATAGCCTGTTTGTAGCTTTTATTAGACATGACACAGCGTATTGATGCACTCATGATATTATGAGGGCAAATGCAAAAAGAAAGAAAAAAAAAATATGAAAATCTTTAGTTAAGTATGACCGACTGCATAATGCTTGTTCAAATACCAAAGGGAGTTTTATTTGTTATATAAAATTTATATTTTAGGCTGTGTCATGCATCACTATATATTATATAAAGAAGTCTAGAAGTGCAGCATATATAACATTGTTGTTTAGCGATTTTAGCCCAAAGATTCAGGAATGCTTAATTTTTGGTCAAAGCTTGTTAGAACGAATATAATATATATATATTCCAATTTCTTGGTATAAATTCCTTGATATATATTCCAGCGACTTAAATATGAGTTTGAATGTACAAAGAGATAAATGAATGTTTATCATACACCTAGTGAGCGTTCGAAAAAAATAAACATCTGAAAGTATCAGAAGTATATAATCCATATATGTATATATATATATAAGTATATAATCCATCTATCTAGTTTCAATAGCTGCAGAATGTTTTGGGTATACAAATATTAGGTGAAACAACAACAAGACGTATATTTCACTCGAATATTTCTTTTCACTCCATAAACGAGCATAGGGGTTTTGCTTCACTGTTCGATATTCAGCAAAATTAAAACTAGTTTCCCACACCTCGAATGTTCATATCTTACTTTATTATACAAGATATCAAAAATTAATTTATTCAGTTTGACATTTAAATTCAAAAATTAATATTTCTATAAACGAGATGCGTGTAAATTGGAAGTTTTAACCATACTTGGTATTTACCAAAAAAAGTTTTAGTCAAACAGCATAATTAGATCCATATATATTTATGCTGGAGTTTTGTAAAAAATATGAATTAAATTTGTTGCTTTTTAAGCAGCTCATTTAATATAGCTTCATACCATTTGGAGATTAAAGCCAAATAGGCTTTGCAGGTACAAATCTGCGAGTCGATTTAGCCTGTTTGCGGCCTCGACTTAATACCTGCTCTCAGCTGTTAATTTAACAAACCTTAATGACAACGCAAACGTGTATTTGTTTAAATTATTTTGGTAGACCCTCAATAAATTAAAAATGAATTACACTGCACTCCTCACGCCCACAACAACAACAACAACAACAGCAATAGCAGAAAAAATGGAGTTAAAGCGAATCATGCTCGTGCCTGGCTATAGAGCTGTCAGCTGGAGGCAAAAAAACCCAGCAAGATTCATGCTGAAATATGCCGGCCACTGGGAATGTGACAGGCGTGTGATGCTGGCTATTGTTATTGTCATTGGTTGCCTTTGAGCAGCACATGAATTAGTTAATAAATTTTAATCAAATTCCGTGAACAATGAGCACAGTGCGTATGCGGCTCGTCAACGAAATGAAAGAGTGAGTGACTTACTAACTGACTGACTGACTGAGTGAATGAATGTGACTGAATGACGTAACTGGTTCACCTTGAACTGAAAATAGTTACACAAAAAAAGAAACTTGAATTTGGTTATGGGATACGCCCATTTGTGGGCAGTTTCTACAAATTGTTTGGCTGACTGAAGAAGTACTAACTATTTAATATCTGGCAGCTAACACGGATACACGCTAGGCGTAAATTGACAGCTGCTCAATATGTTAAATAAATACAAATTCAATAAATTACTTTGAGTTAGCGCATTGACAATAGGCAACATTCTGCTTGGGGCATCGACAATTTCACGTTTTACTCTCGATGAAATGTGCTAATCAAGTGTTGTGCAATTGCAAAAAAAAAGAGGAAGAATAATAGTCATAAATGAAAAGAAATAAGTAAACATTGAACAAATTGTTATTGTTGTTTCGCATATTAAATGATTCATTTGCATATTGCATAACGGCCTCAGCTCAACAACTCTGCAACTTGGCTGAAATATGACTTCAATCAATGATCTCATGAACGGCCCACGCCAATTTTATTTAAAGGTTTCCCCATTTCCTTGACACGTCTGCAATAAATTTGTGTGTTGCCAACTTTTTAGCTGGCCAAAATTTAGCTAGTTGGGAAAGGATAACAATTTGTTATTTGGCTTTTTACAAGCTAAAAATATTTTTATTTAGATAAATATGTTCTAGATTTTTTGATAATTACGTAAAGCATCCACGTTTTTCATTGCTTAATTATAGAAATTACTAAGAAACTTGTTTTACACAGCTCAAAAACTTGTTTAACATTTATCAAAGTTGTCTAACTGGGAGATTTATTTATGAACAATTCCATTTAGCAGGCCGAGTCTTAAAGTACATTTTGAATTATTTTGAAAGAATTGTAGTAGGATATTGCGTCATAGTATACTAAAAACAATCATATTTTGTTTTCTTGTGAATAAACAAAAATTCAATTAGGAATTCTATTAAGGTGTTATATAGCATCATAATGCTGTCAGCATCAAGTCATCAAATAAATCAAAGACAAATGAAAGCATTGTTATAAATCAACAAAACTTTATTTTGACTTGATTTGCTTATGGTAATGAGGCTGCTCTATTTTCTTAGCTGCTTGAAATAGACAGATGGGATTGCAATAAAATAGGCAACTTCCTAGAATCTGCAAATTGCCTAGAAAGAGAGAGAAGTTGCTAAAAGAATTGGCTAAAATGATGAATAATCAGCAAATTTATTATTCTTCTTCTTCAAAATATGAAGAGATTTCATACATTACATTACAGTCTATATAAATTATCCTTAAAATATATTAGATATCCTACCGAGTTTTTATACATCAGTTTTACCTACAACCTACAGAACTTCGTAGCTTTTACCTTTAGCTTTTTTCCCATTCCCATTCCCATTGCCTGCCAATTGGCTTGAAAGGAAAGGTGATTGGCTCAGCACTGGCTGTATGTATCTGTGACTCCTTTTATTGCCAGTCACTTTGTCGATTTGAGCGCTTTACGACTCTGGCCGCTTGGCTCTCCGGCAGCGCCTTATCGAGCGCTTGCAATGCCCCTTGCACTGGCATTCAGAGCCAGAAGAACTGGTTTTTATGGCCAGGCCGGCCGGCAAAATGCTGTAGTACATGTGCTCAAGCGCAAGCGATACACAAAAAAAAAAAAAAAAAAAGAATTGAAATGCCAGCTCATGTCTGCAGATTGAAGTTGTATTAAAAGATAACACATTAGAGACCACAAGCAACATATCTCTCGCTCTCTCAGTGGAGTGCTCTACGGAAAAGTGCATTAAATCAACGTTCGCTAGCCCGAAAGTAAGCCAGTGGGCGTTGCATATGGTTGCGTGGGCAGAGAGCGCATGGATTGTGTTGTGCGGCGGCTAATGGCAGATGCTGCCACTGCCACTGCCACTGCCAACTTGAGCCAGGCCAAGACTGTTGTCCGGGCCACACATGCAACGGAACTGTTGCTGTCATTAATGCAGCATTGTTGCTCGACTCAGCTCCCAGCACCATTTTGTTGTTGTTGTCGTTCGTTATTCTTTATAGGCCAACGCATGTCTGGCTATGAACGTGGCCAGCACGTAGCCATTTCTTGAACATTTTGCATGCCTTGAAGCACAGTTGGCTGAGTCTATGTTACCATTGGGCTCTGCGGAATTTCTCGCATTGGCAAATTCCATGAACGTCTTGGGTGCGTGCCTTCCAGTTGACTTTAAGTTATTCCTAGAAACAACGCACAGTAGACAATTGCAAAGAGCAGAAGCAAAACAAACAGAAATACGTTTATAAGTATGGTTTTTCTATGCCAGTTCCCTGACTCTGCTGAATGTCATCTATTTATATTCTGCCTGGGCTCAGACTCGTAAACAAAATATGTAAGAGGCTTGCGACATCTATTTTTATGCACAACAAATGTTTTATTGTATTAAGGAGCCAAGGAGTGCATAATAATAGCAAAGAAAATTCTTTTCAAATTCAAATTTAGCTCAAAGCGTCGACTTTTGTTATTTTCAGCAAATTTATTTTAATATATTTTTTTAATACTCGTAACGTGTTCTTAAATGTATTTAAATAAATATTTTTAAATACAGATTTTTAATAATAAATAAAACTTAATAAAATAAAATAAATAAAACAAATAGAATAAATAAAATAAGTAAAATAAATTAATAAATAAATACGTATTTAAATATAAATATAAATAAATATATTTACTTATTTAATTACGTATGCTTAATTTAAATGTTTTATAATTTTTCATATTAGAATTTAGACATTTTTGTACCCTCTACACTTTTTCTATCATATAAATATACTATAAATTCTTCTTAAGA
The DNA here is from genome assembly GCA_030914385.1 of Drosophila antonietae. Classification (NCBI taxonomy): domain Eukaryota; kingdom Metazoa; phylum Arthropoda; class Insecta; order Diptera; family Drosophilidae; genus Drosophila; species Drosophila antonietae. Next base: position 120,987 of record JAUESO010000032.1, on the reverse strand, counting down.
TTTTAAAGATCCATATAAAGACTTTTTTTTGAGTCATCAGTAAACAAAGAACATAAATTTTAAACAAATATTTTTCGCTGGAAAATATGTAAGCTATACAAACCCTTTAACTTAAAACTTCACTTGCAATATAAATGCCAATTAAATTATTTATGCTTGCAAATTTATTGAATACAAAAGTTTTTTGATAAATTCAATTTGCTTTCAAACAATCCATTAAGATATTTCCACTGTTAAAACCAATTTCGTTTACACAACAAATATAAAGAATCAAGAAAAATTGTTAGTAGTTCAGTGTAAGCAAAAAGTTAGCTTGAAACAAACATGAGACAAGACAAAAAGCTGTTAAAAAACTTAAACACGATTGCCAGAGACAACACCAAGAGAGTGATAGAGAGAGAGAGAGAGGTGTAAAGAGAGGCGTTATTGCTGCGAAATAAGCGGAAATACAGAAATTGAATTCGCATTGTAAGTAGTGTAGCATAGTTTCTTGAATAGTTGCAACAACTTTCCGGCCAACAACTTGAAATAGACAAAACTTTTGCCGTCATTTGCATGTCCGCAACAGTTGAGGCCAAGTTTTCACAAACTATTTGCCTTGATGTGTAGCTAAAGTCGAATATGCTATGCAGCCGCGGCTCAATTAAATTGTAAGCTCAAATGATAATGGTGGTACGGTCATGATTTCTTTAGTTTTTGTTTTTGTTTTTCGTTTTTGGCCGTTGCCATTTCCGTCGTAATGCCATTAACTTAAATTGCAATCTTTGCGGTGAATCCGGCTTAAATGGTCGCGCGTGCCACTCGACAATTTGTCTGGCAAGGCAAGAGTTAAACAAATTAGCGTCGTGCACAGATATATCAACAATTTAAATTAATTTAATTATTTAGCTACACTTTTAGGCATATCTTGGCGACAAATTTGTCTGCTGCAATTGATTAATTAAACGTAAAGGCAAAAGTGTTTAACGCATTTGGCGCTTCATGAATTATGTTGATTGGATCATGCGTGGGACACATATGCATATATAGATATATATATACTTCTCTATATATGTTTCTGTATATTCATTATGCACATAGTTAATGTGCGCATAAAAAATCCCATCAAATATTGCAGCCAAAGGCACTTCAAAGTCGGCATTAGCATCCGTCCATTTCGCTTTAGCGCTCAATAAACAATGCAGTTATGTGTTTAACTCTTTGTAAATGAACTCGTATATATTTTACGTTAGTAAAAGTTTTTCAATATGTTTCATTCAAGTTTCATTTAGTTTGTTTATGCAGCTCATTTTGATCAACTACTTAAACTTGATACTCGTAAATTTACTAAGATAATAAAATTGAATAATCAATATTTTTGATGAAAAATGTTTCGTTAAAAATATTTATTTATTATATATTTCGTGTTCGGAAAGATTATTCAAAAAAATAGTTAATGATTAAAAAAAAAAAGTTTTAATTCACAAAATATTTTTAATGATTTATTTTTATTATTATTATTATATTTTTATTTAATTTCCCTTTAATTTTGGTTTTTATGATTTGCGCATGAAATGGCAAAAAATGGCTTCGATTTCAGTGCTTATGTTGTGGTTTTATGTAATGATGGATATATAGGGAAAAAAAATTTTGATTGCTTGGTCAGTATTTACAATTAAATTGTTTTGCCTGACTGATGAATTTTAAGACCTTCACCGAGTCGGCATAAATTGTTGGTCTAAAAACGTCTCTTCAAGGTTTAAGTTAGAGCTAGAGAATGGCTAACTTCACTGATTCCAGATTATATATCTTATAGTTGTAGATTACAATTCCACGATATCAATAATTGTTGTCTATATATGTACAATATACACAAATCTAAAAAATTCTATATTTAAATTAAAAAATATAAAAAATAATGAAAAAACATATATATATTTATAATTCATTAAATAAATTAACTAATTTAACTTTTATTTAATTTAATTTAATTTTAATAAAAACATTTATATAATATATTTGTATATTAATACAAAATATCAATTCTCATTTTTGCAGCGTGTTCCACCGCTTCGTATCGATGATTTAATCAATGATTTACGCGATGGCACGAAACTCATCGCACTGCTCGAAGTGCTGTCCGGCGAACGTTTGCCCGTGGAGAAGGGCCGCGTTCTGAGACGTCCACATTTCCTTAGCAATGCGAATACGGCTCTGCAATTTTTAGCCAGCAAACGCATCAAATTGGTCAATATTAATCCCGCAGATCTGGTGGATGGGAGACCACCAGTTGTGTTGGGCCTGATATGGACGATCATATTGTACTTCCAGGTGAGCATTTGAATACTATAATTAGCTAATCATATTTCACTCACAACGCAAGCTGCACAGTTTTTTTACACCAAAAAATTGATGCACTTGATGCAAATAAAATAATGAAAAACAACAACAAATAATTGGTTGCTAGCGGTCCACGTTGTCATTCCTAATTTCGACCACCAACTTATGAAGCACCAAATAGCTATTCACAATGCCAATTATATAAATGTAATTAACCCTCTATATCTTCTTTTTTGTATTTTATTTAAAAAAATAATTGAAAAAAATTAATATCTAACAAAAAATGAAAAAAAAAAAACAAGCTTCGTAAAAAGAGGCGGAAAAACTTAGTTGTAGTTATAAATTATGCGCCAAAGGTAGGTTGAAATCGTTGTAAACAGTTGTTGGTGTGTTGTCCATGCGTAATCCTCTCTCATTTGTTCGATCATTAAAACTCTTAAGTTGGTAGTCTCAATTCTTTTTAAAGCACCTCAAAAAACTTATGATTTGATCATTAAGTGTCGTTGATGCCTCCATTAAGTATATATCTATCTCTAATATCAAATACTTTCGCAGATCGAGGAGAATAGCCGCAACCTAGAATATTTGGGTCATGGTATTGGCGGTTCGGTTAGCTCGCTCGACAGTGTTGGCAATCATAAGGCTGGCGGTGATCTAAGAGCTGAGAAATGGAAGCAAGGTGCCAAGAAAACGCTACTCAATTGGGTAACAAATGCCTTGCCAAAGTGAGTATATAATAAATATTCGATTTGAAATTACAGTTTGTAAATTCATATTTCAACTTTTGCAGAGACAGTGGTGTAGAGGTTAAAGATTTCGGCGCTAGCTGGAGAGATGGCGTCGCTTTCCTCGCACTCATCGATGCAATCAAAGCGAATCTGGTTAATTTAGCTGAGCTAAAGAAGACCAGCAATCGTCAGCGTTTGGAAACAGCTTTCGATGTGGCCGAAAGCAAATTGGGCATTGCCAAAATCTTGGACGCTGAGGATGTGGACGTACCCAAGCCGGATGAGAAGAGTATAATGACATATGTGGCGCAATTCTTGCACAAGTATCCCGAACGAAAGGTGTGTATTGAATTTATTATATGATTGCTGGACTGACTGAAAAAGAGAAGAAGAAGAAGAAAATAATAATTGAAGCCATAAGAAAGGAAGCTGAAAGTTCAATGTAGAGAATAGTTTTTAGGAGAACCCAGATGTATGATGACTATAACATTAATTATGTTGATTTTATGTTTGACTGGTTGATGGAGGAACTGAAGATCAGGAGAGGTGTAAGAAAATTAATATAGACTGTATGTAGGATAGGAGAATTGTTAAGGAAATCCAGAAATCCATTGACTATATGATTGACGTACTGAAGAAGAACATGGTAAAGTCTAAGCCGATAGAAAGAATTCTATTCTAGGATTAGGGGAACTCTAAAGTCTGCTGAATAAACCGTTTAGGTCATATATAGTCACAGCATTTACCTACATTATATAGCGTACATCCTAACTGATTAAAATAATATATATATATATATATTTTATTCTAGGGTGCATCCCGCGACGAGTCGCATGTGCAACAAGAAGTGGACGAATTGCGTCGTTTCCTATTGGAAAAGACCACCGAATATGAGCCGATGGTCATGATGAGCTCGTTCCCACGTGATTTTAGTGAATATCTGTTGGCACGTTCTGAGGTCGATGCACACTTACCCGCTTACAATCGACTCAAGCAAGTGATTGAGAGTCAGAGCGGTTTTCTGCAAGTCTCACGTCAATCGTGGGATGAGATTAATGAGCTGTGGCAGCGTCTGCAATACCAGATGATGTACTGGCTCTGGCTATTGGACGCCGAGCTGCCCGGCGATTTTGGTGCTGTGGGCAAATGGCTGGCCGATGCCGAGAAATTGCTCATGGACAACGATATACCCAATGCGATGAATGAGGAAACAGCCGCTGTGATCAGTAGAAAGCTGGAGGAGCACAAGCTGTTCTTTGCCAATCTGCCACGCATTGTGGCCATGTTCGATAATGTGAAGCGCTCACCGTTGGCCCAACAGGTGCCACTGGAGCAGCTGCGCAACATGGAGCGACGTCTGCAAGAGGTCGGACCCAGGGCCGCTGAGCGTAGAATTCGCTTGAAATTCCTCGAGCACAAATGTTGCCTGATTGCCTTCCTCAATTTGGTGGAGAACAAAATGCGTGGCTGGACTGGAAAGTATGGGGCCGAGGAGAAGGTCGCCCAACAGCTGGAGCAATATAAGAACTTTGTCTCACGCAACAAGATCTTCCAGGAGTTCCAGAAGGCATTCGTCGATATGCAACAAGTGGTCGAGGAGTACAAGCGTGAGGGCAATGTGGCCCGCAAGGACATCAATGAAATTGATCGCTTTATGTATGACACCGAGGAGCGCTGGAAGCGTGTCTCCATGGAGCTGAAATGCTGTCAGAATTCCCTCGAGGAGGTAGTGAATTGTTGGCGCAATTGGAATCAATTGGCGCCCAGCTGCGAGGAGTGGCTGCTGTTGGCCGAGCAGAAGCTGAATCAGAGTGAAGATGATCGCTTGGAGTTCTTCCAGGATATAACAGTGTGGAAGGATAAATTCGATGCCTTGGCGAATGCTGCCAACTATTTGATTGCCTCCTGCGAGGAGCCAATTGCTCAGCAGCTGCGTCAGCGTCATGGCGCCCTTGCCGAGCGCTTCGAGCGTCTCTTTGCCAATACCAAGCAATATATGCATGCTGGCGACATCATACGCTCGCGCCAGGAATACAAATCTGGCATCGAGAAGCTCTCCAAGTGGCTGCGCGGCGCCGAGAGTGTGCTGGATCAGCGCCAAGTGCTGGGCAATAGCGAGCAAATCCGTCGCTATGGCGAGCAGCTGCAGCAGCTGGCCAGTGAAATCGATGACAATGAGGAATTGTTTAAGAACATCAGTCGCACCTTCCAGTCGCTCATACAGGATCTGTCCCGTGACGAGGTCGACAAAATGATGAAGCTACTGAAGCAGGAGAAGGAATCACTGGTGCGCATACGCGCCCAAATGCCAGCCAAGCTGCATCTGTTCCATCAGCTGCAGATACAGCAGGAGTCGCTGGAGGCGGGCCAAAAGGAGATCCATCAATGGCTAAACGAGGCCGAACAGCTGCTGGGCACACACAATCTGGCCGGCGGACGTGAGTCCATCAATGAGCAGCTGCACAGGCACAAGACTTACTTCTCGCGCACCGTCTACTATCGCTCCATGCTGGAGAGCAAGAACAAAGTGTTCCAGAATTTGGTTAAGGCTGTCTCGGCCGATGACAAAATCGATACGGCCCCAGCTGCACAGCAAATGCAACAGCTGAACGAACGCTTCAATTATGTCATACAGAATGCAGGTAAATGGGAGCAGCGGCTGGAGGATGCTGCCGGTGGCTGGAGCAAATTCAAGGATAATGAGCGAGTCGTTAATGAATGGCTAACGCAGGCCGAGTCGATGCTCGTGGAGAAGCACATTGAGTCAAAGACCACGATTGAGACTCAAAAGTATTTCTTCGAGCAAGTCAACGATCGCTGGATGAATGATCTGGTGCAATCGGCCCAGCAGCTATTGAGTACTCTGCCCAGCCAGGAGCAACCGGCTGTGGTGCAGAGTGTGGAGCAGCTGCAGTCACGCTGGAAGAATGTGCTATCCCAAGCGCCGTTGCATCTGCTCAAGCTGGAGTTCCGTCTGGATGAGAATGCGTTCTATCAATCCCTGAAGGATGTGGAGAAGGAGTTGCAGCTGGAGCAGCAGGCACTGAACCGCAACGAGGATGTTGAATCGATCTTGCGACGTAATCAACAATTCCTGGTGCAACAGGACACTGTGCCACGCCTAGAGAAATGCCTGCAGAACATGCAGCGCTTGGCCCAGGCACACAGGCAACAACAGCCCGGCGACATTAGTCTGGATCAGGCCTACGACAATGCCAAGGCTCAGTGGCAAATAATGTCCAATAAATTGGCCAATATGCGCCAGACCCTACAGCAAATACCAGCCCAATGGCAGGGCTATCATCAGAAGTTCGACGAGATGATCAACTGGATGAACAGCGTGGATCAGAGCCTTAAGAACATTGTTAACGAGGTCAACACCATGGAGGAGTTTGAAAAGGAGAAGGTTGTTTTCCAGGTGAGTTGAATGCTAAGCTCGCTTGAACTATATTTTACCTGCCAACATTTATTCTCTGCTTGCATGCAGCTGAGGGAACTAGTGGTAACTAAATTGCTTTTTGCTAAATTAAAACTATATACATAAATAAATCCATAATTCATAATTTCCATATTAATAAAATATTTGTATTTGTAGAAAATCTGCCAGGATGCAGATAGCAAACGTGAGGACATGAAGTGGCTGGTCAAAACGCTGGACTCTCTGCTCAGCTATGCCACCGAGGATGAGGCAAATGTTGAGCAAAAGAAGCTGGAAGATCTAATTGCACGCTACAAGAATCTAATACCCACCATTGAGATAACAATGGTCAAGACGGAGGTCTTCTCCAAATGCTATACATATCGTCGTGAGGTGCACGAGGTTGTTTGCCTGCTGACCAAGGTCAAGGATCAGACGGCCAATATTCCGGCGCCTGAAAGTCTGGATCGTGTCAATCGCCTGATTGAGGAGCAAACGTATGCCATCAATCAGCTCGATCATCAGCGGCCACACATCATGTCCATGCTGCAACGTGGACGTGATCTCAGCAAGGATGTGCACGCCCCGGCTTTCGTCAATGCCGAGGTGAAGAATCTGGAGACCGGCTGGAATCAGGCCTACAATGAAACCTCCGATAAGCTACAGGCACTCAAGGGCACCCAGGCAGTGTGGAGCGAGTTTGTCGATCAGAAGAATGACATATTCTCCATGCTGCAAACGGCCGAGACAGAGCTGCGCGCCCTGACTCCACTCCAAACAGATCCCAAGAATGTTAGCCAGGATCTGAAGTCGAAGCGCGATCTGAATGTGCAGCTGCAGCAGGCATCCCATCAATTGTTGCCCAAGCTGCATGCCCTGAAATCGGAGCTGGCACCGCTCGCTGCTGCCGACAAGCGTCCCATACTGGAGAAGGAGGTGACTGAGGTGGAGAAGATGTTCTTCAATACCATGGAGCATGTCAAAGATCGTGTGGGCTATTTGGAGGACTACAGTGCCAAGTGGAACAACTATAAGACACGTCTGGCTGAGCTACAAGAATGGGCCAACAAGGTGGCGCCCAAGAACATTGAAGCTCTACAATCCGAGGACTTGACGCCGGAGGAACGCGTTGTCAAGGTGCAGTCCTTTAAGCGTGTTCTGGGCGAGCGCATGAAACAGCTGGATCTATTGGCCGCTGATGCATCGGAGCTGGCACCCAAAGAGGGCAACGTTGCCGAAGCGAAACGTCTCAAGGGTGAAATCTCCAAATTGCAAGAGGTGCTCAGTGCCATCAATCGGAATGTGGACCATCAGTCGCAGGCCGTGCAGGAGGATCTAATCAACTGGCAGCAATTCCAGGCCGGATTGCAACAGATCAAGCCCGCTGTGGAGCAGAGCGAAGTCAAGGTAAATAATATAGTTCCTAAACCTATTACACTTGATGAAGCCGTTGCCATGCAACAAAATGCCAAACAATTTGAAACACAATGCCTGGAGCAATTGGACAAACTCCATGGCATATCAAACATCAGTCATAAAATGTTATGCAAAACCAATGCCCCCGATGAGTTAGATGCCATGCACTCCCGCTGGACTGCGGTCCATGAAAACGCGAAACAGGCGAGCGCCAAGCTCGAAAAGCTCGTCGCCAATTGGAAATCGTTCGATGGCGATGCAGCCAAATTGGAGGATTGGATTGATCAGGGTGCACAGCAGATGGGTAAGCGTCCGGCTGTGCTCAATACCCCGCACATTGACAAGCTCGAAAAGGAGCTGGTCAAGCTAAAGTCCTTTAACAATGAGATATCACAGCAGCAGGCCAAATTGGTTGCCCTTGGCCAAAATGCCGATCAAATCAGTTTGCATTTGGCGCCAGAGGGCGCTGTAGCTGTCAAGGATCGCGTGAACAATATGAAGGGTAAATTGCAGAAACTATCAGAGGCCACACGCGGCAACATCAATGAGGTATCCGATGCAATTATATCGCGTCAGGACTTCAATGCCAAATTGGTCAATTTCTCCAATTGGATGGAACAGTTGCGCAATCAGGTTACACAGGTTGAGGAAATCAATCCGGAACGTGTTGAGACCAGCTTGCATGTCATCCATGCCCTGCTGCAGGAGCATGCCGACAAGAAGCCCAGTTTCAATGCCATCTATGATGAGGTCAAGCAACTCGCGCTGGGCGCCACTCCTGAGGAATCCAATGCACTGAATGATGCATATACCGCCCTGGTGGTGAACTACCAGAACTTAGAGTCAAATATGCTGCAAAAGAAGGCCGCATTGGAGAAGTGGACTGAGCTATTGGGCTGGAAACACGATACTGAATCGCACTTGAACTACTTGAAGCATCAACTGGAAAAGCCCGAAGGACCCGCTGTCGACGAGCTCAAGAAGGCCATCGATGAAATCGATCATCTGGGTCAGAGTCTAAGCTACTGGAAGGGTCAGGCCAAGGAAATCGATGAGAATCCGGCTATACAATTGCGCGATGCACTCTCTCGCCGACCGCTGATCGCAACACAAATCGTTAATGATTTGGAAAATAAGTTGGAGAATTTGAAACTCCGTTCGCAGAATCAGCAGCAACAACTGCAGCAGATGACGGTGAGGAAGGACAAGTTCCATGCGCTGGAGCATAACTTTGGACAGGCCTTGCAGGAGAATCGTGCAAAGCTCGATCAAATCCTTAAGCAACATCCCAATTTGAATAATATTGATCAGATCATTGCCGATCTGGTGGCGCTGAATGATGCGCTCAAATATCAAGCAGATCTTAAGGATCGCATACACGATGAGGGCTCTCTATTGATGCGTGAGGACATTGCCAGCATGCCGGCCATACAGGAGAGTCTCTTGGTGCTGGATAAGAACTACGATTCGCTGCAAAATGAAATCGCCGATCGCATACAAAAGTATAATCTCATCAGTCAGGCCTTGCGAGAGTATGCCGAGTCCAAGGATAAATTCTCCAAGGAACTAAAGAAAGCCGAAGACTTGTTCAATGCCATACCTCAGCAACCGGGCGATGAAACTGCGCTGCATCAGGCATCCGAGAAGACGCGCAAGACCATGGAGCAGCTGCGCAAATCTAAAATGAATCTCGATGAGCTCGAACGTCGCGGCAACAATGTGGCCAAACTGTTTACAGCCATTGGTGAGCCAGTGCCGCAGGAGGTGCAGCAGGAGGTTGCCGCTGCTAAGCAGCAATGGCAGGATCTACACGATAAGACTGCCAAGAATGCCCATGTCTATGAGACGGAAGCTGTCATTTGGTCTCAAATTGAGGATGCCAAAAAGGATCTGCTGCCCTGGCTTTCGGAAACCAATCAGGGTCTTTGCGATGCTGCCGATAATTCAATTGAAATCGAATTTGGACCAATGCGCCTCAGTAAATATCGCAATGAATTGCCGTCCTATCAAGCTCTTAAGGATACAATTCTTGAGAAGACAAACGATTTGATCAAGATCAACAATGGAGCAGAGATTCCCGCTCTCAGTGCACTCAATCAGCTGCTGAGCGAACAATTTGCTGAGGTAAGCAACAATGCTGAACGTCTCAGTGCCGTCACCACTTCATTTGCCGATCAGGAACAGGAGCTGCGCAAACGCACCAAGGTTGCCGGCGAGCAGGTGAGCAAGCTGCGCGAACAGCTGATCAAATGCGACGATATGTCGGGCGATAACAACAAGATCATGGAGCGCTTGCTGCAGTGCCGCGCATTACGCGCTCAACTGGATCAAAGTGGCAACGAAATCGAAAATATCAAACAAAATGTGGATGAACTGCGTAATCTGTATCCCACATTCAATGAGTCCATCATACCCAAGGAGCTGAACAATGTGCAGAAACGCTATGAGGGCGTCGATCTCTATGCCAAGAAGATTGAGAGCTCGCTGCTGCAGTTCCTCAAGAAGTTCCATGCCGACAAGGTGGGCATGCTGAAGCGTCTGATTGCCACGCAGCGTGAGAAGGTCGCTTGGTGTCAGCCAGAGTCGACGAGCGATAAATACAATCTGGATGTGAAAAAGTCCTCGTTGCAGGAGGTCAGCAAGAGCATTGACGATTGCAAGGCACGTCATGCTGAAACGTTAAGATCTCTGGAAATGCTGAAGGCCGTGGAGACTCCACAGAACTTGATCGAGCTGAACGCCGATGCCGAGCTGATGGGCAAGGAAATGCAGGCGTTGCAGGATAGCTTTGATCGCATCAAGGGCATACTGGATGAGAATGTTGATCTCTGGACACAGTATGAGCAATCGAATGAGCAAATCTCCAACTGGCTGCGTGATGTCGAAGGTCGCATTAAGGCGGAGACCAGCAGCCAGGTGAATCTGCCCGAGGTGCCACAGAAATTGCAAGAGTTAGCCATACTGCAGCAGGATGTGCTCGTCCATGAGCCAATTATCAACAATTTGGAGCAAACATCGCAGCAGCTGATCGAAAAGAATCCCGAGGCGCGTATTGGACAGTTCGTGACGCATTTGGTGCAGCGCTATCAAACCGTTGCCAAAAGCCTGGCCGGACATATTGATAAAATACGCAATGCTCAGTTGTCGAATGCCAACTTTGCCAAGGCATCGAAAGACTTTAACGAATGGTTTGGCGATGCCAAGATCGAGTTCCAAGAATTGGCACGCATGGGATCGCCAGGCTCATCCTCAGCCACGGCCCAGCAATTGCAGACCATCAAGAACTATCTGAAGACCTTCGACAATGGCCAGCTATTGCTGAACAATGCTGTCGATATTGGCGAAGGTCTCTATCCAGTCGTCTCGCCTGAGAATCGCGAACGTATTCGTGCCGATCTGCGTCAAATGCGTGAGAAATACGATTATCTGCGTGATGAGGCGAATGCATTGATGCAACAGGTTGAGGGTGTGCTCATACAGAAGACATCCATTGAAGAGAGCTATACTCAGGTGTCGCACTATCTGAACGAGTCGAAGGCTAAGGTGACGGCAGCCGATGAACTCTATCCGACACTGGCCGCCAAGAAAGCAGCACTTCAGAATTATAAAACACAATTGCAGGAAATCACATTGCATAAGAATGCGCTGAAGCAGCTGCACGATAAGGCGGTTACCCTGTGCGATGACGAGTCCGAGCGCAAAACGGATGAATCGATACAGGAATATAATACGCTATCGAAGAAGATCTCAGAACGCATCAATACCGTCGGCAATCAGGTAACGCAGCATGAGGCCTATGATCAGGTGCTGGAGAAGGCAAAGGATTGGCTAAACACCATCAAATCGGAGGCAATCGATATATTGAATGAGACCACGTTCGAAAAGGAGGGCGCCGAAGAGAAATTAATTGTCGTTGAGAATCTACTGCAGCACAAGCCCGAGGGTGATTCGATATTCGAGACATGCAACAATCTATTGCAGGCCGTGCTGAAGCAAACCCATCCCAATGGTCATCCGGCGCTGCTAAAGGGCTTTGAGGAGCCGAAAAATGCATGGGAAGAGTTCATGTCGCTCTGCCAGGACTCTCAAGTGAAACTCAAGCAGCTCTGCTCCAAGTGGGATGAGTTCGACTCTATTATCGAGGAGCTCGACAATTGGATGAAGAATGTCGAAGCGGTGGTAAAGAATCAAAGCCTGAAGAGCACTGCCGAGGCGAAGAACGCACATCTGAAGCAGCTGCAAGAGAGCGCCAAGGATATTGAGCGACGCGGCGCAGCCATAAATCAGCTAATGGATCAGGGACGAGAAATTGAGGGTGAAACCGATTTGAATTTGAAACTTTCGCGCCTGAACACTCGCTATCAGACACTGAAGAATCTGTGCAAGGAATCAATTGCCAAATACGTTAACTACGTCAAGGATCACGACAGCTTTGATGCGGACTATGATAAATTTAAGCAGGACTTGCAGAACTGTGTCAATGAGCTGGCAAAGACAAATGACATTGTTGGCGATCAGAGCGTATTGCAGGATCAGCAAAATAAATTGCGTGAGATGTCTGACAAGCGCATTGTTGACTCCACGATCTTTGAGAGTCTGATTGATCGCGGCGAGAAGCTCTATGGCCACACAAGTCCCGAAGGTCGTGAGATAATACGTCAACAGTTGCGTTCCCTGCGCACCATGTGGGATAATTATACGGATGATCTGAACTCGGCTACGCATAAGATCGATCAATGTCTGCTGCAATTTAATGAGTTCACCATTGCACAGGATCAGCTGACCAAGTGGCTCAAGGACGTCGACAAGGCCATGCAGAGCCACACGGAGCCGAAAACAACGCTCCAGGAGAAACGCGCTCAGTTGCAGAATCACAAGCTGTTGCATCAGGAGATCACCACGCACAATGTGCTCGTGGATAATGTGTGTGACAAGGCGCAAATCTTGGTCGATCAGATCAAGGATAACTCACTGAACGTTTACCTGCAGTCGATCAAGCAACTCTTCCAGAACATTGTGCAAAAGTCCGATGAGATACTTCAGAATCTGGAGAACTGTGTACAGAAGCACAGCGAGCTAAACAATGCGTTGAGCTCGGCTAAGACTTGGATCTCGAATGAGAAGGCCAAGCTGCTTGAATGCGATGATTCCTACGGCGAGAAGGCAGATATTAAGCGTAAAATTGAAAATCTTGGCCAATTGGCACAGAATAAGCCACAGGCCATGAATCTAATCAGCGAAATTCGTGCACAATTTGAGACTGTCAAGCCAACCACATCGGAGAAGGGCATTGAGGTGCTTGAGAAGGAAATCGATGAGCTCGAAACGACAATGAAGAGTCACTTCGACGATATCGAGGGCATCGAGGGCAAACAAAAGGATGTACTCTCGCAATGGGATAAATTTGAGCAGAATCTGGAAGAGCTTACGAAATGGTGCCGCAACGCCGAGGCCGTGTTCCGTGAGCAACAGCTAAAGTCAACGCTGCACGAGAAGGTTGAGCAAATGGACAAATATAAAATCCAGCGAGAGCTCATACTGCAGAAGGAGAAGGAAATCGATGCCTTTGGCGATACGGCACACTCTTTGCTAAACAACTGTGGTGCCGATCGCCTGAAGACGTTGACAACACAAATTACAAATCGTTATCAACTGCTGCAGGTGCTGAGCAAGGAGGTAGTAAATCGCTGGTCTAATCTGGTGGACGACCATCAGTTCTACCAGGACAAATACAATGAGGTGGATTTGTGGTTGCAGCCGATTGAGACGCAGCTGGAGAAGGCGCTGAAGGATGAGCCCACACAGAGCTCGAATATATTGCAGATATTGCTCTCCGAGCGGGAGCAGGCCGAGAGCTTGTTTGGTGCTTTGAATGCTGCCGGGGAAAAGGCTTTGCCCGAGACATCCACCCAGGGCAGAGAGAAGATTCGTAAGGATTTGCGTGACATACGCGATCGCTGGGACAAACTGGATGAGGGCATACGCAATTTAGAGAAACGTCAAGAGGCACAATCCGTACAATTATCCAGCTATCAAGATATACTCAGTCAAACACTCAACTGGCTGGATCAGGTCGAAAAGTTAGTGCACAATGAGAACCCGGCAAGCTGGACCAGTGCACAGGAAATTCGTTCCAAGCTGTACAAGTACAAGGCGACCAATCAGGACATCAATTCGCATAAGCGCATTGTCGAGGCTGTCAATGAGAAGGCAGCAGCACTCCTGACCAGCGCCGCTCCTGCCAATGCTGATGAGATCGCCAAGAGTGTAGCGGATATTAATAAGCGCTATGAGCAAGTTGGACAGGATTGTGCCAAGCTGGTTGCAGATCTCGATGCCACATTCGAGGTATATCAGCAGTTCAGTGAGCTGCAGAAAGCACAGCAGGATTATCAAAAGAATCTGTGGGATCGTCTGACCGGCTACTCGGACTACTCTGGCAACAAGGCAGCACTGCAAGCGCGTCTGCAGAAGATCAACGAGATTCAGGATGCTTTGCCCGAGGGCGTTGCCAAGCTGAAAGCACTTGAGGAACACATTGAGCAGCATGTAGGCAGCATACCAGCTCGTTCCAAGGAAGCCATGACACGTGACTTGGCCAATTTGCATGCTGACTTCGAGAAGTTCGGCGGATCGCTGAGCGATGTTAAGAGCGGACTAGAGAATCGTTTGCAGCAATGGAATGATTATGAAATCGATTTGGATCGCTTGATAAATTGGCTGGGCGAAGCGGAGAATACGTTGAAGAACTACAATCTGAAGAACTCGTTTGAGGAAAAGGAAGAGCAGCTGAATCGCTTCCAGTCCATGACTCAGACTCTGCGCCAGAACGAAGCGGACTTTGAGAAAATGAAGGATGATACCTCAGAGCTGGTGCAGAGCTCGGGTGAAACGAGAATCGCGGTCAATGTGCAACAGGTTTCATCACGTTTCCAGTCCATACAAGCAACTGCAAAGGAAATACTCAAGAAATGCGAACAAGCTGTCCAAGATCATGGCCATTTCAATGAGAAGTACAAGCAATGCGCAGACTTGCTGGCCAATGCCCAGGCACGCTACGATGATTGCAGCGATTTGTCAACGGTGGCATCACGCGATGATCTGCTCAAGAAACAGTTGATCATTCAGGAACTACTGGCACAGCAGCCGACGGCAACACAGCTGCTGAATAGCACCGTGGAGTTGGGTGAGAAATGCTATAGCTCAACGGCCACCGAAGGACGTGAGGCCATACGCAGTCAACTGAATGATCTTGCCTTTGATCAGCTATTCGATAATATTGCCAGCACTGCTCGCAAGATACAGGATAAGATTGCCAAGTGGTCAGGCTTTGATGAGACCGCTGACACACTGAGGAGCTGGCTGGACAATGTGGAGCGTGAGCTGCCAGCTGAGATTGAGCTGAAGACTACGCTGGATGAGAAACGCAATAAGCTGCAGGCCTATCGTGATGTGCTGAATGATGTCTCCAATCATCAAGTGGAAGTTGGTAATCTGCAAGAGATTGCAGCCAATTTGCCAGAGAAAACGGAGCATGTGGATCAGATCCTCAAGGATATCACAGATCGTTTTGGCAAACTGCAAAAGCGCGCCCAAGGCTATGTGGAACGATATGAGGGCATTGTGAGTGCTCATCAGCAATACTCCAAGGCTGTCATGGATGCACAGGAGTTCATTGATGCCACCTTGAATACTGTGCATTATTGGGGTGATCTGGACCTGGAGCAAACCTCTTTGCATACCAATCTAGATCGTCTGAAGAACTTGAAGACTAGCCTGGCTGATGAGTTTCCACGCGTGGATCAAGTTCGTGCACTGGGCGAGAAGGTGATACCCGGCACCATTGATGTGGGTCAAGTGAATATCAAGTCCCAGATCGATACGACACAACAGGAATGGGAAGGTCTGCTGGCAGCCATCAGCTCAACCATCGAAGCCATTGAGGCGCGTCTGCAACAATGGTCGGAGTATGAGCAGCTGCGTGATCAGTGTTTGGCCTGGATTCGGGACACCGACAATGAATTGCATGCCATTGATCTCAAAGAGGATCTGCCCAAAAAGCGTGCCCAACTGGATACGCTGAAGGCACTGCAAGGCGATGTGCGTGCCAAGGAATTGGAGGTGGATAATGTTACGGAGAAGGCACAAAACTTGCTAAAGGGACCCAGCACAACACGTTCGTCTGGTCCGGAATTGGTTACCAAATACCAGCAAATCTTCCACAAAGTGAAGGACTTGAATAATCGCTGGCAGCAATATGTCAGCTCACACGAGGATTTCGATAACTCCATCAACGAGTGCGCATCGTGGATAAATGGCATTAAGGAGAAATTGGATTACTGCTCGGACATGTCATCTATGAGCCAAAAGGAACTCGACAAGAAATTGGCCACCATTCAAGATGTGATTCTGCTCAAGGACGAGGGCTCTGCACGAGTGCTCAAAATCTTAGAGCAGGCTCAGCACGTGCTGGCGAATACGGCGCCCAATGGCCACGAGGCCATAAACAAGGAGCTCTCAGAGTTGCAGGATCTTTGGTCTGGCATTGCTCTGCGTATTATGGATGTCAAGGCAAATCTTGATGATTCCATCACACAATGGTCTGGTTTCCTTGATCAGGTGCAGAACGTGCGCAAGTTCAACGAGTGGTTAGATGCTTTGCTCAAGGAATTGGGTGAGCATCAGACGACCATGACGGAGAAACGCGCACAGCTGGATCGTGTCAAGTCCACGGAGGAGAAGGTTCGCGTGGAGAAAATCGATGTGGACTCACTGAAGATTCAGGCTAAGGAAATGATTGCCAGTGGCCAACAGAGTCAGGCTGCATTCCAGGCACAAAAAGTGCTGGACACATTCGATGAGTTGTTTGCCAAAACACAGAAGCTACTGTCGGATCGCCAGGATCAGTACAGAGATCATCGTCTATTCAAGGAAGCCTACGATGATCTCGTTAGCTGGATAAGTCGTGCTCGAGAGAAATTCCCCGCACTGAAACAGAGCAGCCTGAGCGATAAGCTGGCCATTGAGAATGCCGTGCAGGCCACCGAAGCTCTGCTCAATAAGCAGGCTCAGGGTGAGCTTCTGGTTGAGCACTTGGTGCACACTGGTGAGGTGGTTCTGGCAAGTACATCGACGCAGGGCCAAGAGATCATACGCAATGATATACGCGCACTACGTGATAGCTTCGAAAGTTTGTTCCGCGAGATCAATCAGCAGAAAGAGAACTTGGAAGTTACCATGGTGCAATGGCGCGCATATAAAGAGGAGTATGAACGTCTCATGGAATGGCTACAACAGATCGATATACTTGTCAAGAACCACAAGCTTAACCTCTGTCCCAATCTGTCCGACAAGGAGAAGCAGGTGGCCGATATGCGTGAGGTGATGTCGCGCCTGGAAAAGGGCAAGGATGACATTGATAAATTCAATGCCTCCGCTGCGGGTCTACTCAAATCGCATCTGGATAGCTATGTGAACAATCAGCTGAGACATCTGGGTTCCATGTATCAGGTACAGGTTAATCTGGCCAAGGATGTGCTGAAAAAGGTCGAAACAAATCGCGATCAGCATCGCGAATACGATGCCAACATGAAGTCGGCCAGGGATTGGATAACGAATGCAAAGCAGACTATTCAATCGACTGGCGATGGTGCTGGCTCCAAGGAGGCGCTGCAGCGTCGCCTTGAGCAAATACAGGACTTGATACGCAATCGTGAATACGGCCAAAATCTTGTGCATACGGCCATCAATAATGGTGAGAAGATTATACGTAATACGCGCTCAGATGGACGCGATGCGATCAACAGTGAAATGAAGGAGCTGCAAACCGATTGGGATCGCCTGGTCAAGAAAATGTCCACAGCCAAGGTGCAGCTGGAGACGAATCTGTTGCAATGGGCCGATTACAGCTCCAGCTATACACAGCTGCAGCAATGGATCACCGACCGAGAGGCCAAGCTGCAACAGGCGTGCGAGCAAAAGATTATCAAGTCGCAGCGGGGGCAACCTGGCCTCAGCAGTGGCCTGAGCGAACGCAAGGCTAATCTGCGCCAAACGAACAACATTGTGCAGGATATTGTCTCATTTGAGCCAATGATACAGTCGGTGACCTCGAAGGCCTCTGACTTGCAGCAGGGCGCACCGGCTACAGAGATTTCCGATAAGTACGAGAATTTAACCAAACAGGCGAAGGATCTGTATGCCAAGCAAAAGAATACTATCGATAGCTATCAGGCATTGATCGATGCTGGCAACGACTTTGCCACCTGGCTACGCAATGCCAAGGAAAGGCTGAGCAAGTGCTCCGAGCCAACGGGCGATAAGCAAGCATTAGCCGAGAAGACACATCAGCTGAAGATTCTCCAAGGCGAAGTGCCCGAGGGCGCAACAAAGCTGCAAAATGCTTTGGCCCAGGGTGAGATAGCTTGCCGCACAGCAGAGCCCGAGGATTGCTCAATCATTGAGCAGGAGGTCGCTTTACTACAGGAGGAGTTTGATGCCTATGTGGAAGCACTGAACAAGGCCAAGGATTATCTGGAAGTGGGCATTGTCAAGTGGTCAGATTACCAAGAACAATATACCGAGGCGCTCGAATGGCTGACCAAGACCGAAGCTCTGGTGCAGTCCTACAATAAGCTGCAGGACAGCCTCATACAAAAGAAGGTAGTGCTTGAGCAATTCCAGGGACATCTGCAAACCTTGTTCGACTGGCAGAAGACATTGGATCACTTGAACATGAAGGCTCAAGTGCTCCTCGAGACCTGCTCCGATACGCGCATCAGCAATGCCATCATGCAGTTGACCACCAAATATAATGCCCTGCTGACGCTGGCCAAGGAGGTTATGCGTCGCCTGGAGCTGCACTACCAGGAGCATCAACAGCATCATACGCTATACGAGGAGTGCCAGTCGTGGATAGAAAATACACGTGAAAAGCTCGCCGAATGCGAACAAATACCCGGCACATTGAACGAGGTGCAAATCAAATTGAATACGGTTAAGAATTTGCGACAGGGCTTTGAGACGGGACAGAATAAGCTGCGCTATCTGCTGGAGCTCAAGGAGAAGGTTATTATGAATACGGAACAGAATGGCGCAGCTAAGATTCAAGAGGATACCGAAGCACTCAAACAGGACTTTGATAAGCTGCTCGTGGATCTGAACGATGTGCGCCAGAAGCTGGCCAATCGTTTATCTCAGCTGGAGGAGATCTTCAAACTGTACAAGATACTGCTCGAGTGGCTGGAGGACATTGAGCCCAGCGTCAAGGCCAGCGATGAGTATTTGAATGACTTGAGCGAAAAGCGTGCAGCTCTAGAGAAATTCCGTGTCACACAGCGCGACATCAATGGCCACAACGATATTGTGGAGAAGATCAATGTGCGGCTGCGTGAGGATAATAGCTTGGATAGGAACGATTTCGCACCAGGTCTAAACAAATTCGATGAGCTGCAGGCACAGGTTAACAAGATCATTGAATCCCTGGAGAATCAAGTGAACAATCACGAGAAGTACAAGCAGGCCTACAATGAGCTGCAGGATTGGCTGCGTCGCACACGCATCGAGGTGGAGCAATGTGCCGATTGTCATGGCGAAAAGGATCAGGTGGAGGAGCGTTGGAATCGCCTGGGCGATATACAAGCCACCTCCATGGAGGGCAAATCGCTGCTCGATGCCTGCGAAGAGCTTAGCCAGGCGGTCATCGCTACCAGTGGCAGCGAGGGTCAAGATAATGTCGCCCAAGAGATCAAGCATCTGAATGGTGAATGGGAAACGCTGCAGGCTCTATCGCGAGATGCGCGCAGCGGTCTGGAGAGCTGCCTGGCCGCCTGGGAGACATTCCTGCAAAAGTTCAACAAAATCAATTTATGGATTGTTACAATTAGCAAGCGCGTTGCCAAATCACAGGAAGCTGAAAATAAAACCACCGAAGATTTGGTCAATGCCAAGGTAAGCTTCTCTCTCTCTCTCTCTCGTCAAATCTTACGCAAATGTCGCACGCAACGCTAACCCAATGAAAAAATATAAATATATATATATAAACAATTATAATCAATTTAAATGTACTAAAACTACTCGCAAGAGTGCACCCCGTAGCAAAATTTATATGTATATCTACACTATATATCTAGATATATCAACTGATTCACATACTAAAAAAAAACTGGAAAACTAATCAAAATTGCTAACTTTTCAGCTATTCACTTTCTCACTCACACTCACACTATTGCAGCTAATCATTTCTACACAGACTCTGTCTAATGCCTAATACGCTTTATGTGCCTATAAAAAAAAAGAAAAATACTTCACCATTTTGAACTTGAACTAATAATGAATTCCTTCTTAGAAACTGCTGGATGAGGTGCTGGCTGAACGTGAAAATGTCGAGGATCTGAATGACAACTGTGAGCTGCTGATGGAGCAAAGCGCCTGCACTCGCATTCGTGATCAAACCATTGAGACTCAGGCAAATTATACGAAATTGTTGACAGCCGCCCAGGGTCTGGTGGCCAAGATCGAGAAGAATCTGTCCGATCATACCGAGTTCCTCAACTACAAGAAGGAAATGGATGCCTGGATCGAGAAGGCGCAGCAAGTGCTCAACGATTGCAGCATCGATGGAGATGCCTCAATCATAGCACAAAAATTGGAGACGGTCAATGTAAGTTTCTAAAGCGATCAATCTCTCGATTCTCTATCTAAACAATTCCCTTCAATTGCAGTCGTTGGCCTCCCATTTGCCAGAGGGTCAACATTTGCTGGCCATGGTGCAGGATGCCTACTCGAAGGCCTCGAATATAACGCCCGAGGACAAGCAGGAGAAACTGCGTGAGCTAATGACCAAGGTGCGCGAGGATTGGGATGCATTGGGCCTGGCTGTCAAGCAGAAGCTAAGCGATCTGAAGCAAGCCCAAAATCGTTGGACCGATTTTGCAGCCAATAAGGAGAAGCTCGATAAGTGGCTAATCGATACCGAGAAGACGCTGAAGATTGCGCCCGAAACGAAGGGTGAACTGAGCGAGATGAAAACTCTGCTCGAGCGCTACAAGACGCTCGGCAATGAGCTCAAGCAGAAGGGCAACGATCTGGAGCAGCTGATGTCGGAGGCACGTGATCTGGGCACCGAGGTGGATGCCGTCAATCGTTTGCAGTCGCGTTGCGATAAGCTGAAGAACGATTGTGCCGGCTACATTCGAGATCTGGAGCAGGAGATGCTCGACTATAATGGCTACCATCAAAGTCTGCAGGATGTGGAGAAATGGCTGCTGCAAATCTCATTCCAGCTGATGGCGCACAATTCGCTCTTCATTTCGAATCGTGAACAAACTCAGGAGCAAATCAAACAGCACGAGGCGCTGCTGGGCGAGATTCAAAAGTATCAGACCAATCTGGATGATCTAAATGCTAAGGGTCAGGCGCAGATTAAACGCTATGAGCCAACAACACCAGCCATACGTCCGACTGTCGAGTCGCAGCTGAAGAACATACAGGAGAGCTACAACTCTCTGCTGCAGACCTCGGTGCAGATCAAGAATCGTCTGCTCGAATCGCTGGCCAAGTTCCAGGAGTACGAGGATACGCTAGACAATATCATGCGCAATCTGGAGGCCTACGAGCCCATTATACAAACGGAACTGGATGAGCCAGCCACAAGCCTGGAGTTGGCACAGAATCAACTCAAGTGCGCTCAGGACATGCAAAATAAACTAAACAATGAGAAATCCAGACTGGCAGCTGCCGTTCAGGCCTGCGAAGCAGCCACAGCATCCATCAGCCGACCCAGCTCACCCTTGGAGACGGCCATGCATGCCATACCCGAACGCGAACTGATGGTGCGCGCCAAGCTGGAAGATCTGCTGGATCAGGTAATGTTTATATTGAGCTTAATATTTGTTAGTTATTTTACATAGAGATTTTTCAATTTGTAGTTATTGTTGTTTATTAATTTAGAGAAAATATTAACTAAAGTAAAAAATGGCGATGTAGATGGGGAGAAAAGTGCTTTATATAGAGTAAGATATTTAGCAGAAAAAATTAACATTGTTGTTTAATATATTTTATTAACTGACTGACTTTGATATTTTTTTAAATATTAATTCCATTGACTAACTATTTATTTAATTCATAATATCATTGATTAACTGTAGAAATTTAAAAATTCAATTTTCAGTAGTATTTATTGAAAAATTTTTTTAATTATAATAATATATAATAATAGTGATATTCATTTATAATCATTTATCAATTTAGATTTAGACTAAGAGTTATTTTGCTCAGATTCTCTCCATCTATTCGCCAAATTCTATTTTAAAAAAATTCTATTTATTTTGTATACCCTAACCGCAACATTTTTTGTTAATTTTTTTATTATTTTCAAATTTATTTTTATACTTAACCCCAACTACAACCAACTGTACCAACTACCCCCAACCAAACACCGCTCTTAACTTTTGTTGATTTGCTGCACCGTAACTCCTGTTGTTGTTGTTGTATAATACAAAAAAAAAAAAAATGCACTACCACGCCCACTTTGCTCGCCGCCTGCTTTGCAAACGCCTATAAAAATAAAAAATTAAAAAAATAAAGCAACCGCCGCCAAAGACTCAGAGCTCAACCGACGATGACAACGATCTCGACGTTGAGCTCAGCGATGTGAATGAGGCGCTGTCGGATCCAATTGCTTACGAGCGCATTCAAAACTATCGTCGCATAGTACAGCTGAATAGCGCACACGTGAGCAAGCTAAATGAACTCGTTGCTAAGGTAAGCGGCAAACGAATTTTCAATGGTGCCGGCTTTGCTCTCTTAACTCAAGACTAAAACTAAGTGCAACTCGTTAGAGAATATAAACTAGAAATTTGCATTCATTTGAACTGTGCTTCTCTCAATGCTTAGGTGCAATCCCACTTGGGTGGTCTGACTGCATCCGTTAGCGAACTCGAGCAACAGCAGAAGCAGCGCGCCGAGCTGCAGGATTGGGTAAAGAAGCAACAAAGCTCTGTCTCCGATTGGCTAATGCGTCCATGCAAACTGCGTCCAGAGGCAGCGCAACAGGAGCTCATTTCGATGAATGATCTATTGAACTCTATTGGTGACAAGCGCTCACAGCTAATGCTCGAAATGACCGGATCATGTAAGTAATGAGTTATTAGAAAAGAATCGTTAGCATTTGTATATATTTATATTTTGTGTGCTGAAATAATACAAAGTATATTATTTTATTTTAACTATAATAAATTATGATTTCATCGAAAAAAATAATAGAACTTTAGCTCGAATAATATAGAAAGTAATTAACATTAATCCCCTGATGATGTTGCTAATATATTTAATATATTATCCGCTGTAGAGTTCTACACAGATTTTAACACTAACTTCTGCTATTTACTCCAACAGTAGGTGATGAGGATACCGATCTGGATGATAACATTGATAAACTTGAATCGGAGCTCATGGATGCCATTGCCAAGAAGCAGGCGGGACAAAATGTCATCGATGGCTATCGTCAGGGCATGCAGGATGTGCAGAACTGGTTCGATACGCTGATCAAGCGCATGGATGTGCTGGATCGTGGTTCGGGATTGAATTGTGCACAGAAAATGGCTGCCATCAATGAGATTAAGAACGAATATGAGCTGCAGGGTCATCCGAAGATACAGGAGCTAAAGGGCAAGGCCGCTCAGGTGGCTGAGGTCATTAGCAATCTGGATGGACAGCAGGTGGAGGAGCAAATGAAATCTCTGGATCGTCGTTTTGCCGATCTGGGCAAGCGCATCGATCGCAAGGCACAGCTACTGGATGTCACGAACAAGGGCGTCGATGGGGCCAAGGGTGAAATCGATCAGCTGCAACAATGGGTGAAGCAACAAATCGATGAGCTGCAAGCGCCAGCCGCACTGGGCTTCTCGCCCAAGGATGCGGAGGCGCGTCAGCAGAAGATCAAGAGCCTGATGAAGGATGCCGAGGCTAAGCAATCGCTGGCCGATGTGCTGGAGAAGCGCATTGCCAACATGCAGCCCGAGTTGGAGTCTGCCGAATATGCCCAACTGGAGTCCGCATTGCGTAATCTGAATAGCGAGAATCGCAATTTGGCGGGCGTCCTGAAGGCCGAGTTGGATCGTGCACTGGAGGCGAGCAAGGCGCGTAAGGCGCTGGAGAATGATCTGGATAAGGCGCGTCAGTGGCTAAAGTCCAAAATCTCTGAGGTGCGTAAGCTGCCCGTCTATCATCCGTTGACCTCTGCTGAGATCGAGAAGAAGATTCAGGAGAACAGGAAATACGATGATGATGCCAAGCAATTCAATGACAGCGTCCTCAGTGATGTTCAGCGTCAAGCCGCCAACATTATGAAGGATTGCGGTGATGCGGACAAGGCAGCTCTACAGCAAATTCTGGATGAAATTGCCGCTGACTATCAGACATTGAAGGATGAGAGCGGCAAGCGCGGCAAGTCCTTGGATGATCTGCTGCAGGGACGTAAAGCCTTTGAGGACTCGATGAAGAAGATGGGCGACTGGCTGAACGAAATGGAAACCGCAACCGAAAGTGAACTGCGCACCACAAGCCTGCCCGTGCTCGAGGAGCAGTTGGCCCACTACAAGAAACTCCTCCAGAATGCCGACAATATGGGCGGCGTGATCAACGATGTGTCCGAGCAGGGCAAGAGCATATTGCCCACGCTAAGCAATGCGGACAAGCTGAAGTTGAACGATGACATCAAGAACATGAAAGATCGCTATGGCCGCATCAAGCAGACGATCGATGATCGTGTCAATACGCTGGGTGATCATATCAAGAAGTACAAGGATGCCAAGAATCGATTGGCCGATTGCAGTGAATTCCTGAGCAGCATACAGCAGCGCATGCGGGAACTGAATCGACCCATTGGCTCGAGGATTGAGGATGTGCAGGATCTGTTGGGTGCCTATGAGGGCATACTGAAGGAGCTGAAGGATAGCAAGCATAAAATGGGTGACATGCAAATGGACGATTTGCCCGAACTACAGAGCATCCTGGCCCAGCAGGACGATATGATTAAATTGATTGAGGATCAGTTGGCGCATCTGCGTCAGCTGTTGATGCTGCGTGAACAATTCATTGCGCTAATCAACGAGATCATTGCCTTCATTATGAAGTATACGGATGTTATCATTGACATCGAAAACTCACCGGACAGTCTCGAAGATAAGATCAACAAATATGATAATGTCATTGTCAAGATACAGGAGTGCGAGGGTCTGTTGGCCTCGGCCAATGACAAGGGCCAGAAGATCGCCTCCGAGGGCAATGCTGCTGATAAGAACAGCATCACGGAGCAACTGCAATCCCTGAAGAATCAATTGCAAAATCTGCGCAAGGCTGTGGAGTCACAGCGCCAGAAGCATCAACTCCAACTGGAATCCCACAAGAAGATGGCGGCAGAGCTGAGCGAAATACTCGACTGGCTGCATAATAACGAAGGCATTGCCAAGTCCCGACCCCTGCTCGATCGTGATCCCAAGTGTGTGGAACGTGAACTGCAGAAGCATCAGACACTCAGCAAAGACATTGAATCCCAATTGCAGAAGTTCAATAAAATCAATGACAGCGTCAAAACCGACGTGGGCATGCCCAGCTCTCTGCTGGAAATGCTCTCCGAGGGTCGCTCCCTGGTCGCCTCGCTGCCGCATGAGCTGGAGGAGCGCGAGAAGTATTTGAAGAACAATCGCGACTCGCGTCTGGAGTACATGCAGCTGGTAGCCAAGTTCAATGATTGGGTGCATGAAGCGGAGCTGCGCTTGCAGAATAGCCAGCATGGCATCGACTACGAGCATCTCGTGAATGATCTTGAAGAGCACAAGATCTTCTTTGGCAACGAGGCGCCCATACGCAATCTGGTGCACAAGCAAATCCAGGAGGCATCCGACAAGATCTGGGCCTCACTCAACAGCTACGAGCAATCCGAGCTGTCGGCCGAGCTAACACAGTTCCAGACCAAACTGGCCAATATCTTGGCCAATGCCAAGACCCAGCAAAGCGAATTGGAGAGAGAGGCAGAACGCTGGCGAGAATATCAACAGTCCATCGATCGCGTCAAGGCCACCATTGAGCGCACCAAATTTAGCGATGAGCCCGTCCAGAATTTGGCCGGATTGCACTTTAATATTCAGAAGCTGTCCCATGCCATTGGAAATGTACAGGTGAGCTAATCAAATAGACGTTTCTCTGGCTATGCACACATTATAAAAGTAAATATTTGACGATTTGATTAGAGCTTCAAGTGATTTACATTTGAAATTTAGCTAGCAAATAGAATGAATAGGTAAAATTTCTCTGTAAAGATCATGAAACTCTATGAAAGATAGATTTTTCAGAAGCAATATTATAAATTTCTTTTTATTTTTGTGATTTACAAAAATTATCCATTTAAAAATCTGTTTAAGAATATTATTTTCATTTTTTTTTTTGTTTACCGAAACTAATAAAGATAAATCACTTGATTTCATTCTTAAATTATATTTCAAATGCATAGGAATGTTCTTGTAAACGATAACTGAAAACATTAAAAAATTATATATTTTTGATTGCATCTTCTTATTTATTATCCATTCCAAGTTTTAATCAATGCAATGTTTCACTGTGGTGTTATTATTTTTTATGACTTAACAACCATATGTAATCCCATATCAAATGAATCAGAAAACCTTGGCCAACAATCGGATTATGTTAAGTCTTTTAAAAACCTTTTATTGTATTTATACACTCATTTTTACATATACATGCGCCTGTACATGGCCAGCTCAGACCTGTTTTAAGTGTGACACAACGAAACATCGTTCATAAAACTGCAAAACAAGAATTTGTATCTGCAACGTGTGTAAGAGAATGTATCTGCAGATGACTTTCACGCTGAGTGCAAGCTGTCGCGACTCGCGACTTCGCATACGATTTGCCGGCCGGCAAAACCAATAAACTTCAACTGCACTCACACTCTCAGTCTGCGCTCTCTTTGAGCGAAAAAGCTCTCTTCTCTTCTGTTCTCGCTCTTATATGAGGTCACATTTAAATTAGTTGTTTACTTTCATTATGTCTCCTTGAGAACTTATTAATGAGTTAATCTTTTAACCTGCACTTGTTAAGCTTATCAACGACTATCAAACATCTAGCCCGATGCTCAGACACTCAATTTCAACATAAATACAACCTTACAGTTGTATATGTATATGTATATTTGTATGTTTAAGGCCAGCTGTTTGAGTATAGCTCATGACATCATCAGCAAATACAGAGAAGAAATAAACCAGTTTTGTCGTGAGGGCTGCGCAAATGGCATAATAAATTTGAGTGCAGAAAAATTTAAAATTTTAATTGATAAAGTCTAGCAAACTACTAGATTAACTTTAGAAATGAAAAAAAAATATTAAATAATTTCTTTGAGCATTTAAAGCTTAAATTTTGTACGCTCTGTGCCCAGCCCTTTTGGCAACCACGTTGTTTGGCATCAACAAACACATGTTTAACAGTAGCTTTTTTTTTGTTTTGTGCCGAGCACTGAGCGAGCTTTAAGAGCGAGCGCACTTCATCTCTCAGCGCTCTCAGGGGACAGCTGTTTTGTTGTTGTTGGCATGCCGGCTTATAGTAAAGCCAATAGCGATAGTGTATGCTAGCGTGCATGTGTGTATTGGTGAGCAAGTGTGACGCAGTCAAGAGTAAATTATTGCCTGAAACTGCCCACACGCCTCTCTCACTCTGCTCGCTGCCCGCTGCCATATGCTAGCAATCAACCCAACGGCATGTGCACATGTAAACGTGTTCATTCCATGTTTTTTTTTTCGCGATAAACCGCACAGTCGCAATTCGCTCTCTTTGTCGCTCCCTAAGCAGCGCTCTTGCGGCAAGTTACACTTACGTTCTCTTAAGTTGATTCTAACTCGTGCTTGGGCATATGCCGTATATTTTTTGTATGAAATTCACTTCTAGTTGAGACGTTTAACTGTGCGGTTGTCTACATTTTTTATGCGGCTTATAAAGTGAAGAAACGGCGACAAAGCAAAAGCAATAAAAATCAAAAGCAAAATACAAAAACAAAAAAGAAATAGTGTTATTTTTGTGTGTTTTGTGCGCAGCTTTATTCTATTAAAATATGCCATGTGCTTGAAAAGCGCAAATTGAAAGAGAGACAGAGACAGCGCAATTAAAAAGAAGCAGACGAATTTAAAGCTAACGTCATCAACAAAAAGAAATACATTAAATAAATATATTTATATACATTTATACATATATAGAAAGATACTTTCAAAAGTGCTGCTGCAGATACAAACGCATGTGTCTAGGTGAGAAATTAAGAGAGTACTTAACTTTCCATATTGCGAAAGAATGAAGTAAGAAGAAGATTGTGCCACACACACATACACAAGTCAAAGTTGAGCCAACGAAATGTCAAAGGAGAAATAAATGAATTCAATGTGGCAACCTGAGTCGGCGTTACAGTTATAATTCAAAATTTTTGAATGAAAAAAAAAAAAGCAATAGGCAAAGCACACGAACCGACATAGGCACACACATACATAGGCAGTACTTAGGTAGCTTTATACTTGCATATATATATGTAGATATACATATTTATATGTATATAATTCTATATATACATGTATATATTTATATATATATTTTATTTACTTCAATAATTTCTAATAACAAATCGCTTTCCATTGTGCAATTCCAATCGATCAATCGAGCCGTGTCCGCTAATCAAAATTGTGAAAAAATTTCGAAACGTATCTCTATACATTATTTAACTAAAACTATTCAATAATAATAGTTAGTGTGTTATAGCCGTTATTTATTGTTGCAATATTACTGTTATAAGCTTGTTATGATTGTCGTTGTCGTCGTGCACATCGTTACAGAGACAAAACAGTGACCTCTCGCTAGTGAATCAGCAAGCGCAATCTCTTATACGCCAAGCGGACGCCCGCAATCGCCAGTTGATTGAGCAGGCGA
This sequence comes from Drosophila antonietae, assembly GCA_030914385.1. Classification (NCBI taxonomy): domain Eukaryota; kingdom Metazoa; phylum Arthropoda; class Insecta; order Diptera; family Drosophilidae; genus Drosophila; species Drosophila antonietae. The sequence goes on along the minus strand of JAUESO010000032.1, from coordinate 92,124 downwards.
ACTCAGCGCTAAATCGTGATTGGCAGGACCTGGTGCATAGCCTGGAGCAGAGAAGGGATAAGCTGCAACAGTTGGCCGAGCACTGGGATAGCTTCGAGAACGGTCTGCACGGCTGGGAGAAGGCATTAGGTCGCTTGGAGGATAAGTTCCGCAATGTCGACCCAACTGTAAGGTCGCGACGTCATCTAGAAGATACAAAGAATGCCATTCAGGTGAGATTAACATTAAGAGGCTAACATTAACCTTTACAGAAGTCACTCTCAAGTGCACACACACAAATATATACATATATACATATATGTTAATGTATATGAGCTCACAAACTTAATTGATTTATTATAGCTACTACGTGCGCATGTATACATACGCACGCATATATACATACGTACATACATATATGTCTGCATGCTTGCTTGTGTGTGTGTATATATTCGTTCATTCATTCATTTAGTTGGGCCCTCCTCTCTAACGGCTTTGGGCATGCCGCAAATATATTGCTAATGTCATGATTTTATATACACACGCACACTATGTGAACCGTGTATATACATGTTTACATAGACACACACACACACACATGCATACATATACTGCCGCCCAAGTTCATGGTCACATGCAGCCTATGTGCACAGAGAGCTTGCGCTCTCTTACTAAAAGCACGGCTTTGGCTCTCAGTCTCTCTACCCGCTCTTCGACAGCTGACCGAACTGTTAATGATTGACTATGTAAAGAATAAGCTAAAGCTAAAAACAAAAGTCTAATTTGTAACTTTCAGTTTCTTTAGGCGTGTTTTTGTCTGTCTGTCTGTGTTTTTTCTAATCACAGCTTCAAGCAAAATATTTTTTCTATTGGCCCATTATACAACAGCATACAGTAGCATTTAGCAGCATTTTTATTTTGCTTTTGTTTTAGTTATCAACAAACTTTTTTTTTTTTTGCATGACTTCATGGCTACGGATTATTATTTTTGCTTTATACACTTTGTTGTTTGTGTTTGGAATGAAAAAAATCAGTAGAAACTCAGAACTTATCAAGCTAAAAATAACTAGGGTTTATTTAAAGCCAAAGATTTGATGAAAATGTTTAAATTTGGCATGTTTATAGAGGAAAAGATAAGGGAATAGTATAAAAAAGCTAAATACTTTAAGATAACTACATTTATTTGAAATGAATTTTTTTTTTCAATTTAAAATATCAATTATTTTTTAATAAAACATTCACATGTATTATAAAATTGTCGCCTGCTAAAATAATTCAACTTCTCTTACAATACAAATCAATTAGCAGCTTTTTAATTTGAAATAAGAATACTTAGAATTTCAATTAAATTTATAACACTATCTAGCCGCAAAGCCTTCAGAATTCATTAACGATGTTGTCATATATAGATCTCGTTTTATACTATAAATAGCAGAAATAGAAAAAAAAGATAGTTGTGTTACCCAGTTAAAGAATTCCACAACAAAAACAATTTTTTGTTTTGTTTTCCTTTTTATGGGTTTTTATTTTTTGTTTTATTTGCTTTTATTTCTTTTTCGAGCTTACTGCAAATATTTTAAGTTCATTTCGTCTATATACACGAAATGTTTGCTTTAAAGTCAAGTCAACGTTTCTTTTATTTTTTATGGTGTTAACCTTCGTTTTTTTGAGCTTATAAACTCGAATTGAATTAAAACGTAGCGTAAGTTTTATTTGTTTTGTTTGCGTTTGATTGAACGAATCATTAAAAAAACAAAAACAGAAACATAAATTAAACACAAATTTTTAGTTTTCTGCCCGTGTTTGTTCTACTAATTAGAATTGATTATTTTTGTGTGTTTAGGAACTGCGCGAAGAATCAAATGAACTTAAATCATCACATAAAGAAATCGAAACGCTCTCAAAATCCATCCTCACATTCCTTGGGGAAGTACACAAACCCTCGGCGGAGGCCATACAGGCCAAAGTGGATAAGTTAGTTGAACAGCAAGCAAAGTGAGTACACGAAACTTTCTATCGATATATACATATATATATATTTTTTGAATATATAAATATTATTGGAATAATATGATTTACAAACAGTTGCCAGTTGTCTGTTTATGAAAGAGCGTTCAATCTACTATAAATTCTAATCTAATATAGGTAGTACCAATATGATTTAAGCTATGTAGATCCTAATTTGGTTTGAGTTTGAATTTAGTAGGTCTCGCCCAAGAGATCTATCTATAAGGCATAAAGAACTCAATTTGAACTATTTGCTTTAAACAAATATATATATTATATACATTAATATATTATATTATATTACATTATTGATAAACAGTTTTATAGTCTAAAGCAAGTGTAACACTTTTCCTTTTTTTTTTATATTTTATAAATAACTAATAGTCCGTGACGTTCAGTTCCAATCAACGCCGGAAATCGAATTGAGATTCGAATTGGAAATCGAAATCGAATTCGCTGCATAAAAACATTTCGTTCTATAATTGATTTGTGTTTAATGTTAATTTATTGTGACTAAATTAAACTAGTTGTTTTCATAGCTATTTCGCAGCATTTAAACGGGTTTCATACACTTCGACGTGTGTATATATGGATAGCTAGATACATATGTATGTATGTAGGTCTACGTATTTAAGAACATCAATATGATTCGCAGACAACTTTTGGCTTGTGGCATAGTCTGTGACATCAGTTCTCAGTTGTTTTCAGTTTTTGTTTTCGGCTCGCTGAGCCGCAAAGCCCTCGAAATTTCATGCCAAACAATCGTTGGCTCGCTCTCTCCCGTTCTACAGCTCTCTCTCTCTCTTTCTCACTGAATACCTCTGTCTCTGACGTCATGGCAGTAGTTACGCTCGGTTTGTAGACGAGGTACTTACATAAGCCAAGCTTTCTATGGCAGCATTTAAGTGAAATTCTTGAGAATTGTGGATCATTAAATTATGAAAAAGAAAACAAAAGAAAGGCCATTCGCACTGCACAGTGCGTGGTCAAAAGTCTGCTTACCCATCCATTAATGTGCCATATCAACGGACGGGGCATGCCCGCTGATAGCTGATAACGGTTAACTGTGCCAAAGCGTTAACGTCTTATCTGAGACAGTTACGATAATAGACAAAGCGCTGACGTTATAAATTTGATAATCATTATAAAAGATTCGTTCAAGTAGTTCACAATATACGCTAAAGTTTATATATGATTCAGAGATTTTTAACGTCCACTTAGAAGGGAGCTTGTTAGCGCTGTTAACTGAACCATAGCAAATGTTCTATATTCCATATAGTATACGCCTTGTAGATAACATTCTAAACAACAAAAACTTGTTCGTTTATTTTTGCGGAAATTCTTTTGAATGGCGCTTGACACAAAGCAAAACAAAAAACAATATAAAAAACGTTGCCAATTTGTCAATTGGTTTTGCCACACACACACACACACGCATAAGCATATTGGCAACATGCTGCTAGCAATTTAACAGCTACTTAACAGCCGCGAAATTCACCACGATTCGACGTTAACAGCGCCGTGTGTGTGTGTGGTCATTGATCACGTAAACATTTTGCTTGACAAGAAAAACAACAAATAAAAGATGGAAAAAATGTATTCAAAGAAAATAACGATAAAAATAAGAAAATCGGAAAAGAAAAGAAAAGTAAAAAAAAAAGAAAAACATGCTGTGGCCTTTCTTAATGCAGCACTGACACAAATTTTCACCCGAGACATGTGTGTTTATCTATAAGAAGTATATATTTTCAGAGTATTTGGTCCGATTTTCTTTTTCGTATTTTTTTTGTTTTTGTTATTTTATTTTTATACACATTTTTCTTTCATCCGGCTGCCGTTGGCTTTCATGAAAAACGAGAGCAGCAGCTGTTAATTTCCTTTCTTAATTTCCCCATGCGCTTAACCAAATGTCTTACCGAATAACAATAATAGTTTTTTTTTTTTGTGACGTATGCCATATGGAAGTTGATGGCAGATAATATTTACTGCGGACTGCTAATTGCGTGCTCTAGTAGTGCCGTTAAATGTTTTCGATGAATATCTTTCCGATTGTGATAGGCTTTTAGATGACTCCAATGATTGGTAAAACAATTGAAGGTCTCTTGACAACACTTGTCCATTAAGCTAAATTTGGCTGACAGCTGTAAGGCGCTCCAATTAACATTCGCATTTTACATTAAGTTTAATGTGCCTGTTAGTCAACAGCTGTAACTCATTTTGATATTACCAGCTGTAGCTCTAGCATTAACTTGAATAACATTTAGTAAACAGCTGTTACTCATTTGTGTAATGTAATTATTATAATACACTCACTTTCAACTTCTAATTAATAATTTTTAAATGTATATATTTATTTGTAAAGTGTATATATATTTTTATATGAATCAAGTTATTTTGAAGTTGATTTATTATTCAAATTCCCGTTTACATTTTTTTGATAACATTTCTCATTTTGACTTGAACTTTTATTGCCGTTTAGCTTAAATATTTACTCAGCTCAACACATTTTAATAATTACATCTAAAATTAGCCATAAAGTAAACAATAAAACATGTCTGGTATATCATATTCTGAGCGAACCTTAATTATATTATGACGATTCAAATGCTGAAGTCGATTCGTTGTAAACGTTCAACTTTTTCTCACATTTTTGTATAGTTTAGCTCAACTACTCTATGATAAATCTCTAGCTCTTTCTGTGTATATCTCTGTGAATGCTTCTTGTGATTTAAATAATTTCTCACTTCGTCATATATATTTTGTGCCTCAAATAAATTGACAATGCCATCATCATCGATGCCCAACAAAAAATGATCTAATACCCCAAAGTTTGCTCATCGACAATTATATATATGTTCCCAACTATATATACATATATCTATATTATATCTATGTTCCTTAACTGCGACGCAAATTCCGTTGCATTTGTACTTGAGATTTACTTTTCGGCTGGCGAACATGCAAAAATCTAATCAACTCGCAAACAAAATTAATTTTAAAGTTGCGTAATCCTTGAGCACTTAAAAAGTATTTTTGTGCATTTCCAGGCAAAGCTTATTAAATATTTGTTTATAATTATTTGTGGATTTCTAAATCAATTTTAAGCTATTTATCTTTTGGGCAGAAACAAACAAAATTGATATATAATTTAATAATATATCATAATAAAAATAATATAATATAATTTGCTTAAAATTAAAGACTTCAGCAACATCTTATAGAGAGCTCAAATGAGAACAGTCCTCAACTGGTATTTTTGAATTTTTGGTTTTTTTCCAATTCAATATTTAAAATTAAAAATTGCAAAAATAAACTATTTATTTGCAAAATTGTTTTGTGTCTACAATTGTATATTTTTATTTATTTTTTATATTTAATTTTCTTTCACTGTAAATAAAAACTTTTCAGATAAATGCATTGTTTCTTAATTAATGATATTTAAACCCCAAATTTGTTTGTATAAAGCAATTAAACAAAAAAAAAAAAAAAAAAAAAAAAAAGCTGCCAAATTTATAAAAAAAACAAACTTTTTGGTGCCAAACAAAAATATTAAAAAATGAAATGTAAACAAGGCGGAAATCGCATTGCTGACTTCATCTTTGCTGAAAAAAATATATATAAATAATAAAAACAAATATAAATTATTAAAAAAATACAATAAAATATGCGAAAATAGATTATTTTACGTTGCATTAAACAATAATAAATAAACGCTAAATAGAATAACAAAATGCGAAAGGCATTTGCATTGACAATTTGTCATTTCGCACAATGTGTGAGAGAGAGCAAGACACAGAGAGAATACAATAAAACTACAACAATGAAGCGAAAACGTTGCCCAAATGAGGTAATCGCGTAATTATAAATTTATTTTTGTTTTTGTTGTCGATTTCTAAAATTTTAACAGCGCGCTGTTAACTCACGCGCTGCTGTGCTGTTCCATTGCCATTTCGTTTCACCGCCAATTGTGCTGCCTCTCAGCTCTTTGAGAAGCCGGCATTTTTCTCTGTCCTCTTATCTAAACCGGCAAAAATGATTTGTTATGCCCTTATCACTTCGACAGCTAAACATGTAAATGTGTGTATAAAATTTCAATTGCATTTATGCTTAGTTTTTGGGGGATTTTTGCATTGAGGCTACGTGCGGCATATTTGGCAGCTGAAATCAGCGGCAAATTTTTGGCTTGCTAATGAGTGAGGCAAACTTTTGCCGTGCGCCGCAGTTTCAATGCCAAGCGCATATTCAATATACAAATTATTAAGTGTTGTTGCTGCTGTTTCTGTCGCTCTCTTTCCTCTTTACTCTCTCGCTGGCCAACGAATGCGTGCGCCTCTTAGCATGTGTGCGTGTGTGAGAGACTGTGGTGAATTTAGCAGCAGTAGCAAAAGTTTTTGTTCTTTTATTTCCGTCTCGCATTGCCGCGCTGTTAACGCTGATCGCTCGCACGAATGGCGTCGACTGAGACGTTGCGTCGACTGAAACTTTTTGGCAATTTTTGTGCGCTGAGAATTTTAGTTTTTATTTAGAGTTAGTTGCAAGCGGGCGTGTTTTCTCTATAACTGGATGGCTGGAAACTAAATACGAAGAAGCGACCGCACGAGCATAATAAATTTATACATATATATATATCTGATATATATATAGAGACGCATATTTTTAAATCAAATAAAATAAAATTTAATTAGGAAGCAGTAGAAATAGAAGCAGCAAACACACAAGCACACAGACGAAGAAGCGACAGCCCAAAGAGAAACCAGTAAAGTATTTAATTCGCATAACTGTGCTGCAGCGGTCTCAGAAGCACCGTTAAGACGAGGCACAAAAAAAAAAAAAAAAAAAAAAAACAATTTCAATTACTATACGTAATAATTTTTTCGTTTCATGCACTGCACTTGCTAAAACGCCGATTTGTGGATTACCAGGCGTATACGCAATTTGAAGAGAGTCGAGTTTAATAGCTGCTGAATTTCGCAAGAAATTCAAGTTTCAAGCAAAAGAAACAGACGAAAGCAGAATAGAAGCAGTTGAAGAAGAATAAGCAGCAGTTAACAATTGTTAAGCACACGTCTGCCTCCCCAGTCAGGAGGTGCGATTGTTGTCGCTAAACAACTGGCAAAAAAGTAAAAAACAAGAAAATAATAAAAAAGTCAAATAAAAGACAGCAGCAAGAGAAAGAGTAAGAGAAAGAAGCGAATGCTAATTGCTAACACGCACTCTCCAAAACGACATCGTCAAAAGCAAAAGGTGAATGTTTATTAAACACAAGTTAAGTTAACTTTTAACTTCACACTGACTGCCTGCAGCGCCGTGTGGCATGATTAAGTCATCGAGGCCGGCTAAAAAGTTGGAATCGTTCGGTTTATGCAAAAAACAGCCTCAATTTTCTAGCCGGCTGTTGGGTTCGGCGTACGGCGGGTCCGGTCTTTTAGCGAGGTCGTCAGGTGTTGTTGTTGTTGTAGTTGTTGTTATTGTTGTTGTTGTTGCTCGTTGTATTGAGAAGTGTTTTGCTTAGCGACGCGTGTCTCTGATTTGAATCGATGACGTCGTCGTCGTCGTTGTCGTCGTCGTTATCGTCGTCTTCACATCAAAAATAGCCAACGCTCAAAATGCTTATCGACAGACATTTAATTACAATAATTGATCAAACTAAGCGCCGCGACTCAATGTTTTATTTTCGTCTACTAGAAATTTATTTATTTATAAACACACACACACCTCTCTCTCAGTGATAGCTTTCGCTTTTCACTTAGTTTCGCTCGCATTGCGAACATTCTTTGCCATTTCAATTCAAAATATCCACTAAATTTAATACGTTAATTTGTAGAGTAGTAAAATGGCAAATCGTTGCTCAAAATAGCTGCAGAAAAAAAAAAACAAACAAAAAATTAACTGAAAACGAAAAGAAAACAAAAATTAATCTGCAAGAATTTTTATTGTGTTGAGGCAGAATTTATTTGCATGTTTCATTTACCCTGTTGCTAGCAGAGAACTAAAATCGACAGAAAAAGAAAATAATATTATTCTATTGAGGTTTCTGTACCAAGAGAAAATTTGTTGAGCAATTTGTTAGGCTTTAAAAATGTTGGAAAATTATATTGAAATATATTTTATGTTCGATATTAGCAGTTGCTGTTGCCTTACAATTTTTTACATCACAAAATATTTCTAATTCTAAATGAGAATTTGAATATACATTTATATGATGAGAATCAAATTAAAAAAAAAAAAGAAATAAAAAATATGTAGAAATATTTCTAAAAAAGAATTTATATTATTTATTTATTTGTTCTTAGTTTAAAATATTCTTTCTTCATTGAGTTTATTGGTTGAAACATTGAACTTACGAATGGCTGCTGAAGTTGATTTATTTCTTTTCATATTTTGTAAAATAATTTTCTTTTATCTGTGAGACTTTTACAAACAGTTTCGAGGTCTTTTCTTTTTTAGCTACATATTACAATTTGTCATTTGTCTTTTGAATTCGTTTACTTTATGAAAAATTATCATTTCATTTAAAAAATTTGTGCTTTAATATTCCTAACTCTTCTTTTTACTGGGTATCAATTAGTTGTGCTCATCATAATACTCTAATTTTGTTGTTGTTGGCTTTTCTTTTACAATTAATGCGCTAAAAACTGTTTTCGAAAATGAATGTCTGTTCGGCCTCAATTGGCTGCTGGCCAAATGTATTGACTTGGCCTCCTCAAGGCGCATTGCTCTTCCGTTTCAATTGTTGTTGTTATTGCTGTGATGTTGTTGCTGTAAAGGGCAGCAGTCAGGCAGCGACACAGCGTCCTTCAATGCTTGGCCATAAGCATTTTCGTGCACTCACTCACGACTCGACGATTTTTAATTGTTGCCTTCAAGTGCTGCCACACTTGCTCTCTGAGGCAGCGGCACAAAACACTTGTTGGCTACATCATTTAGCGCCCACATGGCGTATGAGTAATGTGATCATTAAGTTTCTGGAATAAAATCAAATTGAACATGGAACAGCAACAAAATAAAAGTAAAGTAAAAATCAAATTGAGAGCTTGCTCTCTAACAGCATCTCTCTGAGTCATTTTTCGCATGCAGCATTATTAGATGACGTCAGCTGCAATTGGATTTGCTTTGACCAAGTTTCGCTTGGACTGCAAATAAATAAATAAACATGGCATAAATTCAAGTTTAAAAATATAAATGTCTGCATAAAAATAAACGCAGCTGTTAAAAGCAGGCCGAGCCGCGTACAACATAAATAATAATATTAATTGAAATAATAATAACAAATTAGAAAGACACACGAATTGCTTAAACAAAATAAAAGCTTTTCGAAAATCGCACGCAGCTCTCTCTCTCTGTGTCTCTCTGAAAGAAAAGCGGTTCAAGGCATTTGCCGAATATACAAAATAAAATTCGAATTCGAATTCGAATTGGATTGTCGAGTTCGTAATACTCGCATGCCGTGTCTAGTCAAAATTTTCGACATCGCCATTCATTTAGAAAACTCTCTTGTAGTCAAACGGCAGCATTCATTTCCACGGAAATCTTCGCAAACGCCTCGAGGCCAACATCTCCCAGAGTCCATAGTGGATACACATAGCGAGATCTATACAATTCTGAATAACTTCAGCCATTAGCAAAAGAAAAGAACTTTTCTATAATATATATTTCATATATATATAGATATAGAAGATATATATTCAATATATACATTTATATGTATATATTGTGTGTGCAGCACGCGTAGTTCTATTGAGTTCTATTCTAGGGGAAAAGACGAACCGCGTGGTTTTTCACACGCACACAGAGACACACTTGCAAACTGTTTACATATTATATCTATATTATAGGCAGCTATATTTTAGATACGTCATTGACTAATACGCCCCGGGCAAACGTGTTCTGCTCTGCTCTCTTTGAATTCATTACAGATTGAACGATACTTTACGTGAGAAGGACCAACAGGTTAGCAGGGATCTCGAGGAGATCGAGCAAGTGTTCCGCCGCATCTCACAGCTGCAGGACAAATTGAACGCACTACACGAACAGCTTCAGTCCGTACACGTCTACGACGAGCACATTGCCCAAACGGAACAGGCCCTCATCAAACTCAATAGCCAGGTGCAGCAGGCCGGCGAGGAGAGTCGCGCGCTTGTCGCGCAAACCCAAGCGCTCTATCAGGCCAAACAGAATCAATTGCCCAGTGATATTGCCCAGGAGTTTACCGCACTTGAGCTGCTAGCGGAACGCGTGCAGGTAACAATGGAGACCAAAGAGAAGGATTTCAAGCGTGCCAAGACCGTGCGCACGGACTATTTGGCCGGCGTCGATGAGATTCAGCGCTGGCTGCTGCAGGCCGAGGTGCAGGTACAGGAACGCACACTGGAGCCGACACAAATGAAGGAGCTGCTGCAGCGCATCAATCATGAAATCGGTGCCATCTACGAGCGCTTCACCCTGGTCAAGACCAACGGCCAGCTGATCATTGAGAATTGTCGCAACAGCGAGGAGAAGACGCTGGTGCAATCGACCATTGATCAGTTGGCCGCACAGCTAGCCCAAGTGCGTGGCTGGCTGGACGAGAAGAAGCAGGCCGTGGGTGATAGTCTGGATGCTTGGACACGTTTCATGAATCTGTACCAGATTGTCATGTCCTGGGTGGCGGATAAGCGTACGTTCATCGATCAAACCATTGAGCTGCGCACGCTGCCCGAGGCGCGATCCAAGCTGAATGACTATGTGACGGCTGTGAAGAGTATTAAACCGATTGTGAAGCATTTGAGTGAAATGGATAAGGAACTGGAGCATATTGGTCAAGTGACGACCGTGGGCGATCTCAAGGATAAACTGCAGGAGGCCGAGGATGCGAAGATAGCTGTGGAAGCAGTGCTGCTGGAGAGGGTAAAGCGGGCGGAAATTAATTCCAATATTGAATCCTTTTCATTTCTCGTTTGTCTTTTTTGTACTCCTTAACAGAACTCGCTGCTGCAAGAGGCCTGCGAAGAGTGGGATCAATGTGAACGCAAGATCAAGGATATCCGTGCCTGGCACGAAAAGACCAAACAGACCTTAGACTCCTCGCCACAACAAAAGAAGCCGCTGCGTGATCAGCTGGGCTACTGTGAAAAGACTCTGGCCGACATAAATGTGCAAAAAACCAAACTGAGATTGTCTATTGAAAAATTGGAGGTAAGTGCTTCAACCTGGCATAGCTAATCCGGAATGCATTTCCATGCTCCACCCCATTTGCCTTTTAGGTACACTTCCGCAACGGCATGGGCGGTGATCCGCGCCTGAGCGAAAATGTTGACGATTTGGTGCGCGTGCTCGATGGCCTCGGTGAGTTGGTCAAGACCAAGTCACAGAGTCTCGAGCAGACGCTAGCCCAAATCGATGTCTATCAACAGCAAATGCAAACGCTCCGCCAGCGTATTATACAGGAGGAGCAGCAGCTGCGTCTGGTTATGGCGCCCACGTACTTGCCGCACGATCGTGAGCGCGCATTAGCCGAGCAACAGGTACGTACTATCTGAAAACATTTGAAATTCTTTTCTTATGTGTAGAGCCCAATCAGAGCAGTTAGCCAAAAAAAAAAAAAAAAGGTAGTCAAAGCCAGGAAATTATCTTTCAGTCTAGGAACAACTCCTTTTGATAACTCTATCAATCAATACCATAAATAAATAGTTGTCTCTAGTAGCTCTCGTAAATAACAGCAACTGTTAAGCTAAGCTGAATACGAATATGTCCCAAGTTTATTATTATTATTTTTTCGATCGAGTATATACCCCTTCTCCATCATAATAATCATGCTAATTACTTTTATATATACATTGAACGAATCTAAATTTTTTGATTTTGTGCTATGCAACAGTTGACAGAACAACCAGTTTGTTAGCCCAAAAGTTATTAACCCTCAAGTAACCATAAATAGATCAAGTTCGATTCTCAATATAATTTTAATAATAAAAAAAAATAAAACAAAAAATGAATATTGTGCGGGTAGGTCCGGAAGAGAAATCCAAAGTTGCACGGTGGCTGCGTATTTAGTTCCTTATTAATTTATCCAAAATTCTTTTTATTTATTTATTTATTTTTCAATTTTGCCTTTTTTCATTTTCATTTTCTTTTGTTTTTAATTTTCAAGTGCGCATTTCGCATTTTCAATTTTCGATTTTCTGTTTTTATGCGGCATATAATTTCTATATTATTTCCTTTTCGTTTAGAGAACACAAATTTTCTTAAGTTTTTATTATTTTCGAATTCGATTTATGCCATTCATTTCTCATACTCACACACACACACACAGTCACACATGCACTTACATAATTCATTTTTGTGCTCTCTTATGTTTCATTGATTTGCAAACGAACAACAAAATCAAAATCATGTCATACCAACCGTGCAGCTCATCCAACATCGAAAAACTCATACGCCTTCTGTAGTATATATAATCAACTCGTATCCATTTAGTATATGCCATGCTCTTCTACCCATATCATATACATATATGCAAACTCTTGATGCCCATTGTATTGTTATGTCTGCCTTGTCAAAAACAAAAAAACAAAAACTGAATCATTTGTTGTGTCTGTAAAACAAATTCAATTCCGTTTTCGTCTCATTGTCACGTGCCGAAAAGAAATATTCAAATAAGTTCTTGCTAGCCGGGGGTAGCCCAAAAAAAGCTATAATAGAGAAAACATATTTTCGAAATTCTAAAAATTCCTTCTCCAGCCCATCATTCAGTCAGCTATTTTAAGCAACGTCAGATTAACGTCTACAAATTTATTTCACACGTTTACAGTCATATATATATTTTTAGATATATATAGATAAAGAGCAGTCCTCTTTTTTGCCTATGTTATATTAGTTTTAAATAAATTTTGTTTTAAGTTTACATTGCGAATTGCAGTGTTGGCGGTAAGTGGCAAATTATAAAGTCAATTTACAAATCAAATTTGAAAACAATTTTTACAAATTTTTGATAAATTATTAAAACAATTTTGAAAACAACTTTTACAGTAGCTAAATAATTTTTGGGGCAACTCTTGCTATGAGAACTTATTTACGATTCACCTATCACCAAGTACAGTTGAAACTCAATATGACGGCACATATACGAAAGAACATGACATACATCTGAAATCGTATCAAATCACATCACATTAAATCACTTTACATCACATCACACCACATCACATCACATTTCGTGGCGGAGTCAACGAAAACACATTACGCTTAAAGCTTAGATATTTAGTTTTCATTTTTTAAATCAGTTTATTATTATTTTTTAAATTAGTTGGCTTTATGGCCGGGCAGACATTTTCACATTAAGCCGCTCAAAGTCACAGCTATCTCGCTCTCTCTCTCTTTCTTTCTCTTTTTACCGTAATAGCGCTCTCAGTTTTAGTTAAAAAAGTATGGTTACGGTTTTTATTTAAATTATATATTTTTATTTTTTTGACAATTTGTATTTCTTTTTATCTTTTCTCTTGGTATATTCTAATTGAATAAACAAAATAAATCTGGTGTCGTTGCGCTGAAAAAAAAAACAATTAAAATTTCAAAACACTACATTAATTTAAACATTAATTGAATTGTTCTTACTAATATCTGAAACATGCTTTAATCTATAACCAAACGGGTTCTTGGGCTTTGCTCGCTTGCCTCTTGTGCTATTCGCTAAAACTAAACATAATTTGTGACTAACCCAACAAACTCCTCTCGATGCTGCTGCTATATATCCTCAATGTAACACACACACACATATCACACATACATACACACATGGGTATTGCGTACTTCTACAAATACAAACAAATATATATATAATATATACATCTGGTATATGGTTGCTTTATCTTATGGTGTATTTATGCTCGCTGAAATATTACGATTAAATGCTGACCTTATTGTAATTCTTCTTCGCCGAACATTTCTCTCTCTCTCTCTCTTCTCTTTGTCTTTCTCTCTCTTAATGCACCATACGCATAAACAATATCACCCCCCCAAAACATATATATTTATATATCTATATAGGCATGTCGTGAACGTGTCAAAAACTTGCATTCGAAAATAACCGCACGTAATGAGCGCATCAAATTGTTAATACATCGCGGCACGCCGGACGATGCTAAGCTAGAGATTTAGAGATGCCGCAGAGCTATGGCAGACATTACTTATTAAGTCATAACTATCTATATATATTATATACCGATGTATACTACATACATATACTAGAACTAGTTCGCCAAAGAAATGAAATTGAAAACCAAAGCAAAAGCTAAGCAGCCACCGCGGCGTCTCATGTTTACAGCTGCCACTGCAACTCTCTCCCAATTTGGCAGTGGCAATAGCTAAGCATGTCAGATCAGCCGTAATATATATATATTTATACAACATACATGACCCACAACTTAAGAAAATTTACAAAAAAAAAAAAGAAGAATTAATTTATTAAATTATATATTATTTTTAAAATGAAAACCCTTTAAAGCGTATTTATTTAATTAGGTGAACCCAGTCTAGGTAGCTGTTAGGCCCATGATCTTTCAAACATATGAAAGCTAACCGTTTTTGGCAAATCTTCCCCCAATCTCTTTCTCTCTCCCAACATACACACTCTCTCTATATATCGATCGATACCTGAACGCATAGGCATTGCGACAATCAATCGATGGCATGCAGCAAAACTACGACGCAACCGCCGCCCAATCCTATGCTCTGGATCCACATTCAGTGGTAACCACTTCATCGACTGTCTCGTTGCTTATGAAGCCAACGGCAGTAGGTCTAACCTATGCTGAAGTGTTATCAGGACATGCGAGTCCGGTAAGCAGTAATGAAACGGCGACGATCCCCCGACAAGATATTCAAGAAACTCCCGACTCGACCACGACCCAGACAACAATAACGACCAGCCAATACCAGCAAGAACAACAAGAACAACAGCCACTGTCAGAATCGAACCAAAACCAGCGTAATACCATCACATCGACAACGACAACGACAACAACAACAAGAACTATATTGACTACGAACGTACGTACGCACGAAGAAGAGGAAAATAGTTCTGAACCATTAACCACTGTGCTTTATCAGCGCAAACAGCGTGTTACACCAACCAGCAGCAACAATAATACTACATCTGACTATGAAGAGACCGCCATCAGCAATTCCCAAGTGGATACGTCGAGTAGTACATCAACATTAGATCAACAAGTTCCTAGCATTAGCACCAATCCCAACAGTCAGTTTATCGAAATGGAGCGCAGTTTGAATACGGGTAAGAAATTGCAGCCGCCGCGTCCCGAACGTCGAGCACGTTCACCGCGACGCAGACGCGAACAACAAACCACAGCACAGGTGGATAGCACACAACAGCATCAGCATCTCTCACAACATCATCAACAACAGCAGCAATATCAACATCTTTATCTGCCCCAAGAGGATCGCACGCGTTCGCGTAGCCCCATGTGGGTGCCGGGTTCCACATCGTATGCAGAAGTTTTGCGCGGCATGGAGTTGGAACGCCTAAAGGCCGAGGAGTTGGCTAGACAAGCGACCCAACCGCATACAGATCTAACCATACAGGATGTCGTTGATGCCAGTGGCGCAGCGGGAAATATTTTTGTGCCACATAGCAAACCAGAACAGCAGCATCAACAGCAACTAGATCAGTTCATGGGTGAGCCCAGTGCAGACTTGGGCTACGCACAGCCGCAGCTAGAGCAGAAGCATCCGCAGTTGGCTAACTATGAGGTGCCCATGACTGCGGAGGAGATAACCGCCACCTATTTGCAACCAGATCTACAACTATATCAGACCATGTACGAGAATGTGGCCGACAGCGGTCAGTGGGGCTATGTGCCTGGATCAAGCGGGGAGCCACAGCAGCAGGCAGTGCCACAAAACTATTATGATCAAATGATGCAGATGCAATATCCCGTACAATACCAGCCTGTTGCAGTGCAACCAACGACAACGCAATACCAGCTGCTGACGGGCTATTATCAGCCCGTTGCTCAAGCTGAGAGCTATCCGGCGGTATATACGACGGAACCGTCTCAAGTCTTTTACACCCAACAACCGCAGGTGTACACACAGGAGTACACCCAGCAGCAGCAACCGCAAACTGAAATTAATACGGAGGTACCAGTCTTACAGCCGGAGATTACAAATCAAGCATATCTGCTTGAGCCTTACCGTCCGGAAGTGAATCAGGCAACAACATCCACAACAGGTAATAGCGTACTCGATCGCGTGGTGACAACTCTCGCATCGATAGTGCAACAGAGCACCGAGCCGCTAACAACGAGCACACAGCAAATTCAGGCAACGCTTGTAACGCCCCAAATAACCCATGAACCGATGCCAGATGCACAACAGCAGGTATTCATTGAGGAACATGTGCAAATGCTGCGACCAGTGGAGCCGCAAGAGTTTGAAATGAATGAGCCACGTCCCGACATAACTTTTGGTCAGTTTGATGTCGATGCAATTGAGACAATACCAATTGAGGCGCCCCAACCAGCAGCTCAACCACAACCACAACCACAACAGACATTTGTGGAGGAAACAATTATCTCGCAACCGATACAGCCAACTGTGATAGCACAAAAGAAGGATACAGACATTGTCGTCGTCCGTCCCAAAGTGCAGCAGCCCAGCAAGAATGTATATCAGCAACAACAAGATCCCAGTACTGGCAGCACCTATGCCGAAGTGCTATTTGGCCAACAGCATAGATCAGCACATCCAGTTTTCCAGCCATCCAGTCAACAGCAACAAATCCCAGTACGTGTCGCGGCAACCATGTCGCAAATTCGCAATGCTGAATATGCAACAACAACTACAACGACAACGACTACAAAATACACAACGTCAAGCACAGCGACGTCAAAGGGCCAGCAAGGTAGATGGACAGAAAAATCTGATGATAATATTGAAGCAAGGATACCGAGACCCAAACGGCAACGACATGAACAGCAGCCTGAGCCATTGCCCATTAAAGTCAGCAACAGGAAAGAGTCAAAGGCAAGCAAGAAGCACAAGTCTCCAGAGACAAATGGTGCCTCACACGGTTATGTTGAGACTGCACCGAAGGTAGTCGTAGCCGAAGAGATGCACAAGCCTGAGCCAAAACCAAGGAAGTCTAAAAAGAACAAACATCCAATAGAAGAGTCTTCCGACAAAAAGAGTGTTGATACACTGCACGAGGAAAAACAAACTGTGGAAACTACAATCAACACCAAGAAATCGGCCAAGCCAGTCAGTGAAATTGTCAAACAGATGAGAGATAGCAGCTATGAAGAAACAATTGAGCACATCAAGAAGGATAAGCAGAAGCCAACGATTGTTGTCGAAACAACAAAGATTACGTCCAAACCTGTGGAACCAATCGTTAAGGTTACAAAACAGGAAACAACTGTG
This sequence comes from Drosophila antonietae, assembly GCA_030914385.1. Classification (NCBI taxonomy): domain Eukaryota; kingdom Metazoa; phylum Arthropoda; class Insecta; order Diptera; family Drosophilidae; genus Drosophila; species Drosophila antonietae. Next base: position 74,721 of record JAUESO010000032.1, on the reverse strand, counting down.
ATCGAACAGCCGACAATTGAAGCTGTTACGGCTCCAGCAAGGAAAGACAAAAAGAAGACTAAAGCTGATAAGGTAGAACCTATTAAGGAAGTGATTAAACCAGTTGAAGTAGAACCCACTGTATCATCTAAATCAGATGAGAAGAAAACAACTGTCGTAGAAACTACGATCCCTACGATTTCTAGCAAACAAAGTGAGCCGCTCGAAGAAATTATAAAGCAAGCTGAAACTATTGTTGTAGTGGCACCCACAGTTGTTCCAACATCTTCAACTAAGAAGGCTAAAAATAAGACAACGATTGTGGAAACTACAACCACTAAGACTTTGGAGAAACAAATTGAGCCTGTGGAAGAAATCACAAAGCCAGCTGAAAATATAGTAGTAGTAGAACCTACTACATCACCTGTTTCTACTCCAACTAAAAAGGATAAGAAGAAGACGACAACCTTTGTGGAAACTACAACCACTACGACTTCTGATAAACAAGTTGAGCCAGTCGAACTAGTTATTAAGCCAGCTGAAATTGAACTTGTTGTGGCATCTACTCCAGATTCAGTGCCAACTATTGCTACTACAACTAAAAAGACGACTATTGTTGAAAGTACGACATATGACAAAGTTGTTGAACCTATTGTTGAAGTCATTAAATCTGTTGAAACTGTGTCCGTAACACCTGCAGTTGAACCAATTCCAGCTGTTTCTGCTCCAACTAAAAAGGATAAAAAGAAAGCTTCAGATAAAAACGTCGAGCCTGCTCAAGAAATCCTTATATCTGCCAACTCTGAGCAAAGTCCTGTTGTAGATCAAATTGTAAAAACAACGGAAACTATAGCTGTTGTGGATCCTTTGAATGAGCCGACCTCCGCAATTTCTGCTCCACTGAAAAAAGACAAGAAGAAATCTAAAATTGTGGAAACTACAACTGTCACGAAGAACATTGTGGAGCCTATTGTGGAAGTCATTAAACAGACGGATATTGCACCTGTTGTGGAAATTGAACCAGTAATCGTCGAGGGCGTCACAGAAAATTTGGTGGAGCCTGCTATTGAGCCTGCTCAAGTAAAGAAGGATTCTGAGTCGGTTAAGGTAGTAGAGGAATTAGCGGTGACACAGCAAGTGGATAAGACAGAAACACCAAATAATGTGGAACCAATTTTTGTGGAAAATGTTTCTTCCCAAATATCTGAGCCGACAACAGTATCAACGATTGATACAAGTGAAACATTGCTGGAAGGAGAACCCATCGTAACAACGTCGACCAATACGATTTCCACAGAAAGCGGCACGACTACAATTACAACCAGGACCATAACAAAACACATAACCAAGCGTATCGTGAAGCGTATTATCGATGGAAGAGAGGAAATTGTAGAAGAAGATGTCATAGATGACTTACCCGAAGAAAATATATCTGTGGAGCAATACGATTTACCTTCTGTTGAAACAACAAGCTCCGTGGCCGGAAGTATAATTGTTCCTGGACTAAGTACAACTCAGGATACAACTGTTGTTCAGGGCGGTTCAATTACCAAAACTACAATAACCAAGACGAAGCGTATACTCAAGCGCATCACTGCCGATGGCGAAGAAGTTGTCGAGGAAGTTTATGAGGATGAGCCTGAGGTAGAACGCGACATAACGTTGCTACCGACCACAGTGGTAACCTCCAGGAATGTTACAGATCTGGATCAACCACTAGAATCTCAAGAAGCCATAATCGATGCAGCACAACTTGCTGTTGAGGAAATTGTAGACCAAGCTGAGAAGGTAATTGTACCCGAGCCACAAAAGCCACCGCGTAAAGACAAAAAGGAACAAGATACTGTCGTGGTATCATCAACTGTTAAAATTGCGGAAGTCGAACCTAAACAGAAGCCCCAAAAGCCGAGCAGAAAGGATAAGAAGAAGCAAAAGAAATCCGAAAGCGAAGAAACCAAACCAAAAGCAGAGAGTCTCACTTTACAAAACGTAGCCGAAATAAACGAGCCACAATCACCACTAGAAATCACAGAGCCCCTGAATACAACAAGTGCAATTACAACCGACGAGAAACAAACTCTGTCATCCGATGGATCAGCAATCAGCGATGATGGCGGTCTAATCAAAACCACTGTCATTCGTACAACTAAGATAGTGAAAAAGATAAACCAACAAGATAACCAGGAGATGTCCACATCAATGCATTCAGATGTTACTTCGCTGGATTCTTATGAACTTGCCGAAGATGGTGCAGAAGAGCCCAAGGTAGAGAAATCGGAAATGAATAGTCGCGAGATCAGCGATGAGGGAGTAGTTAAGACAACCAAGACGACAACTATTCGTACTATTAAAAACGCTAAAGCTGAACCAGAAAGGGAACTTGTCACAGAAACTAATAGCGAAGTGGAGAGTACACCTGATACGCAATCAACTGTTGACGTTTCGCAAACTGAAGATGGTTCGGTTCTGAAAACAACAATTGTGCGTACTACAAAAATAATAAAGAAAATTACTCAGGATTCGGAAACTATCAGCGATCAGAGTAGTACTCCAGAACCTGATTTCGAAACAGTTGAAACCATAATTCAGGATGCTCCAGTAGTTGCTGAATCGATAACAACCGAATCGAATAGTGAGGGTATTACAAAAACTATAACTACGCGTACCACAAAGGCTGTCAATAAATCACCAATTGGTGACAATGCAGATTCACCAGCTGTTACTGAGCCGAAACAAATTGAAGAGCTTCTATTGCCAACGCCGCCAAGCACAGAGCTACCAGAAAGTAAGAATATAAAATCAACAACGCTGGATTTCATAGCCTCTAAAAAGCAGGCTGTAGAACCTGTACCCGAAAAGAAGACGCGCAAATCGAAGAAACAGGAAAAGCAGATTGAAGTTGAACCTAAGCTAACTGTGGATATCAAGGTTGCTACTCAGGAACTTGTTGCTCCAGTTCAAGATGAGCCTCAATCAGCTGTTGATAATACTGATAAAATCGATACTGAACCCTCCGACGCCAACGTGAACAATGATGTGGTTAAGACAACAATTACAAGAACTACAAAAATTGTTAAGAAAGTTGCCCAAAATGTTGATAAACAGAGCGTTAGTGAAGCTCAAGAAAAGCAATCGACTGATGAACCGATTCCAGTTGCTGTTGAACCAACAAATGAAGAGGCTGGTGGTGTAACTAAAACAACAACCGTGCGTACGACGAAAATTGTAAAGAAATTGAATGAAGATGGTGAAACAACAACAGAAAGCAGCACAATAAGTGAACCAATCACCGTGCGGGAAGCCTCCCCAACTATATCGGAATTACCAAGTGAAGCCTCTACGACATCTAGTCAAATAGATGGGGCTATTATCAAGACAACAACAATTCGTACAATGCGTATAACTAAGCGCATAACAAATGACGGACGCATAGTTCTGACCGAAAGCGACACACCTAGCGATGTTATAGTTACATCTAGTATTGAAATGCCAGATCATAGATCAACTAGTCCCATTGTGTCCTCAAGGCTGGAGACAGCTTCTCCCGTTGTCACACCTAGTACTGAAAGTAAATTAGCTAATGTTGGTGTCAATATAGAGTTGGGCATTAAGGATACGGCAGGCAAATCTGGCGTAAAGGTTGTAGGTATTGAGACAACTGAACTACCGACTGTCAGCTCAGAATATACTTCGACGAACGGGGCTCTGAACGAGTCAACCAGCATTGCCACAACTACAACGACAACTACCAAAAATACAATACTTACAACAACCCGTCAACGTAGCTTCGAAACCGAAGATGGCACAAATGTTCTTTTCGTTGGAGAAGGCATTGACGGAGCCTACCCACCAGGCACTGTACAGAAAATTTCTCTCATTACTCATGAAGAGAAACTGAAGACTCCTATCGTGAAAATGCACCTAGATTTTCCAGAGGTTAGTCTTCGCGTGACAGAGACTGTTACTGAAAACCGAGAATCCCTGCAGAAAACTGCCGAAACTAGTGAGACTTCCACTGTTGAGTTCACAGAATCCAAGCCAGAAGTAGTCGAATCTGTAGATGTGACAATTACTGATTCATTGAAACAGAAAGAAGACGAGCAAATTTCAGTAGAACAGGTTAAGAAGCCAAAGGTTGTCGAAAAGATTAGTGAGCCTCCATCTGACTTAAGTCCTGAGGAGCAAAAACTATTCGAAGACATTCAAAAGAAACTATCCAAGAAAGATAAGAAAAAGCGTCCAGCAATCCCTGAAGAGTTCATTAAACAAGAAACAATTCAGGTGCTTGTTGAAGAAACTAAAGGTAATGAAACAATTGAAATACCTGTTGTAGCTGAAAAACTATCTCTGACCCCTCCTCCTTCACCCGACAATGTTCTAGTAGACTTGGTACAAAATCTTTCTCAAGATATATCATTGATTTCAAAAGCAAAGACCATTGAGCATGCCAAGGCTGATATACTATATAGTGAAAGAATGCAAGCAACGCCAGAAATTCCTTCTAAAACTCAAGTAGAAACGCAAGTTGATATTCCATGTGAAATTCAGTTACTTCCCGACCCTACTAATATTGCTAATCAAATTGTTCCTGCCAAGCCAAGCGCATTAACTGCTGAAGCATTTGTGGTTAACACGGTAAGCACTTTAAATATGACTAATATTCCAACTATTTGCCCAGCTGATAAAATTTATGAAATTCCAAAATACAATTTATCTCAATTTAATATTGCTGAGAGCAATTATCACATAATCAATTCAAAGCCCATGTCCGTAGAAACTCCATTACCTTTGTTATCTGTTAAACAGCAAACCATTGCTGAAGAACCTGTACCGGTTGTAAGTACGGTAAGCTCTGTTAAAACAGAAACCTTTGTTGGTGACTCCCCTGAACAACCCAAACAAATTTCCACTGAAAAAGATATTATATATGAAATTCCCAAATACGATATGTCTTCATTTAAAACTGCTGAAAGGTTTTATCACATAATCAATACTACGCAATCTCCGAAAATATCCTCAACACCAATCGAGAAACAACAATGCTCTGATGATTCTTTACTCGAAATTCAACCCGCGACAACTTTAACAACAACAAGCACAACATCTACTCCTGAAGAGAGTGTTTCCTTCACAATAAATAGAGTATTTGAAGTTCCAACATACGATATTCGATTATATAATACTGCTGAGGGTAAATACAACATTGTCAAAGCTACAGCCGACGAAGCACCAGTATATCAGCAAGACTCTGTTGATGAAAGCATAACGTTTGTTGAGTCACCGTTGAAAACAGAAAAAGTTGAAATTGAAAAAATATCACCAACCGATACAAAAACTGTGGAAAAAGAAATCAACGATGAAAAACCTTCCGTTTATAACTACGAAGTTCCCAAATATAATATTATTGACCAAAATCGTGCTGAAAATCTTCATGCAATAATTCTTCACAAATCTGAAGTACCACAAGAAGTAGATACAAAACCAACAGAATCTAAAACTGAAACAACACCTTCAATTGTGAAGGAAGTTAGCGAATCTGAAACAGTGAAAAAACTAGAAGATATGACACCAAAGAAATCAGTAGATCCCAAGAAAGAAGAAGAATCACCAGATAAGGAAAGTCCAATTGAGAAAGCAACAGTTATTGAACCTATTGAATCCTTGGCCTCTGAAACGACAAATACTACAGTCACAGAGACATCAATAACCACTACAACTGAAACTGTAACTGAAACTACTCTCCCAGAAGTACCGAAATCGGTAGAACCCGAAAAGAAACCTGTAGAGCCCAAGAAACCAGCATATGCTGGCTTGCCTGTAGATGATTCGACCAGCTCTTGGATGGATGTTCTGGATGAGCCGATGACCTTCTCTGATGACGGAGAAGAGCCAACGAAGGAAACTCCAGTTGAGAAGGCACCAGTAGCTGAACCCGTCACAACATCAATTACAACGACGGTCGTTGAGCCCGAGAAGATTGTTGAATCTTCTGTTTCTGAAGATACAAAGACAACAGTGTCAGTCACATCAACAACTACAGTAACTGAAACTGTAACGGAATCGACTACACCAGAAGAACCGAAAACGGTTGAACCTGAAAAGAAACCTGAAGAGCCCAAGAAACCAGCATATGCTGGCTTGCCTGTAGATGATTCGACCAGCTCTTGGATGGATGTTCTGGATGAGCCGATGACCTTCTCTGATGACGAAGAAGAGCCAACGAAGGAAACTCCAGTTGAGAGGGCACCAGTTGCTGAACCCGTCACAACATCGATTACAACAACAGTCGTTGAGCCCGAGAAGATTGTTGAATCATCTGTTTCTGAAGATACACAGACAACAGTGACAGTAACATCAACAACTACAGTAACTGAAACTGTAACGGAATCGACTACACCAGAAGAAACGAAAACGGTTGAACCTGAAAAGAAACCTGAAGAGCCCAAGAAACCAGCATATGCTGGCTTGCCTGTAGATGATTCGACCAGCTCTTGGATGGATGTTCTGGATGAGCCGATGACCTTCTCTGATGACGAAGAAGAGCCAACGAATGAAACTCCAGTTGAGAAGGCACCAGTAGCTGAACCCGTCACAGCATCAATTACAACGACGGTCGTTGAGCCCGAGAAGGTTGTTGAATCTTCTGTTTCTGAAGATACAAAGACAACAGTGACAGTAACATCAACAACTACAGTAACTGAAACTGTAACGGAATCGACTACACCAGAAGAAACGAAAACGGTTGAACCTGAAAAGAAACCTGAAGAGCCCAAGAAACCAGCATATGCTGGCTTGCCTGTAGATGATTCGACCAGCTCTTGGATGGATGTTCTGGATGAGCCGATGACCTTCTCTGATGACGAAGAAGAGCCAACGAAGGAAACCCCAGTTGAAAAGGCACCAGTTGCTGAACCCGTCACAACATCGATTACAACAATAGTCGTTGAGCCCGAGAAGGTTGTTGAATCTTCTGTTTCCGAAGATACAAAGACAACAGTGAAAGTCACAACAACAACTACTGTAACTGAAACTGTAACGGAATCTTCTACACCGGAAGAGCTGAAGACGGTTGAAACTGTAAAGGAACCTGAGAAATCTGCTAAAGAACCGTCAGTTGGAAAGAAAGCACCCGTTACTGAGTCCATTTCTACTTCAATTACGACAGTCGTTGAACCGGACGTGATTCTGAAATCCCCAGTTTCAGAAGACATAAAGACAGAAACTGTAACTGAAACTGTTAGCGAAATTCAAGAACAAGAGAGTGACTCAGAAAATAGTCCTGCTTATTCAAACTTGACTCTTGAGGGTCCTATTGATACTTGGTCTAGTGTACTGGAAGAATCATCGCCTAGCTCGGGAAGTGCAGTTTTTGTCTCAACTTTGTCCGCCGATGCCCCCGAATTTACTCCTTCATATCTAAGGCATGCATATGCCGATCAAACGCACACATTCCTTGCAAATGAGAGAGTATATAACGAGTTCATTCCACGAAATAGAGCAGATCAACAAACGCCTGTTCCAAAGAAACCGAAGAAAGTTAAGCCGGCTAAGAGAGCTAAGAAACCTGTAGATGATCCACCACAGGAAGTTCCGATTGTTGCTCCAGTACCATCCACATTTGTATTGGACTCAGATATAACAGCTGAACCAAATGTCTGGGAAAACAATAGAGACGGAAAGTCCTACGCTGACGTTTTGTTTAGCTCAGGGGACAGCTCAGAACTACAAATCTCTGAAAATCCCATAACAGTTCAGGAACCAAAAGTGGAAGTAGTTGAACCCGTACCCAAAACAGATAAGCCAAAGGAGCACAAGAAAAAATCAAAACAAGAAAAACAAAAGCCTGTGGAACATATCCAAGAAAATTTAAGTACAGATTCATCAAAGCCTGCCACCACCAGCTCTAAGGAACACTCATCCGATGAGCGCGAACCTGCGAGACCATCTGAACTGACTTGGTCTGCCTTAGTGCAAAGACCTGGTGAATGGACAGATACTACTGTTGTCAAGAAGAAAGTATTACCTCCAGAGACTATACTAGATGACAAAAAACCCAAAAAGGAAGAGAAGCCTGAAAGAAAAACAACAAAAACGAAAAAATCAAAGAAGTCCAAGAAACCGGTTCAAGAGCAAGTTTCAACCACTTCTGAGGATGAAAAACAAGAACCTGAAGCACCAGTGACCACAACGCATACAAAGAAAATTTCAGAAACGAAGATTGTATCGAAACCTGTAGAAATTGCTGAGCCACAAGAGTCAAAAGAACCTGAGCCAAAAGAAGCTGAGTCGAGTGGCTTTTCATGGGCTTCGCTTGTAAAGAGACCCGGGGAGTGGGTCGATACCACTGTGACGCATATTAAGAGTGCGATAACAACCTCAATGGAAAAAGTAGAAAAAGTAGAACAAGAGAAACAGGAACAAGAAAAACCTCGAAAGGTTCGGCCACAGAAGAAAGAACGAATAATATCTAAAAAAGAAAAGGTTCCAGAGAAAGAGGAAATCAAATCTGAGCCAATAGTTAAAGAAGTAATTCAAATTGAAGCCGATAAAGAAAAACAGATCACTGATGAAAAGCCTATAACAAGTACTACTGATGAATTTTCTTGGGCTGCTTTGCTTAAAAAACCAGGAGAATTTGTTGATGATATAGCGTCCCGCAAAAAACAAACCGCCGTTCCAAAAGAGGAACCCAAGCCTGAACCTAGAATACGAAAAGAAAGAATACCTAAGAATGGAGTGAGAAGTGATACAGAAAGCAAGAAATCGAAGGACTCCAAGTCTAAAAGAGTTGAGTCCAACGTATCATCTACATCTGATAGTGATGTTATTGAGACTTCTTTACCTTCAATTCCTGATGATGGGGTAACCACATGGGCTAAGATTGCCAGTCAAATAGACAAAATGACCGATTTGCCACCTAAGGAAAATATGGATGTAAAGCAAAAACAAGCTGAATCTGTTAAACATGTGAAAATAGACCGTAATGATAGGAAAAAACCAAGAGAAAATGTTCGTACTCAGGATCCGCACACTAGCTCTTGGGCTTCAGTAGCAAGCCAGCAAACCATTGATTTCATAGAAACAGAAAAGGCGACTCCCAAACCAAATTCTGCTAAAAAACCAGTATCCGTGCAGCCACAGTTGGTACCTGAAATCGAATCTTTCGATTATCATCAAACTACAAATATTGATGATAATTCTAATGACAAAACTCATAAGTCATGGGCTGACATGATCGACGATGGTGCCGAAGATATAGTGGTTGAACATAAATCCTGGAGAGAATTGATTGAGGATGAAGTAGAAATACCATTACTCCCAGAAAATGGTGATGAAGCAAATATAAATAAAATAATCGATACTATACATGAAATGAAAACTGAAGCTTCGATTGCAGAAGAAAGTAAACCAACTGTTACTATGGTGACTACTACTGTAACTTTTGACGATTTGACACTTCCACACGAATCAAAGCCTTTGGAACCTGAAATTACATCCATAGAGCCCGTGAAAAAGACGGATGAAGAAGCACCTGTTGCAGAATCAGTTACAACATCAATTACAACGACAGACGTTGAGCCCAAGAATTTTATTGAATCTTCTGTTTCTGAAGATTCAAAGACAACAGTGACAGTAACATCAACAACTACTGTAACTGAGTCTACTCTCCCAGAAGTACCGAAAACGATTGAACCCGAAAAGAAACCTGAGGAGCCCAAGAAACCAGCATATGCTGGCTTGCCTGTAGATGATTCGACCAGCTCTTGGATGGATGTTCTGGATGAGCCGATGACTTTCTCTGATGACGAAGGAGAGCCAACGAAGGAAACTCCAGTTGAGAAGGCACCAGTTGCTGAACCCGTCACAACATCGATTACAACAACAATCGTTGAGCCCGAGAAGATTGTTAAATCATCTGTTTCTGAAGATACAAAGACAACAGTGACAGTCACATCAACAACTACAGTAACTGAAACTGTAACGGAATCGACCACACCAGAAGAACCGAAAACGGTTGAACCTGAAAAGAAACCTGAAGAGCCCAAGAAACCAGCATATGCTGGCTTGCCTGTAGATGATTCGACCAGCTCTTGGATGGATGTTCTGGATGAGCCGATGACCTTCTCTGATGACGAAGAAGAGCCAACGAAGGAAACTCCAGTTGAGAAGGCACCAGTTGCTGAACCCGTCACAACATCGATTACAACAACAATCGTTGAGCCCGAGAAGGTTGTTGAATCATCTGTTTCGGAAGATACAAAGACAACAGTGACAGTAACATCAACAACTACAGTAACTGAAACTGTAACGGAATCGACCACACCAGAAGAACCGAAAACGGTTGAACCTGAAAAGAAACCTGAAGAGCCCAAGAAACCAGCATATGCTGGCTTGCCTGTAGATGATTCGACCAGCTCTTGGATGGATGTTCTGGATGAGCCGATGACCTTCTCTGATGACGAAGAAGAGCCAACGAAGGAAACTCCAGTTGAGAAGGCACCAGTTGCTGAACCCGTCACAACATCGATTACAACAACAATCGTTGAGCCCGAGAAGATTGTTGAATCATCTGTTTCTGAAGATACAAAGACAACAGTGACAGTCACATCAACAACTACAGTAACTGAAACTGTAACGGAATCGACCACACCAGAAGAACCGAAAACGGTTGAACCTGAAAAGAAACCTGAAGAGCCCAAGAAACCAGCATATGCTGGCTTGCCTGTAGATGATTCGACCAGCTCTTGGATGGATGTTCTGGATGAGCCGATGACCTTCTCTGATGACGGAGAAGAGCCAACGAAGGAAACTCCAGTTGAGAAGGCACCAGTAGCTGAACCCGTCACAGCATCAATTACAACGACGGTCGTTGAGCCCGAGAAGGTTGTTGAATCATCTGTTTCTGAAGATACAAAGACAACAGTGACAGTAACATCAACAACTACAGTAACTGAAACTGTTACGGAATCGACTACACCAGAAGAACCGAAAACGGTTGAACCTGAAAAGAAACCTGAAGAGCCCAAGAAACCAGCATATGCTGGCTTGCCTGTAGATGATTCGACCAGCTCTTGGATGGATGTTCTGGATGAGCCGATGACCTTCTCTGATGACGAAGAAGAGCCAACGAATGAAACTCCAGTTGAGAAGGCACCAGTTGCTGAACCCGTCACAACATCGATTACAACAACAATCGTTGAGCCCGAGAAGGTTGTTGAATCATCTGTTTCTGAAGATACAAAGACAACAGTGACAGTAACATCAACAACTGCTGTAACTGAGTCTACTCTCCCAGAAGTACCGAAAACGGTTGAACCTGAAAAGAAACCTGAAGAGCCCAAGAAACCAGCATATGCTGGCTTGCCTGTAGATGATTCGACCAGCTCTTGGATGGATGTTCTGGATGAGCCAATGACCTTCTCTGATGACGAAGAAGAGCCAACGAATGAAACTCCAGTTGAGAAGGCACCAGTTGCTGAACCCGTCACAACATCGATTACAACAACAATCGTTGAGCCCGAGAAGGTTGTTGAATCATCTGTTTCTGAAGATACAAAGACAACAGTGACAGTAACATCAACAACTACAGTAACTGAAACTGTTACGGAATCGACTACACCAGAAGAACCGAAAACGGTTGTACCTGAAAAGAAACCTGAAGAGCCCAAGAAACCAGCATATGCTGGCTTGCCTGTAGATGATTCGACCAGCTCTTGGATGGATGTTCTAGATGAGCCGATGACCTTCTCTGATGACGAAGAAGAGCCAACGAAGGAAACCCCAGTTGAAGAGACTCCAGTTGATGAACCCGTCCCAACATCGATTACAACGACAGTCGTTGAGCCCGAGAAGGTTGTTGAATCTTCTGTTTCGGAAGATACAAAGACAATAGTGACAGTCACATCAATAACCACTGTAACTGAATCAATTCTACCAGAAGAACCGCCAAAAGTTCAAGGAAAACCACAAGAACAAACTGCAGTTGTTTCACAAACAACATCTACAATTAATCCAACTGAAAATTCTTCCGAATCAGTTTCAACTATTCCAAAAGTGGAAACTATCGAGGAGAATATCCCACTTCCTGTTGACGATAAGCCTAAGAAACAAAAACCCAAAAAGGAAAAGAAGGTTAAGAGTCACACAGAGCCAGCAGTTGAAAACCCAATTGTTGTTGAAGAGTCTCAAGAAGTAATTCAACCGAAATCATCAGAAATCATTGCAAATCCCGAAGTTACAACTCAATCATGGTCAGCAATTGTTTCACAATCTATAGAAGACTCTCCAGTAATAACTTCTACAATTAAAACTGAAGTAATATCTGTACCAGTTCAAACTACCCAAGAGTTTATTCAGAATGAACAGAAGTTCTCAACAAATGTAATCGACAAGTCTAAGAAACAAAAGCCCAAAAAGGAAAAGAAATCACCTCCACCAGAACTTGATACTAAATCTGTTGTTGTGGAACAATTGGAGGAACCAAAGGTGCCAGAATCAGTTGAATCGATTGATGATACACCTTCCCAAGCTCAGTCATGGTCCACTATTGTATCGCAAACAATTACAACTACAACTCAGCAGACTGAAATAGTTCCCGAGCCAATAATTGTTAGCAAAGAAGAGAATATCGCAGTTCCTGTTGATGATAAGCCAAAGAAACAGAAGTCAAAGAAAGAAAAGAAGGCTAAGAGTCATCCAGAGCAGGTTGTAGAGAAAACAGTTATTGAAGAAGAACAAAAAGAAGTAATTACACCGAAACTAGAAGAAAATGTAGTAACTTCCGTAGTTCCAACTCAATCGTGGTCATCAATTGTTTCTCAAGCAATTATTGATTCACCAAAAGTAACAGAAGCTATTAGAACTGATGTAATAACTGATCCAAATCAAGCAGCCCAACACATACAGGACTTCATTCAAAAGGAACAGAACTTCTCAACAATCGTCAACGAAAAGTCTAAGAAACAAAAGCCTAAAAAGGAGAAGAAAATTCAACAACCAGAAAAGGAGACTGAGCCACTTATTATTAAAACAATTGCTGAAGAACATAAGAAACAAGATAAGCCGGAATCAATCGAAACTGTGGTAGATACACCGTCCCAAACTCAATCATGGTCCACTATTGTTTCACAAACAATCACAACCACAACCCAACAGACTGAAATAATTCCCGAATCAGTTTCATCTACGCCAGATGTGCAGGCTAAAGGTAGTATCGAAGTTCCTGTGGATGATAGGCCTAAGAAGCAAAAGCCTAAGAAAGAAAAGAAAATTAAAAGTCATCCAGAACCAGTTGTTGAAAAATCGATTCTTGTTGAAGAATCTGAAGATGTCATTCAACCAAAATCAACCGAAATCATTGTAGCTCCTGAGGTTCCAACGCTGTCATGGTCATCGATTGTTTCACAATCTGTTGAAGATTCTCCAGCAATAACTGAAATTGTTCAAACTGAAATAATAACTCAAGCTGCTCCACCTACACAGAACATACAGGACTTTATTCACAATGAACAAAACTTCTCAACCGTAGTAAACGACAAGCCAAAGAAACAAAAGCCCAAGAAGGAAAAGAAATCATCTCAACCTGAACAAGAAAGTAGACCTGTTGTTATCGAACAACTGGACAAACCAAAGGAGCCGGACACAATCACATCTGTTGACAGTTCACCTGCCCCAGCTCAGTCGTGGTCTACAATTGTATCACAAACAATAACAACAACTCATCAGACTGACATTGTGCCTGAACCAGTTACAGCTACTCCTGCTGTGGAAGTTTCCGTTGATAAGCCTAAGCAGCAAAAATCGAAGAAGGAAAAGAAAAAGGCAAAATTGGAGAGTCATCCAGAGCCCGTTGTTGAAAAAACTGTCGTTGATAACTCAGTAGTTGCTGAAGAAGAGGTCGATGCAAAGTCAAGCAAAACTGTTGAATTTACCGAAGCTCCAACTCAATCTTGGTCATCTATTGTTTCGCAAGCTGTTGACGATATTTCAAAAATAACTGAAACTGTTACAACCGAAACAGTATCTGAGCCAGCTCCATCTATCCATCACATACAAGATTTCATACACAATGAACAGAATTTCTCAACCATTGTAAATGACAAATCTAAGAAACAAAAGACCAAAAAGGAAAAGAAATCATCTCTACCTGAACATGACACTAAATCTATTGTTGTGGAACAATTGGAGGAACCGAAAGTGCAAGAATTAGTTGAAACTACTGAAGATACCTCGTCCAAAACTCAGTCGTGGTCTACAATTGTTTCACAAGCAATTACAACTACAACTCATCAAACTGACACAACTTCAGAGCCAATTTCATCTCTTCCAGATGTGGAAGTTATCGTTTGCGAAAAGGAGAATATCGTAGTTGCAGTTGACGATAAACCAAAGAAACAAAAGTCTAAGAAGGAGAAGAAAATTAAGACCCACCCAGAGCCAATTGTTGAAAAGCCGATTGTTGAAAAGCCGATTGCTGTTGAAGAGCCTGAAGAAATAATTAAACCAGAATCAGTAGACACTATTAAAAGCATCGAAACTCCATTGCAGTCTTGGTCATCAATTGTTTCACAAGCTGTTCAGGATTCTCCAATAATTATTGATACAGTTCAAACAGAAATTTTATCCAACCAAGTTCCTTCTGCACATCAAATACAGGACTTTATTCATACAGAACAAAATTTCTCATCAATAATAAATGAAAAATCTGAAAAACAAACTAAAAAGGAAAAGAAGTCACCTCAGCTTGAAGATGAACCTAAACCAGTTGACGTAGAGACTACAATTTTCGGAGAACAGAAGAAACCAAGTCAGCCAGAATCAATTGAAGTTATTGAAGATACAACATCCCAACTTCAGTCGTGGTCTACAATTGTTTCACAAACAACGACGACGACAACGACTACTACTCATCAGAGTGAAATATCTCCCGAACCAGTTTCATCTATTCCAGATGTGGAAGCTGTCGTTTGCAAAGACGAGAATATTGCAGTTCCTGTTGACGATAAGCCTAAGAAACAAAAACCCAAGAAGGAAAAGAAGGTTAAGACTCAACCAGAGCCGGTGGTTGAAACCCCAGTCGTTGTTGAAGAGTCTCAAGAAATTATTCAACCGAAATCAGCAGAAATCATTGCCAACCCCGAAGTTACAACTCAATCATGGTCAGCAATTGTTTCACAATCTATAGAAGACTCCCCAGCAATAACTTCTACTATTAAAACTGAAGAACCAGATCAAACTACACAAGAGTTTATTCAGAATGAACAGAAGTTCTCAACAAATGTAAACGACAAGTCTAAAAAACAAAAGCCCAAAAAGGAAAAGAAATCATCTCCACCAGAACTTGATACTAAATCTGTTGTTGTGGAACAATTGGAGGAACCGAAGGTGCCAGAATTAGTTGAAACGATTGATGATACACCTTCCCAAGCTCAGTCATGGTCCACTATTGTATCGCAAACAATTACAACTACAACTCAGCAAACTGAAATAATTCCCGAGCCAATAATTGTTAGCAAAGAAGAGAATATCGTAGTTCCTGTTGATGATAAGCCAAAGAAACAGAAGTCAAAGAAAGAAAAGAAGGCTAAGAGTCATCCAGAGCAGGTTGTAGAAAAAACAGTTATTGCAGAAGAACCAAAAGAAGTAATTACCCCGAAACTAGAAGAAAATGTGGTAACTTCCGTAGTTCCAACTCAATCGTGGTCATCAATTGTATCTCAAACAGTTGACGTTGTTCCAACAAGTATTGAAACTGTTCGAACTGAAATAATATCTGAGCCAGTTTTACCAACACAACACATACAAGACTTCATTAATAATGAACAGAACTTCTCAACCGTTGTAAATGTGGAACCTAAGAAAGAAAAGGTGAAGAAAGAAAAATCACCTAAAGCTGAAACTGAACCTATTGTTGTGGAACCCATAATTGTCGAAGACAAGGAGAAGGAAGTTGTGCCAAGCGAATCTGAGGTGGATACACCATCCCAACCTCAGTCATGGTCCTCAATTGTTTCTCAATCCACAATAACGGAAAGTCATCAGACTAAGGTGATACCCGAAATAGTACCACTATCGTCTAAGGTGAAAGAACCCGTTCATAAAGAAGAAAAAATACAAGTGAACGACAAGCCCAAAAAGCAAAAGCATAAAAAGGAGAAAAAACTTGACAATGTTTCCGCGCCTGTTCCCGAAAAAGTTGAAGAGCCGAAATCGGAGAAGATAACTGAACCCGACGTTATAACTCAGACCGTTCCGAACACGTTGTCATGGTCATCGATAGTTTCACAACAAGCCCTACCTGATGATTTTGAAATGACTGTAAAACCGAAATCAAAGAAAGATTCACCCAAGCCAGAGCAGTCGTCAATCACGGTGGATAATGTTACGAACATTGCTGAGGAACTTTCATCGCAACCGAAAGAGGTGCCATCGTACGTTATTGATGAAACACCAAGTCAATCTCAGTCATGGTCATCAATGGTGTCGGAAACTATTGATGAACCCTCCCATAACATCGAGGACTTCATTCACCACGAGCAAAGTGTTACGATTGCTGAGCACAAACCTAAGACAAAGAAGCAAAAGCCTAAAAAGGAGAAGAAGAATGAACAAGTGGAGCACGTATTAACTAGGGAAGAAACTGTCGTTTCTCACGAATCTAAGAGCGAAACAGAACCGGTAGAGCAGCCCACAACCTCCGATTTCAAAGTCGAATTGCCAAAACCAAAGCCGTCTGTCTGGTCCTTATCCGAAACTTACGCTGAAGTACTTAAAAAGTCTGGATACGCAAACAATACACAGATTCGGTATCAGGACACTGAATCGGACAGTCAAAGTAGTACAGAAGGTCGAACAAAACCTAAGTTAATCGAAGAACGACTTGAGAGTTCCTCTGTTGCATTCGTTGAGGAATTCCCCGATCCTGTCATTCCTGCGTCTGCTGACAAATCTGACGAGGAAGCGGTCGAATATTCGGAAAAACCAACATTGTCTTGGAAGGAAATAATGGATGAAGAAGTCGATATGGAAATTCCGGTATGGACGTCTTCCGAACCACAACTAAAGGAAACTAAAGTAGAACCAGTGATTGAGAGGCCTTCCCGCACAATAGATCGACCGATTATAAAAGTCTCTGAAGTTAGTAAGGTCGATGAGCAAGTTTTGCCGCAGGATAATCATGGTTTCCTTGAAATCGTTTCCAAGAAAAGAAATCGTTCACGTTCTCGTTCGCAACAATCCCAAAATTCCAATGTGGGAGAAAAGCCACGAAAGAAGAAATCAAGAAAACCCAAAGAAAAAACAATAAAACCCTCGACAACTTTTGCTGCAATAGAGCCTTCCACAAACAAAAGTATTGAAAACGTTCCGTTAGAAGCAGACAATACCCAATCAACTCTATCTCCAGCCCCCATTCCGATTACTTCGGGTATGTCATGGGCGGCCATCGCTGCTCATAATGTTCCAGAGCCTGCACAACAAATACGACTTCTTCAAATTGAGTCCAAGCAAAGTGCAGTTGACGCTATAGAAACAAAACCAATCAAAGACAATACAGTCAGCATACCAATTAAATTAGAAGCGGAACCAAAAGCTAAGAAACCAAAGCAGAAATCGAAGAAAAAACCTGCTGCGGATATTGTTGACTTTATAAATGCTGAAAAGGAAACTTCTCAACGAATTAAGGTATCGGAGCATAAGGAAGAACCAGCTCCAATTCAACAGCTTCATAAAGAACCTGAGCCAGTTAAGGATGTGAAAGTCCCAGTCATAACTGAGTCAATCACAGTTACTAAAGTGGACCCTGAACAACTTATTGTCGAGCAGACACCATTGACTCCATTCACAACTACTGAAGAAACCACCACCATAGTAACTTTAACAGAAGAGAAGCCGTCATTAACACCAAAACAAACGGAAGTCCCTGAAAGTCACGAAATCTCAGTTGTTTCAATAGAAACTGTAGAGCCCATTAAGCAAATACAATTGACTACGTCCACAACTACTGAAGAGACCACCACCATTGTAGCTTCAACAGAGGAGAAATCATCACTAACACCAAAACAAACGGAAATTCCTGAAGCTGTAGAACCCATTATAGAGCAAACACCATTGGCTTCATTCACAACAACTGAAGAAACATCCAAAGTAACTTTAACAGAAGAGAAGCCGTCATTAACACCAAAACAAACGGAAGTCCCTGAAAGTAACGAAATCTCAGCTGTTTCAATAGAAACTGTGGAGCCTATTGAGCAAATACAATTGACTACGTCCACAACTACTGAAGAGACCACCACCATTGTAACTTCAACAGAGGAGAAATCATCATTAACACCAAAACAAACGGAAATTCCTGAAACTGTAGAGCAAACACCATTGGCTCCATTCACAACAACTGAAGAAACATCCATAGTAACTATAACAGAAGAGAAGCCAACATTAACACAAAAACAAGCAACAGTCCCACAAATTGAGCAAATCTCTGTTCCTTCAGTAGATTCTGTAGAGCCAATAACCGAACAAACACCACTGGCTCCATTTAATGTTACTGAAGAACCAGTTAAAACAGTGACTTTAATTGAAAAAACAATTGAAGTAATTGCAAACGATATTGAACAAAAAGAACCTGAAGTAACTGTTTCTTCAGTCGATATTGCAGAGACTTCTGAGCAGACACCATTAGCACCATTCGAAACTGTTGAAGAATCCAAAACTTCTTCAATACCAATAGAAACGGTTTCGGAATCTGTTGAGACTGTGGAACAACTGAAATCTCCAATTGTTGAAGAGAAAACTACCCAACAGACTCCCACATCCGATGCTGATGCGTTTATTTGCGAAACATCATATTGGTCTGCTACATTAAAACCCGGTCAAAAACCAGTGACAACTAGTAATGAAGACGCGACTTCCATTGATACCGAAACTAAAGAGAAATCGCCAATTACTGTTGAAATACCAGTAGACAACACCTTCGAAGAAGTGGCCGTGCAATCTCCAACAGATCAACCAACAACATGGTCTGCAATAGTTCAAACTGAAACAAAGATATTCCCATCTCCAGTTATCAAGGAAGAACCTAAAGCTGTGCCGGCGTGGTCCACTGTTGTCGTTAGCAAGACAACTGATTTCCAAGATCCTAAGCAACAGCAAGATCTTGAGGATCAGGAAACAATAACTACAACAACAAAAACCACCTACGTAACAACGACAGTAACAACACACAAAGATATTGAAACCACCGAGGACAAGCCAACATCATATGTATCAACCGTTGTGACAACGCATTCAACTGATCTGGCAATTGAACCAGAGCCCAAGGAAACTCCTGTTAAGACAGTTGAAACAATTGTTCCAAGTAGTTTGGATACTCTTAGGAATAACCTAATGCTTGAAACACAGCAACTATATCCCAAATATAGTGCAGTGGAAACTCAGTATGAAATATTCAAACAAAATAAACCCAAAGAAATTTCACCCGAGAACATTAAAGAACAGCCCCAGGTTGATGAGACATTTATAAATGATTATGTGATAATTGAACCTGAAGCATTACCCCAAATCAATTCAGAAATTCTTGCATTCAATCTGAGCCTTGACAAAGAAAATCTATTGCGTCCCCTTCCTATTGATTCCATTGCTCAATTGCATTTGTTGAACACCGAAAAGCCCATTGAACCTAAAGTAGAAGTTGAGGAAAAGTTACCTGTGGAACAGCCACAAACTAAAGTTGAGGAAATAGTTTCTGAGAAAGAGCTGTTACAACCTGCAACTGAAGTGGTAACTAAAGTTGAGGAAGTAACAATAGTTGAACCAAAACCTGAAATTGAAAAAGTAATACTCACTGATAAGTCATTGGAGTCGATCACGACACCTGTAGAGCTTATATCAACTGCTGAAAAACAACCAAGCGAACTACTCTGGCATCTCAGTCAGGACAGTTTCTTGAAGTATATGCCATCGGCAGATGATGCATATGGACAGCTAATCACGATTACTAGAGACTCGACCAAGACCGATTTAGATAAAACTCAGGAAACCCAGGACGATAAGCATAAGACTGACATCATTACGGAAACTGTAGTGAAAACGACCACGGTTACAGAATCAAGCAAATTGATAGCTGATAACGTTGTAGATAAGACTGAACCAGAAGCATCGTCAATTGTAAACATTCCTAAAGTAGAAGTGCCAGCAACAGCACCTGTCGGTGGAATTGATGCGTTACGTCTAAATCTTTATCTTGATGACTGGCGAAAACCCACCATTGATGCGGATTTATACGAGACGACCATCGAGAGACCGAAACGTGCTGATGTTGTGGACATTGATACAAAACTAGACAAAGACAAGAAACCCGATGATGCTATCAACCAACCAGACAAAAAGGACGACGATAGTGATGACAATGATGACGACGACGACGACGATGATGATGATGGGGATAAACTGACTGTGCCTGAAATTCGTAAGCCACATGACGATGACGACAAACCGAACGACCGCGATCCTGGTAGTGGTAGCAGTGGCAATGCAACACCCACACCCGAACACGATGCAGCTCAATACGAACAAAATCGCAGCTGCTCATCGGAGTATATGTCAACCGATTTGCCAGGCGGCGTAGGTCACTGGCGGGACCAAAGTACTTATTTGGCTTTAGAAGCCGAACCTCAGGTTAAAGTAGAATTGACACCAACAGTAGTAGAGTCTAAGGATGTTGTTCTAACCGAAACTAAAACCATTGAGCTGGTGCCCTCTGTGCCAGCTGAATCAAACACCACCCCCACAACAACAACACCCGAAACAAGTCCCTCCACCCCATCCAATGCTACAAACTCAGCTAACGTTGCAAACGCACTAATCCAATTGGCGAGCGCCACAACACAGACGCTAAACGCTGCTGCCAATGCAGCAACTAAAGCTAAAACTCTGGCAGCGACAAGCGTCATTTTGCCAGTTGCCGCAGCCGTTGTTAATAAGCTAACAACAACAATAACAACGCCAACACCAACACCGACACCAGTGGAGACAACACCAGTGGAGACAACACCAGTAGAGACAACACCAGTGGAGACAACACCAGTGGAGACAACAATCCAGCCCGAGCAGCTGCCGCAGCCGCAAGCACTCACAGCACCAGTTGCTGCTGTTGAGTTGCCAGCAACAGCTGCTGCTGAAATGACAACGACAACAACTACAACAAGCGAAGAGCCCAATGAACTGTCTCTGGAGGCAGCTTCTGCTAACAACACAAATATCGTGAAGCGAACTGTAGTAACAACTACAACGGTAACGACAACAACAACCAGTGAAACGGCAGCAGCAGCAGCAGCAGCAGCAAAACCAACACCAGACAGCAGCAATACAATGACAACGACAACCACAACAACAACAACAACATCGAGCAATGATTTGCTTGAACAACAACAACAACAGCAACGCCAGAAGGTGAAAATCACATTGAGCGTTCAGTTATTCATAATTCTAATATTTGCAGCTTTTTTGTGTGGTTTTGGTATTTGTTCATGGCTTTTATACGGCAACCGCTCTAACTGTTGTTGTTGTTGCGGCACTGCCTGCAACAATAGCTGTCAATTGCTGCCACCAGCAACAGAGACACAGCCTGGCAATGGCCTACAGTAAGGTCGACCATGAGGTTGCTGTTCTCAGCTATGTTGGAATTTGGCAGCATGGCAAGCGCCCAAAACAATAACAAAAACAAAAAACATTAACAAATAATAATGAAAGAAAATACACCTATCTATCTATCTATCGTATCTATATAAATACTTAAATTACTAACGTAACTCAATTTGTTAAAAAAAAAATGAAATTAACTTACCGATTTGCATTTTTATTTGATTAAGTTTTTAATTTGTTTATTATTGTATTTCTGTATTGTACGTGTTGTTTTGCTAAACTAAATTCATCTTTATATAAAATACTTTTAAGACTAAACGTAGTTCGTTAAGTTGATATACACGATTTCCTTCTATCTACCTAGATTAGTTGTTTGATTGATGCATTACCAAATGTTCCTTACTAATTGATCTTAACTTGTTGTAAAAAGCAGCTACTACTAATATCTAGTAGTAACGCTCTAGAGTCAAACTTAACACAATAAAATAAATATTAACCAACCTGCACGTTTTAATATACAAATATATACATACATATGTATTGAAATCTATTTTGAATACATTTTTCTGCACAGTTTTATTTTCGTATAGGCACACACACACACACACTCGCACATACACACAGGCACGCAGTTGCACAGATTTGCACTTGCACACAGTGCTGCTCAAAAGTGTGCACACCCCATGCACAGGTTTTCCTAGCAGAATATGCCCATTGCTATGTATCACAAGATTGTTAACTTATGAGTTCATTGCCTTCTCGTCTGCCGCACTGCAGCCCTCGCCAAATGTTAAGCGATTTTTCCTTTTCCTTTTCCCTTATGTTCTTGCGGCATTTTCGCTATAAATAAAATAGAGATCCATGCAATGCAGCCCGTATTACTTACTCAAAAATATCTCAGCCATCGCTAAAGTGTGTTTTGCATTTGATTCTTTTAGTTTAGATCGCGAGTTCAATACGAAATGAGCACAATTCTAGCGAAATCAAAATCAAATTCTTGAATTTTAAAGAAATTGTGTTTTAAAGGGCTGCCATAAAAATAAGAAAACATGATATTTGTGAGTGCAAGTGCAAACTACATTGAGGAACAGTAAAAATATATGGAATAAACTGCAAAGTTACAGAAGAACGAGACAAGTCAAGAAATAGCAGTATGAAATTTTGATATATATATATATTTTTTTTTTACAAATTTTATTTTGATTTACCCTGTACCCATGAAGAGAGCTTTTGTGACGATGAAATACCCCGACAAAGTATGTATTTATATTAAAATAATTTAATCGTCAGTCCGATGTCTGAATTTAATGTTTCTTTATTTTCCTATTTTCTAAAAATTGGAAAAAAAAAGGTTGTTGGCTACATTTTAATTAATATAATATTGAGTAAACTTCATTATTCCATGATTAAAAGAAATAATGTTCCAAAGCCATTGCTTCAATAGAATCTGTTTCTATGAATTTATTCTGTGATATATCAATATATAAAAAATATAGGCAAAGATTTTCATTGAAGTTTACTGAAGAAAAAATAAAAAATTCATTACTTCTTTTAACATATTCTTTGAAGACTTTTGTGTTTACACTACAGAAATCGAATTCAACTTTCATATGTAAAATAAAATACTATCTATAGATCTCTATGGTACAGGGTAACGTTAGTCGTGTATGTTCGACTATATTTTCCTTTTGCTTTTATCTTTAACTTGCTTTTACAAATATCTATAAGATTATGTATATGCTATGTGTATATTTTCAAGAACTAGAATTGCTTGCCTCCAGCCATTCATCATATTTTACAAAAAATTATTAAGAATATTTTATATTTAGTTAAGTCAGATTCGTATTTTTTTTTTTACTAGGAACTTGCATTTGGTGCTTTTGTCTATCCGCTGTCCCTTTCGCCATTTAATCATATTCTGCTGCCCATTATATTTAGTCTAAGATTTTTGTATTGCCATAAACGCATGCGTTATGTTAAATACAGTTATACATATATATCTATACCAAACTTTAAATAGATATATGGCCGTGTCTGCATCTATTCAAAAATTATATGAAATATGAATTTTTACACACTATCATGTAAATATGCTGTTGTTGAGTGTGTATAGAAGCCGGCAACAAATATTTACAATATTAACTAGCAATTTGATGAAAAATAAATGGCGTGTTTATTATTATTAACATGTTTATTAATATTCCCCCACACATTGCACA
Organism: Drosophila antonietae; assembly: GCA_030914385.1. Taxonomy (NCBI): domain Eukaryota; kingdom Metazoa; phylum Arthropoda; class Insecta; order Diptera; family Drosophilidae; genus Drosophila; species Drosophila antonietae. The sequence goes on along the minus strand of JAUESO010000032.1, from coordinate 50,884 downwards.
CATGTGACACCATGCAATTATATATATATATATATATATAGGATACTATCTCACAAGAGCTCGACGAACTGCTTCAATCGCTCTCAACCGTCGAGGATGGCATTGGAAATATGAACCACAGCAGCTTGGAGGGCATGCAACAGGGATTGAAGGTAATTGTTATGTTGCGTTTGGAACACCTGTTCAAGCACGTTTTATTTTCGTTTCAAATAATATTAACTAGTAGCTAAATAATCATACTCACACTGTAAATAGTCGTAGATTAGTTGCAAATTAAACGAAACGATTAATGGATGCTGGCGTGTGTCACATAAGTTAAATAACACAATCGCATCATTCCATAAACAATCGTACAGATCTAAAATATATATAGTAGAATTACAGTTTGGAGGTTTTCCGATTAGAGTACTTTTAGTTTTGATAATTACAATCCCATATGGTTATTTTATATAGTAGTCGAACGTTTTGATGTCTTTGAATTCGTCTTTAGTTCATATATATATACATACAACACAATTTGTGTTTTTATTTATTTATTTACTTTTTGTGTGTTAATGTCACTGGGACAATCGTTTGGCTAATGCAAATTTCTTTTACCTGATGTACAGCTAATCCAAAACAATCTGGAAGTACATGAGAAAGAGGCTTTGAAGCTCAAAGATCAAGCAAAGACATTGCCCACAGATCCAGGCACTGAGCGTTTGCTAAACGAGACAGTTGATCGCATCGATCTTCTGTTGAGGCGCACACAACAAGGCATTTCCATGATAGCCGTGAGTATTAGCTTACCTGTGAATGATTAAAACTTATCACTAAACATTTCACAGAGCGCCATGCATGGCCAAAAGAAACGCGAGCAGGAGATCGAGGAGTATCAGCAGCATTTGCTGGAGCTTGAACGGTGGATCAATGACGTCTCGGCGGAGTTGGCCTCGTTCGAGCCCACAACTGATAGCAGCACTGACGAGCATGTGCTGAAGACCCAGGTGGAGCGTAGTCAGCAATTGCTGCGCACCCTGAAGGATCGACAGCAGTCCATGGATGATTTGATGGAGCAAACGCGTGAGCTGCAGACACATCCAGATGTCGCACCATTGGCCGACACGCTGATGGAACAGCTGCAGAGCATTATTATCATCTTGCGAGAGCAGATCACTGTGGCTACGACACGCATCTTCACCATTGAGAAGCGCATCGTGGACCTGCGCAAAGCCAAGCGAGATGAATCACAGCGCCAACGGGTGCTGGCCGATGCACAGATCCTCGCACCAGTTAATGTGAGCGCAGCACCCGAATCCATCGAGTCCAGTGAGAATACAATTGACTCAAGCTCAATGCCAGAAGAGGAGATCAAGCCCACGGGCGTGTATGTTGAGACACAAACATCGCTGAGCTTGCAGCAGCTGCCGGAGCAACAGCAGCCGCAGATCCAAACGAGCAATGTTGAGGCGCAGACCAGCTTCCAGGAGCTGCAACCGTTAGCCGCTATCGAAACTGCAGAGGTTGCACTGCAAACGATCAAAGAACGTGCACCGACTGAGAACATAATGGTCACACAGACTGTGCAGGATGGCCAGGAAACTATACAGATTGACACACAGTTCAACAAGAATATACCCGAGCTGCCGGAGGATGTGGAAATCGAGGCGCGCTACCATCAACAGCCCAAGGGCGATGTGGATCGAGCCACTGAGCTGATCATGAAAAATGTGCCACAGGCTTTCGAGACGACATTTGTCGAGCCTGACGAAACCACCACCGAGGTGGTTGTGGGTGCCGACGGCACCAAGCACATTGTCGTCAAGAAAATCACTCGAACTCGCCAACAAATTGTGCAGCAGCAGCAAATAAGCTCCATTGAAACAGTCAGCGATGCTGATGGTAACATTGAAGTACAGTCAACAGGCCAGATAAATCTGGAGAATGTGCAGACCACAGACACCGTGGCTGATCCAGAGCAGAGCGCCTATCGCACCGTTGTTACGCAGCAAACGCGTGGCACGCTGCTGGATGGCTCTCAGCCGGAGGCAGTGATTGTCAGCGAGTTCGAGACGGACCCAGTTGTAGAGAAATACGAACAGCTGCTGAGTCCCGAAGCACAGGGCAACTTGCAGCCATTCCGTGTAGCGGCTGGCGAGTCCACAGTGGACGATCCTCATGGCAGCAGCATACACACAGTGTTGCAGCAGGTGACTCGAAAGGTTATACGCAAGACGCGTAAGATAATCAAGCGTGTGGTGATCATTGATGGGAAGGAGCATGTGACTGAGGAGGTGGTTGAGGAGCCTGAAGAGATTGAGGTGACTGAGGAAGAAACAATGCCTCATGTCAGCGTAAATATCGTGCGCACTGTTAATGGCAAAGTGGTGAGCGAGGAGGAGTTCCAGAACATGATGCAGCAACCGGGCGTTGTGATCGAAGAAGTTGCAACGGATCTGTCACAACAGACAGTTGAACCGCCGCAACAGGTATTTGATATTGAGTCTATCAACATCTCCAACACCACCACCACCACCACCACAACAACCACACAAGAACAGACACCAACAACAGCAACAACAATAACAACAACAACTGCAACAACAGAAACGACTAAAGCTGCACCTGTAGAATTGCCAGCACCTCAAGTAGACATTGAAGAAATCGTAAATGTTGAAACATTCAGTCCCGTTAATGTTGCAGAAGTTTCAGTAACAGTACCTCAAGAGCCCATCACCACCACCAACACCATAACAACAACAACAACAACAGCAACATCAGAGAGCCAACCTGTGGTGGAAGATATTAAAGAAATATGGCCTCAAGAACATCATTTGGTATGCACAAACATAGACTTCTCCCAGCATGACGAAGAGTTGGCATTGCCACCATTTGCTACCAGTCCAGAGACATCAATGCCCGCAGAGACCATTTGGCCAACAAGTCCCGAGACTGGCAACTCCATCTCACTGGAATCGTATACATTTGAGCCAACGATTCCAACAGCAGTTACCATCAAATCCGAGACAACAGAAAAGACTGAAACAAAACCGGAAGCGCCTCTAGCTAAACCCAAATCTGATATAGAAGCCTTCCTGGCAGCTGAACAAGCACAAGCTCAACCCGCAATAAAGAAACGTGAAACTGCAGCTCCCCAGGAGCAACCAGCAGCTCAACCAGAAACTGTTGTGGAACAAACTCAATCACAAATTGTAGAGGTTGAGGAATCTGTCATAGAAGTGCCTGCCATTGATATTGTTGACAAAGAGCTGGCGACGCCGCAAAGAGATATAAATGTGGCCACGCAGCTCTTTATTTCTGGAGAGGCAGCCGCTGCAGACTCGCCGCGCAAGACCTATCAGATAACTGCGCCCTCTGTGGAGACGACTGGAGCTGGTGTGCTCAAGGTTGCCATGGCACCGACGACAGAGCTTGACGAGAGCGTTGCTATGGCAACACCTGCTAAGGTTACTATGACCATTGTGGAGACTGTCACGGCGCCTGTCGAGCACGACGATGATGTGTCGACGAAGCGAAGTCGAAAGAAAAAGAAGAGAAGAGATGAGGAAGAAGAAACGATTGAAAAGAAACAACCAGAGCCAGCGCCAGAGCCAGAGCCGGTGACTGTTCCTGTTCCCGTGCCAGTTTCAGTTTCTGTGTCCGATATTGAGCCAGAATCAGTGCACGAAACAGGCTACGAAGCAGAGGAAAAGTCTGTGTCAGAGAATGTGGATGAGGACTCGACTGACTCGAAGAAGAAGCGCCGCAAGAAGAAGAAGCAAAAGGAGAAATCCCAAGAGGAGGAGTCCCAGATGCCACTCTCATCCGATCATTCGCTACACGATGATGATGCAACCAGCTTGGAATCCGAAGCTAAATTGCGACACGAAGCGATCGTGGAGATAAGTACAGAGAGTGACTTATCGAGCATGGATATTGACCAGAGTGTCAAAGTGGTGGAAGATTCCGTTATACCCTCTCCCACAGAGCAGTCGCGTGATCCATTTACACACGTGGTTATACCCACAGAGATTGTAGAGCTGGCTGCTCTTGAAGATGTGGAACAACAAACGACGCCACGTGTAGTCACGCCGCCAGCAACTGCCATCGAGCAGGATATGAAATCTTCGCAGACATCACCACAGCACATGCCCAAATTGGATGAGACAGCGGTACAGACGAGCCTCGAGGTGCAGCCGGCCAATCAGGAGAGCGAATCGCAGACCCTGATTGTGGAAATTACCGAAACCGAAGCACAGACAACGCCACGCACCGACGAGCAGCCCCAACTCGTTGAGACACTCAGCACGGAAATGCAAACCGATGAGAGTGCTCAGCCTCGGCCAACGATGGAAATCTCTAGCCAAACCACTGTGACAACCACCACGGAAAAGGAGCTGCAAACCACTCCAAAAGAATCACCTCGTTTGGCTGAAGCAAGCAGCGATCATATTATCCAGCCACTGGTCACGGAATTGGTTAAAGACATGACCATTGATTTGCCCGTGCCCACAAGGGAGCAGTCCACCTTCATGGAGAGCACTGTCACCAAGGAGACTCATATGCAAACCGTAACGCCTGAGCCAACTGAAGTGGTGTCTAGTCAGCCCGTGGCACCGGTCGAGGTGAGCGATGTTCTGGTGCAGACGACGCCGCGTGAGGAGCCACAGCCACTCTCACTGGATGACAACTCCTTGACAGCCACATCCATATCGGAGCCTTACGAACTGGAGGTGAGAACCACAGTGGCCATTCCCGCTGACTCGGATACATCTGTGGTGGAGCCAACGCTGTACGAATACACGCAAACCATGCAGCTGCCCAAGCCCGAAAAGAAAAAGAAATCTAAGGGCAAGCCCGAATCACAGCCAACTCCAGCTGCCGATCCACAGATTAGTGTAAGCGTCGAAATTGCACCCGAACTGTTGGGCGAATCAGGTATCGTGCTCTCGACCAATCAGCAAATTGAAGAGGTGCCACATCTGCCGCCAGTGCCGGACTTTGAGCCTACTGAAGCCGATCCGCAGAAGCCACAGGCGCCGCAGCGCGTGCAATTGCAGATTACAAAGACCACAGTATACGATGAATATCCGGATTTGCCGGTGCATATTGTGGAACAGAACAAGGTGTGCATTGCCTCGCAGCAGCAGAGCGGCAAGCCGCGCAGTGGACCCACATCCTCGGTAACCATTGAGGAGGTTGCCTCACCCACCGAGGAGCTGGTGGTGCCCATAACTCCAGGACCAGATAATCTCAACGAACAGAATGTCTGGATAGCTGCAACGGGCACCACCAACGTGGATCGCTCTCCCATTCAAGCCTCGCAAGACTTGATCATGAGCGAAGGCCTGCAGCTGTATCCGGGACCACAAACACAGCAGGCCAAGGCGGCGATTGGCAGTCGCATCAAGCAATTGAAGCAGACGACGCCACAGCAGCCAACACCGCTGACCGATGTCCTGCACTTGGCCACACTATCCGAGCAGATCAAGCAGATCCCCACCTATCAGCGTGTGGAAGAGGTCAATGAGGGATTGAAAAATTTGGATGAGGCAGTACGTAAGGGCGATAAGACAATTATCCACACCACGGTCATCACAGTGATTGAAAAGGTCTCTACCTGGCTGGAAACAATCGAGTATCGTGTCTATCTCATACGCCAAAATTCCAATGAGGGACCATCTGAAGAGAAGCTGAACAACTATAAGGAGCTGAACAAGGAGCTGAGCACGATCAAGGCGAATGTCAATCATCTTGAGAGACAATTGACCAGGACGGATAAGCCAACGCAGGCAGAGCTCTCAGAGTGCGTAGACACGCTCAAGGAGCACATCGATGCAGTGGAGCAGGTAACACTACAGAATCAGGCACAGGACATCAAGGATCTGGACAAGTGGCAGAACTTTGAGCTGCTCTACAGAGAGGTGACCACATTGCTTGATTTCCTCCAAGAACGTTACGAACAGGCCATCAGTGAGGAGCATCCGTTCTCCACAAAGCTGGCGCTGCTCGATGACCTGGAGCAGAATCATGTGGCTGGCCAAGAGCAGTTGAGTCAACTAATGCAGACCGCACGCTTCTTCCAACGCGACTTCCCCAACAAGCAAATGCCACAGGACGTGTATAGCACGTACGAGAAGAGCAAGAATATTGGCAACAATATCGAAGCGGAACGCGAACGTCTACTTCAGCTACAATTGCTGGCCGAGGAGTACGAGCAGACGCTGAAGAAGTTCACCAACATCACTGTGCTGGCTGACAAGATGATGGAGAGCCCCATTGTGTCCAGTTCCCTGGAGCAGTTGAACAATGAGGTGCAGAAGCAACGCAAGTTCTTTGTCAATCTGAGCCACTGTCGCGCCATGCTGGAATCGCTAGAGGAGAACATTGATAGTGAGACGCGTGAGAAGCATTCGGAGTTGCATAGGCAGCTCTACCAGAAGGCCACACAGCTGCTGGAGCGTGCTTCGGAGCGTTCCTCGAAACTGGTCCAAGCCGCCTCGCGCTGGACCGTGCTGGAGCGAGGCATGCGCGACGAGCTGCAATGGCTGCAGGTGGCACAGCAGCGTGTGCCAGATCTTTCGTCGGTCACATCCGCCGACTACGATCAATATGCAACGCTCTATCAATCGCTGAGCAACGACATCTCGCATCATTATGTCAAGATGACGCAGTTGTCGGGCATTGCCAACAAAATGCAGCTCCTGGTGCAGGCGCCCAATCTGGTCGAGGAAACCAACGATGCGCTGATTGTGCTGCTGAAGCTGCGCGAGGAGGTGGCGCTCTATCTGCATCGCCTGCTCGTCTTCAAGGAGATCTGGGTGCAGTACGAACAGCAGACCGAGAAAATGGAGGCGTTCGTGCGCGAAGCAGAACAGGAACTGCGTCAAATCCAGATACCCAAGCAGCCCACAGAGCAGCCCATTCCGCATATCAGGCAATTCTGGGAGATTAAGGCTCGCTTCGAGCTGCACAATAATATACGGAACGATGCGGGCCTTAGTCTGGAGAAATCTCTGCAGGTGATACCGCTAGCCGATGAGATGCTGCAGCGGCAATTCCACGCCCAGCTGGAGGATCGCTGGCAAGCGGTGGCCCAGGCCATTGAGCAGATACAACGCAACATCGTGGATTGCCTCTCCTCGGAGGACATGGCAGCCGATGAGAAACTGAAGCTGGTGGAACGTGAGCTGCAGGAGATCTACCTGACCATGACCAGCATGAAGGGCGTCATCAAGAACGAGGAGGAGCTCTGCCTGTACATCGAGCGTGTCCAGGTGCTGCGCACGCGCGTTGGCTTCATTGGCAACGAGCTGGGTCGCATTGGACTCCAGGAGCCAACGATTGAGCCCGAGAAAGTGGGTGAACTCTTTGCGCTCTCGCACAAGATAACTACACAGATAACCGAGGAGCTGGAGTTCGCATCCGTGCTGCGCGATCAGCTGCAGGCTATCCACGAGGGCATCAGCAATCAGCGCAAGCATCAGGCCAAGATCTCAGTCATCCTGGATGAATGTGAATCTGCGGAGCGCCAAGGCGCCGACATAATTGAAAAGGCCGTCGCCGATTGCCAGGGCGCTGGCGAGGAGCTCGTTAACAGCTGGCAGGAGATAATGCGCATCCGTCAGATGCTCCACACACTGCCCATGCGCCTGAAGATGTCCGTGTCGCCGGTAAAGCTGGAACGTGACATTTCCCAGCTGCAGGACGATCACGCCTTCCTCGAGAGCAAGTGCACCAATATTATGGCCATACTGCGTAATCGCTTGGCGCTGTGGCTACGCTACGAGCGCCAACTGGAGCTGGTGCATGGCTCCGTTCAGGAAACAGACTTCATGATGGAGCTGATACGTGTCCACGGCCAGGTTGACTACGAGCGCCTACGCAAGGCCACCGAGAGATTGGAGGTAAGCTGTTTGTTTACATGTTATATGATTTGTGAGAGGAATCCAGGAATTCAGTCGAAAACATTTGATCTGGCTACCTGCCTTGTTATGGAATTTTTTTTTTTTTGGCCAGCCCTTATCAGCAGAGTTCGAAAATCGCCATAAAATCGCGGGCGTTTTCTGCCTATAAAATCGCGTGCGTTTGCTGCCTGCCAGTTCAGTTCGAAACGAACTTTTCAATATTCCGCAGCCTAAATTTAACTCAGCTCGCTCGAAATTTCAAAAGCTACTGCTGCTGGCGTAGTAGCAATAAAGCTCTTATACTGAAAAGCTCTCTTCGAATAAAATAAGCTTTCGTGCATTGCACTTGCTTTGAGTTTCGTTTAGCCGTTTGCCACACAGTTCACGTTAAAACTTCGAAACGCGCGCGTATCGCGTGAATTGTGCTGCTCCGAGCATATTCATAAATATTTATTTATTATTTGTTTTTTTGTTTTTCGGCGCTTTCGCTCAGGGTCTTGCGGGTGATCTGCATAGTCGCGAACAGCTGCTGGACGAGCTTAAGGGCGCCGCCAAGCCGTTAATTGAAAGCTGTGATGTGCAGATAGTGGAGCAAATTGAATCGTCCGTACAGGATGCGGTAGTCGCCTGGAATGATACCACCGAGAATCTGCAACAGCTCTGCATACGCTATCAGCGAGCCGTCGAGCTCTGGGATAAGTATCGCAACGCCTCAGCAGCGGTCAAGAGCTGCATTGAACAGCAAATGGACAGCGTCAAGTCCTTGGAGCAACCCTTGGAAACCATGCAACATGCCAAGGTAAGTGACTCGTAATTGCTCGAAATGCTCTAGTTGTAGCACTTCTGCTTCTGGGTGGGATTGGGTGGTTGGTTCTAGTGGAGTATAGGAGTTTATTTTTTGCCGTTACTGTTTCCATTTCTCTTATTTTTTTTTTGGCGGCAAAAATACTGACGTCGTCGACGTTTAATTGCGATACACACATGGACCGGACCGGGTAGCCGTAATTACATTGATTTTCAGCCGTAACGCTCGACCCAATCAATTTTCGGGCGCGTCACTCTGTAATCGCCTGTAACAGAGTACATGGAAAGTGGCTGCCAGTGAGCTAACTTTTATGTACACACACACACATAGGTGTGCGTCTATGTATGTGTAGATAGCTATGCATATGTGTGAGTTAGTGTATATTGGTTGTTTGTGTCATAAATTATTTTGTTTGACACAAAAATACGAAAAGACGAACGTTGAGGCCCAAAAAAAAAGTGGTTATACACTTGGTTTGGATTGCAAAGCAGATACTGTAGTATATATGATATGATACCCATGTGGTATATCTTTGTATCAGCATAAAGTTTTGATGCAAGAAAGTTAGCTGTCTTTTTGCTCTATATATTTAGAGTAATTCAACTCATAGCAACTTTGGCAGAAAATCAGCTCAAATTATAAAAATTTCCATTATTATAATATAAATTCTATTCTAAACAGAAAGTTGGTAGGAATATCTGCATTTATTTTAAAATGGAAAAAAGTATCGTTCTCTTTCGTATACTTGGGTACTGTATATAATACTAAAAAGATTTATCATTTATAAAATATTGTTATACAAGACATGTTATATAGAAAATATATAGTTTCTCTGCTGTCCATTTAATATTAAATAAAATATTGGCATATTTATATTTTATTCATTCGAATAAGGTATCGTATATTACAAGAACTTTCCAAATAATAGACAAACAATAGCAATGCAAAGAGATCTTATCAATTGCCCTCACATTTAAAGAAAATTTCTGTCAACAAATTTGTTAGAGCATTGAATCTTCGTCAATCTGCAGATAAACATAATTCTGTCTTTGGACTACGTTTTGATTTTCGTTTTATTTACTTTAAATATTAACGCATAGTTTTGTTATTTATGTGTTGTTATTGATCATTAGGGTCATTATAGAGGCCAGACCACGACGAAGCACTGTAATTATTTTTTTTGTGCCTAGGCTCTAGGTAGAGCCAAGCCAACTGTCACTTCACATGGCGAAGTTTATCAACCCAAAAGCGTAAGCTCTGTGTTTATATAGCTGCTTTATCTGCTCGCCCAACAACAAACATCAACGAAAATACATCAAATTATAGGAAGACATGGGCATACCTATACTATATATACATATATATATATATATACATATTTGCTTATGAGATTGTTAGAACTTGCCTTGGGCCACTCTCAGAATCTGTAGATAAATACAAAAATATTTTTCTTAAATCTGGACTCGCGAGAATTTCAATGTCAACGGCACCGCCGCATTTGCTAAGTATATATATTTTGTTGTTGTATTTTTTGTGATAAAGCAAAGGCCTAGCCAAAAAATATTTCACAAATGATATCATAGGGCACGCGGTAGGGCCGGACGCGTGCTCTTTAAATTACTTAATATATGTGTGTGTGTGTGTTGTGTGCAGCTCATTTTCGTTTTATTTACTATTTAAATAGCTGGCGCTGAGACCTGCGGGTGACCTCTTTTCTAAATTGAAATTGAAACAGAAATTGAAATTGAAAGTGCAGCGGGCACTCGCTCGTCGCACTTGTCCGACACATTAATTAGGAATAGAAATGCAATTAGAATGGGAACGGGAACGGGAACGGGAACGGGAACGAGTGACAAGCCGTTCGCTTGATAAGCACCATGCGGCGGCATTCGTGCTCTTAACTAGAGCTAACTAAATAGCCCAGCCGGCTTAAGCTAAAAGCACTTTGATCGTGCTGAATGACATTTGCATTCAATCTAAAATAGACATTGTGATGCGCTACATAGCTATGCTAAAGAAATATCTTTAGTCTTTGGGATATGGTATATCATACAAAGAGAGCTTTTAGCTGAAATTATCATAGGGTTGGAATGCGTTTACTAAAGGAAGATGAAAGAGCTTATAATTGATCTAGAGATATTTAATATTAACTAGTTGAAAAATCTCTGAATTTAGTTCCAAATTTTATACACATTTATTTAAAAAATAATATTTATTTTTTATAATTTTATAAAATTAATAATGTCATATTTAGACTTGAATACATTTAAAAACTTTAAATATTTATTTAAATTTATACATAACACAATAGCCAGTTCATAATAATCGTAATATAATAATTATATTTCACAAGAAAGTTTCCATAGTCAATTTCTTAACTGGTTTTTTGTATTTTGTCTTTAACAATAGGTCTGCCAAGAGAATCTGAACACACAGAATGATCGTCTGTTGGAGCTGCGCGACATTGTGGCCAAAATTGCAGCCGATGTGGGTCTGGATGCCTCAGCGCTGATGCAAGGTGAGCTGGATGCGCTGGGTCAGCGTTTGGCCGAGTGCAAGGATGCCATAACGACGCTGGCGAATGTGGCCGAGACGCAGGACAAGGAGCGCAAGGAGGTCGACAAGGAGGTGACACAGGCCAAGGTTTACTTCAACAATGTGCAGCAGGTGAGTGCAAGCCACAAACTGAATGCGGGCCAGGCGGCCAAGCAACGGGCGTCAGCTATCGATTATAGGTAGAGAGAGCGAGAGCTCCAATGATGATTAGCATTAGGGTTAGAGCGTGGCGTGCGGAAATTCCCACAGTGGTGACAACAACAACAACAACAACAACAACAATTAAGAGCTATAAAAGCAGGCGCGGACACTTGTTGTGGTTGTTGTTGCTAATACAATATGAAGGACATGCTATTTTAAGTGGGTTAAAAGTTGAAAAACTTTCGCTCCCCATGCATAGGTATAAATATATGTATGTATGCTGACAGTGGTCATTATTGATTGTGAATAGGGCGTACATTTGGGTTGTGAGTGCGAGCATATTTAATTTGTATTGACCACGCCCCATCTATAAATATATAAACTGAACAGCTGTCAGCCAGTCAGAATTCATAATAGCTCTTGAGCTGAGTTGCTCTCTTGCCTCACTGTGCAGCCATTTGAAATTTACATGCCAAACATACGCGAGAGTCGCTTGTGTGTCTGCCACCTTCGGCAAGTTGAAGCCGCCTTCTCCTCCCCCCTCAGCGCCTTCTCAGGTATTGCTGCCCGTCCAGACAACGTTACAATGCGCGTGAGCTTTGTGTGCATGAGGTCATTGCCAGTTGGCGGAAAGAGTTGCAACGTCGTCGCGTATGCCCTGTAAATGGAGTGTTGCATATGGTATATTGATTGTTGGCCTACAGATGAATCACAATACTTTTGCCATATACAAATTTGAGCTGTTCTCTCATATTAACAAAGGCAAATATATTTTTGAATATTTTGCATTGATTGTTAGCTATAGATATCGATCGACGCCAGGCATCCATAGTCCGATTTTAGTTTCTTGATTCTGATTCAAAAATAAATACATTTCCCATATTGCCTTAGAATTTCTCCCATATACAAAATGCCTATAGCATATCTAGCAGTCGTATATGTATATTCATGTTAAAAACTGTTCTTAACTTAGCTTGGCAGTTGGCCCATTGTGAAGCCGTGCATTGCCAACTGTAACTGGAGAGCGCTTTGCGTTGCATATTAGGGTCAGGCCAATTAGCCATGCACTAAACGTTGCCAGCCAGACCAGCTGTGGAACCTGTCACTAATAATAAATCTTTTGCTCTGCTCCATAGGACATTTCACGTGGCGAGCCAAAGACGCCCAAGGAAAGCGAGGAGCAGTTGGCCGCGCTGCGTGCTCATCTGCAGACGTTAGCGCGCACCGAGGAGCAGCTGCGTCAGCTGCGCGAACGCCACCAGAACAACAATGAGCTGGCGAGTCCCGTTGCCGCTTCAGTGGCCGACGACAGCATCTTGGAGGTGCTGGCCATGTGGCAGAAGATATTCCAGGACACATTCCAGGAGTATCATCGTCTATCCACACGCCTCGCCCGCACCCAGAATAGCTCGGAGGCATTGCGACTGTGGCGTCAGTACTTGCAGCATGTGCAATCCTTCCTGGCCTGTGCCATACCCGAGGACTACAGCAGTCTGCGCGAGCAGCAGCAGCTCTGTGCCATACACCAGAATCTGCTGATCTCGCAGCAGAGCGTCCTCGCCGAAACCCCACTCGAGTCGGAGCTGTCGGACCAGTATAAGGCACTGACCAATCTACACAACAAGACGCTATCGCGCATCATGCAACGCAACGATGAGCTGGAGCGTCGTGTCAGTGGCTGGAATGCATATCGCCAGCAGTTGGCTGCCCTTCTAGACTGGCTGCGTCAGCGTGAGGCGGAGCGCAATGCTCTGCAGCTGCGCTACATCCATCTGAAGCGTGTGCCGCATCTAAAGGCCCGCCTGGATGCCTTGCTGCTGCAGCTGACGCGCGGCGAGCAGCAGAGCGCAGCGCTGAAGGCGCAGCAGCAGCAGCTGCTCAAGTACTGCGACGATGCACTGGCCACGGCCATGCGCATGGAGCAGGCGAGCATCAATCAGCGCATCAGCAATCTGCGCGCTGCACTCGAGACCTGGCAGAACTTCCTCAAGCGCATCAAGCAGCTGGCGGACTCGTATGAGTTGCGCGTGCAACAGCTACAAACGGAGTTCGGCAAGGCACAGCAGCTGCTGGACAGCAGCTCAGGTGATTCACTGCCCACAACACCCGCCGAAATCGAGGAGCGTCTGGTTGCGCTTAGGGCGCAACGTGTCCAACTGGGCGCCCAGACGCCCGTGCTGGAGAGCCTGACGGTTAGTCAGGAGGAACTGAAGGAGTGCATCAGTCCACACGACATTAAGGTCATACGTCAGCGCAGCTTCCTGCTCTCGCAGCACCATGCCGATCTGGATTATCAGCTCGCCGTGCTCATCAATGCCATCGAGGAGCGGCTCTCGTTGCTCGCCAATTACCAGACGCGCTACGGCTGCATTTCGCAGTGGCTGCGCAGCCTGGAGGAGCGAGTGGAAAGAGATGGAGATGTGACCGCCATGGCCAATCCCGAGCAGGCAGCCAAGCAGCTGGAGCAGCAAATCAATGGAGAGCTGCAGCTGCGCGACAAGGAGCGCGAATGGCTGCTCTCCACGAGCCGGGAGCTGCAGACGCTCTATGCGGATGCCACGCCCCAGTCGCAACAGGTGCGCACCCAGGTGCAGCAGCAGAGCGATGCGCTCATCGATCGCTGGAATCGGCTCAAGTTCATGTGCAAACAGCGCGCCAACAAGATTGGCGAACTGAAGCAGACGCTGCTGCGGCTGGAGGAACGCATTGCGCTGATACGCACCTGGCTGTTCGAGGTGGAGTCGCAGCTGGACAAGCCGCTCAGCTTCGATAGCTACACGCCGAATGTGATCAAGGCCAAGCTGAGTGAGCACGAGAAGATCCAGCGCTCCATTGAGAATCATAGCAGCAATGTGGGCGAGGTGCTCAACCTGGTCGAGATGATGCTCAACGATGCGGACAGCTGGCGCACCCAGGTGAATACGACGGGTCTGGCCTCGTCCGCCCAGAATCTGGAGCAGCGCTGGAAGAACGTGTGCAGCCAGTCGGCGCAGCGCAAGACGCGCATACTGGACACATGGAACGCCCTGCAGGAACTGATCAAGCTGACCACCGAGCACAAGAACTGGCTGGCCAAGCAGGAGGCCCAAATGCTGGTGTTCGAGCGCGAGCAGAAATACGTGAATAAGCAAAAGCTGGAGGAGCGACAGCATTCGCTGCGCGCCAAGCTGGATGAACTGGACGCAGAGTCGATTAATCTGCGCAAGCTGGAGCAAGCCTATGCCCGGCTCACCATGAGTCCGGGCGTAGAGCCCGAGAACATCCAGAAGCTGACGATGCCCACCAAGGTGATGCTGAGCAAGTGGCGTCAGTTGACGCCGCGCTGCCACGCTCAGCTGGATGCCATTGACAAGGATGCGAAGCTGATGCGTGATTTCAACACGGCTCACCTGGAGCTGACCAAATCCCTGGTAAACATACAGAAGGCGCTCGAACAGGTGCCCAGTGCCGAGGAACAGCTGACAGATAGCAACGAGCCGAAGGCTGTGCTCCAGCGCCTTGACGGACTGGAGCGCAAGCTGCAGCAGGCCGAGCAACAGGTGGAGCAGGTCAATGCCCTGGGTAAGGAGGCGGAGGTGCGCTCCAAGCAGCAGCCATCGCAGCTGAAGCATCTGCTCAAACTGATTGCCGAATACACAACACTCTGGCAGACGGTGCAAACGACGCTGACCACGCAGAAGATGAGCTGGCTGGCGCGTGCCACCAGAGAAGGCGTTGCGGCTGCCGCTGCTGCTGCGAGTGCATTGCCTGTCAACGAATCGCATGCTAGTGTTCAGGTGAATACACTCTCCCAGCGCAAGCTGCGCCAGGCACAGCTGCAGCGAGAAACCTCCATCACGGCCAAGGATGCCTACATCATGGAGTTGCAGACGGCGATTGTCGAGTGCCAGAACAATCTGGAGGAACTGCAGCGCACCATTGTGGACAAGACGCGCAAGCCGGGTCCACAAAAGATTGCCAAGCTGCTGGGCAACGCCCAGTCGTCCACAGAGCTAGTGAAGCATCTCAGCCATCTGCTGCTCACCGAATGCCAGGCGGACAACGAGGCTGCCCAAGTGGATGTCGTGTCAGAGCTGGCGCTGCGCTTCGATACGCTGCAATCGCAGTGGAAGGCGCGCCAACAGCACGATCAAAATGCAAGGTAAGCCATATCTCTCTCCATCTCTATCTATCTATATATCGATCTATTTACTAGTT
This sequence comes from Drosophila antonietae, assembly GCA_030914385.1. Classification (NCBI taxonomy): domain Eukaryota; kingdom Metazoa; phylum Arthropoda; class Insecta; order Diptera; family Drosophilidae; genus Drosophila; species Drosophila antonietae. Next base: position 35,299 of record JAUESO010000032.1, on the reverse strand, counting down.
GTAATTCCTTTAACTAATTTATATATACTTGCAAACTGCGCTCTGTAGATCGTTTCCCGTTCTATCCGCTTTTATACTATTCGAGGCTATTATCGGCTCTAGGTAGCAAGTTGTGCATCCAGGGATTAGCCTAGTAGGATCTATTCGAACTAAAGTTCCATTTCCCATCTGTGTCCAGTTTGGCAGTTGAGCTTGCCAAGCGTTTCATATCGATGTTTCCAATTTGGACTCAGTGCAAAGCAAGATTAGTTTTTTATTTGTTCGCTTATTAAATATTTAAATTTCATTTTAAAATTAAATTCAATGAATTGTTAAAAATTACAAAATTATAAAAAAAAAATAATAATAATTTTAAATATTTATATAAAATGTATATTACTTTGAATTTTATGAAGTTCGATTATTTGAAAGATCGAATTGAATATTTAAATTCATAACATTTAAGTTTCAACATGAAATTCAATGGAATATGAATTTTTCTCTAGTTCAAATTAATCATAGTATGAAGTTCTAATAAGTATTTGCCATGATCTAAAATCTTTACTTTCATATAATTCAAATATATTCAATAAGACTTGGCATTATATAGTAATTATAATCCCTAAATATCTGCAGAGCTCTTCTAAAGTTTGCTAGCATATTATCTATCCTTTTTCTGTTAATTGTGTTTTGGGTGTATTTATATGGTTATATGGCTAACAACATGTTTTATTGCTTTATGTCTTGCTCACTCACACACACACACACACACACTGCTACGACACACTTACACAAACATTTCCAAATGCTTCACTTGAACCTGCGCATTCATGATGGCTCTGCGGCCAGCAGGTGCCTGCTACCTGCTGCCTACAAATACACATGCATACAGTAAGTGTTAACAGACCTCTACCTCTCTCTCTCTCGCTCTGTCTAGTTACCTGTATATTAACCGCAACCAGGCAAGCTCCCACTGTGCGCCCTCTGTTTATTGTTCTGTGTGGTCATCCGCCAGACAAAAGCTGGCATTGCCTTCTCTCAATGGGCTGCCAGTCTCCAGGGGCGGAGCACAGTAAAGCAATAAAGCTGGGAGCTTGCCTGGAACTCTGCTGGAGTTTTGCTCTATTTGAAGATCGACTTTGAATAGACAAACGCTCAGAGCAAGCGTACACTCTCAATAAGCACTCTACCATCTCCATCTCTGTTCAGCTCGACTAATTGCTTTCTCTTCTATCGCCCACACAGTGAGGTCGGCCGGCTAACGTGTCCGCTCTGCACGCAGCGCAATTGGCAGCAGATCGATAATGATCTGTGGCGCTTGGAGCAGTGGCTGCAGTTCGCCGAGAGCACACAGAAATCCCAGACAAGCCCGCCCTCAAATATAGAGCTGCTGGAGGATGTGACGCAGGATCATCGCGAATTCCTGCTGGATCTGGAGAGTCACAAGTCGATCATCTCATCGCTGAATGTTGTGGGTGATCATCTGGCCACCCATACCATGGACACGGAGAAGGCGCGACAGCTGCGCTCCCGCCTCGAAGCGGACAACGAGCGCTGGAACAACGTCTGCATCAATGCCACCAAATGGCAGGGTCTGCTACAGACGGCTCTCATGGGCAACAGCGAGTTCCATCAGACCATCGATGAGCTGGTCGATTGGCTGCAGCGCACCGAGAAGAACATCAAGGCCTCCGAACCGGTCGATCTGACCGAGGAGCGCAGCGTGCTTGAGGCCAAGTTCAACAAGTTCAAGGATCTGCGCGCCGAACTGGAGCGCTGTGAGCCGCGTGTCGTCAGCCTGCAGGATGCAGCCGATCAGCTACTGCGCGCCGTCGAGGGATCCGAGGAGCAGTCACAACACACCTACGAAAGGTAAGTGCAGCTGGCGCCAGTGCCGAGGGCGGAACGAAATGAATGCGTGGGTGCCGTTTCTGCTAAATAGAGATCGATGTGCGTAGAGGGTCTGCGGGCCAAGCAGCGATTGATAAAGAGCTAGTTGGGCGACATTTGAATCTTACATCTTAGTATTGTCTACTTTGTCTACTCTATTTTGTGTATTTTAAATATTTTCCATTTGACACTTTACATCAGACTTTTCTTATTATATTATTGTGTGTAAACATTTCTTATCTAATGTAGAAATCCCTTTCTTTTCCTTCCCCACCCCCTTGTAGTTTAATGTAGTTTGGAAAATTTACTAAACTTAATGATTCAAAAATATATTACTTACATGGCAGATCAAATTAAAAAAAAATATATATATATATATATATATAATAATATATATATTTGATATTTTCACTATATATATTTTATATATAATATTTTCAGATATTTATTTTTCATTCAATCGATAAAAATTTCTAAAACATATCCCTTGTTACTTATGAAAATTCATTTAAAAAGAAAAAATATCTTGTCTTATAGAAAGCTGAAATTGAAATGGCAGAAATTGATGAAAATGTAGACAAAGGATTTGAAAGGTTTTAAATATTTATTTCGTTTGCTAAAAATACCCCAAATATATATGCAGAAAATATATTTTTAAAAATTATATTTTATTTCAATCAATCAAAATCCATTTTTCCACATTTTTAAAGCCATTTTTTATTCAATCTCAATTCATCAATAATTAAAAAAAAATGTACTTCAAAATGCTGAGTTTTTTTTTTAAGATTTTATTCGCGTTAATCCTATTTATAATTGGCTTTGTTCTTGTTAATATGTTGTTTGATATGCCAAAGGCTTGGCTTTATTTATAATTGTTATTTGATATGCCACGCCTACACTTTATACATACTTTATACCCAAAATCAAACATCTCAAAAATTATACTAAAAATGTTCCTGGAACATCTCAACTTTTGGCACACATACAGACACACTCTTACTTCCACTCCCAGTCTCTCTCCCTCTCCCTCTCTCACGTAGCTTTTTAGCTAGTTTATTTATTACAATTAGTTGGACATATTAGTATTGCTTTCTCCTTTTGCTTATTATATACTTTTATCAACTTTTGTGTTTGTTGTGTTTCTTTTGTTTGCGTATTTGATTTGTGTTTTTACTTTCTGGTACTCAAAATTTGATTCGTCCGCCCATTCTAACACTTCATCAAGACTGACAACTTTAAGAGCCGCCAGCATATGTTTTAAATATTCTAGAACACTTTCCAGGCTAACCGATCTCCGACTGCGTCTGCAATCCCTGCGTCGTCTCTCCGGCATCTACATCGTCAAGCTGGGCGCCGTGCTCGGCTACGAGGGTGACAATCTCGGTGTGCCTCTGCAAATGTTGTCAAATGAGGTAAGTGCAAAGATTTCTTCTCTTGACTTCAATTACAATTCAACTTAAATTTGTCAAAAAAAAAAAAAAAGTTTATTTTGATTTTTGTAAGCGCACCAAAGTAAGTGAAATATTTAACAAAACAAAATAGAAACAAATTGGCTTTAAATGAAAAGTATGAAAAATTGATTGAAAACAGATTTTATTATTTTCTTTTAATTTAATTTTTGATTTTCTTTTTCCTTTACATTTGTATGGCAATTCTAGCTTTTGGATAATACTTCATTATCAACCTCTTCTATGCAGGCCGCCGCACCCAACACAGAAAATGCAAAGTAAATATTCAATAGAAAATTTATTTTATTTTGTGAATTTTAAAGTAGTTTAGTTTATTTTTATGTACGATTTGATTTATGTTCAAGCAACCCAACATGCACAAGTACAACAAATACTCTCAGTAGTTGGCACTTGATATAAATATATACATATATAGCATGTTTTCTATATACTAGTTGCTTTTCATGGTCTCATTTCAATATTTATACTAATCTATTTGCCATTCACAGTCGCACCGATGGCGATGCTGCCGATGGCGATGTCATCAATACCACGGTTCTGGCTCGAGGTGCACGATTCCTCGGGCGCGTTGCACGTGCCTCGCTGCCCATACAGGCGCTCATGCTGCTGCTTTTAGGTGTGGCAACACTGGTGCCCCACGGTGAGGACTACACCTGCATGTTCTCCAACACCTTCGCTCGGAGTCTGGAGCCAATGCTGTCCTATCCTCATGGCCCGCCGCCAACGTAAACACAGTAGTTCGCGTTGTCAATTGGATTAGTGCAATATCGAAAAACATCTATCCCGCAAGATCGAGAAACCAAATGTAATTAGAGCGCACAGAATCCGACTATTCCCCATCCCACCCCAAACCCTCAATTCCCATAATAACACGAATATGCCTTTAAAAATAAAAAGTAATAATAATAACTACCAGAAACAACACAGAGAAGAAAAAAAAAATGAAAAATAATAATGAAAGAAAAACACAGTATACCATATTGTATGTAAGCGAAAATGTTTGTAAACAAAATTCTTGTACAAGATATAAGGCAACCGATCGATCCAACCCGTTCGATCGAGTGTGTTTAAGTCATGTAAATTTTTGTAATTTTCCACAAAATGAAACAAAATGTATGTATATTATTTTTGGTAGCTAGACAGTCGAAACATGCCGAAATAAATATGTACAGAAAAAATATTATAATATATTAACATACATATATATACATATATACTGAACCCTACTCGACGAGCATAAAGCAAGAAACACTTGATTTAAAAAAAAAAAAAAAAAAACAAAAACAAGAAAACTAACGATACATAACGAAATAATTTTACAAAAAAACATATATTAACGATATATACATTATACATATATATTTGCACAGCAAACATTTATATATATACTCTATATAACCTATGCCCAAAATTATAATGCCCAACATTTTGTATATAAAAACTAAGCGGATAAAATGAAAACGAAAGCAAAAAAGCAAAAAAAGAAATACGCACACACGAAAATCTGCAACGAGTAGCGCACGCCTCTTCATGATCCCAGAGGTGTAGTGGGCGTGGTCGATCGTATATCGTGGAACATATGCGCGCGGCCCCGACTAGTGGACGACAACCTTTTAAGACAAATCATGACCCACATAGACCAAACTGTCCAGTGCGTGAATCAAGCGTCGAACTCTGCCCTCAGTTAGCCTTCGCATTCATCTCCCAAATTCTGGATGTGCCGGCTGCTGAGGCTGTGTCTTGACTCTTGCCTTGCACACTGGGCACTAGAGATAGCCTACAGCTGTCTGAGAACAAGCGCTGTCTCTGGAGCCAAGCTCTCTCCCACGGTTCCGGAGCAACGACTCTGCTGCCTTCAAGCACCCGCCACAGGTGTTGCTGCAGATTCCTCAATTGAATATCCAAGCTGACAAGGGCTCTCTGTTACCTCAAAGCATTCCTGAAACTCATTTCCAAAATTCGTACCATAGACAGATCGAAAATCGAAAAATAAGTCCTCTAGCTGTTGACCCAATCTTGCCTTTGGGCCTGGAGAAGCGTGCGCGAAAGATGCAAAACGAAGCAAGTGTCCTATGCCGGTGCTAAACCAAATTAAATAAAAAATTTTCTTAAAAAAGAAATTTAATAAAAACTATCAAAATGCGTATGAAAAAGATTGAAAAAAAAAAAAAAACGAAAAATGTTGAAATAGTAATGGAACAGGTTATCTCTCCATCCAGTTAAAAAAAAGAAAAAAAAAAAATGAAATCAAACTTTTTGTTAATATTTTTTGATAAACCTTATTCTATTTGCCTTATTAATAATACTATATACTTTCTTTATATTATTTAATGCGCAGTTATTGAAGAAGAGCATATATTTATTTATTAAGTTTACACGATATATATACTATATATTTGTTTATAAGTTGATTTAAATGTTAAATTTTTTGTGTGTTTTTGCTGCTTCTGTAATTTGTAAGATTTCCTTTCTTGTGAACAACTGTACCTTTATGCATATATATATATATATATATATATATATATATATATATATATATAAATATATATATATATTAAAGAAATATTTAAAAATAAAGCTCGAGCATTTTTATTTTAAGAGAATTCATAAAAAATGGCAATTCTATAGCTTAGAAATTTTTGATCCATTGCGCAATGATCTCCGCCTCCATCTTGCGTGCGCTCGTCACTGAGGGCGGGTCGAGGGGATTGCTCTGGCGCAGATCCAGGTGATGGGCACCCTCGGGCAATATGATGACATAGATTTGATTGTTCGGTGCCTTGAGTACGCCACCGCCGCTCCAGGGATCGAGCAGGCCATTGCTGAAGATGATGTTGCTGGCCGCCTCCAGATCGCGTCCGCCATAGCGCAACACGATGTCGTAGGGCTTGGGCGTGAGGTGGAATTGCTTATTACACTCCTCCGAGACCTGCTTGAGGTCCCAGTTGCTGGTGCGGAACATGTCGCTGTCGCTGTTGTTGCCGCACATTGGCATGATCATTTGATTGCAGCTCTGGATTTCCCAGCCCTTGCTTTCGTAGTTGGCCCCAGCCTTCGAGTCCTTGTAGTCCAGGCACTTGACGCTGCCCGTGAAGTTCGTGTAGACGGCCAATGCGCTGGCCATGCTGGCTACCAGATCCGTATCATTCTGATGCAAATCCTTGAGGTAATAGCAAAGCTGGCGCACCGGATTGGCGGGCAGGGGCGAGAGGAACGTAGAGTTGTAGGGATAGTTGGCCATGGCCAGGTTGCCGTAGACCTCCTCGAGGTAATCCATGAACACATTCAGATCATCGGCGGTCTTGATGGGATCGCACACATGGAAGAGATCGCTCAGCTGCTTCTTGCCAGCATCTGTGGCCGCCGTCGACTCGAAGACCTTCCACGATCTGCCGATGTTGGCGCTGCAGTTGGCATTGTAGGCATTGGCGTACACCGAGGTTGTTATCTTGTTGAAGATGTCACAGGGCGTCAGGCCGGAAAACTGAAGAATGGGCGCCGAGGCGGCAAGTGCGCCGACCACCATGTGCGGATACTTCATGCGGAACCAGGCTGCCAGCATGCCGCCGTAAGAGCCACCAAAGGCCACCACTGGCAAATGTTTTCCATTGCGCAGATAGGTGATCAGCTGAGCGTAATCCTCCAGTGTCTGCTCCACGGTGAAGTATGCCAAATGCTCCGGTTTGGTGCTATTGAAGGTGTCCGCTCCATATGGCATTGACTTGCCGTAGTAGCGATGCTCGGCAAAGACAACCAGCGCCCGCTGCTGGGTCGCCAGCTCCCAGACAAAGCCGCTGTTCTCGGCGAACCATTCGATATTACCCTCGTTGCCCGTGTAGAAGAAGATGGGGGGCTGTGGGTTATTTTTGTCCACATAGGAATCGTTGTACAGATAGCGTATGTTGAAGCTCTCGTTGCTCAGGAAACTGAAGTGATCCAGTGGCACGGAAAACTCTTTGATTACGTATTGGAATTTCTCATTAGCTAATGCGCTGGGCTCAAAAGCCAAAATCAATAAAGCTCCACAGAGTGCAGCAATCATTTTGCTGTTTACTCAGTGACTCAGATGTTTACGACTAAATGAAATGATTTCAACTTTGTTATCACACTTTGTTCTGCTCTGCTTCGGTCAAGCCGGCTTTAATGACCCCTTATCAAGAGCTTACACTAGTGTTGCAAAGCGAGGGAAAGTTCAGCTTGGAGTTCTTTTTGAGTTTAACAGTTTTTGTTATTTAACAGAAGAAAAAAAATTTTAATTTGATTTAGAATATATAATAATGATGAAAAATATTAATAAATTAGATAGGCAGTAAATGTTTAGCTTTATTTTCAATTTAGCCAATTTGTATGCCTTCGTTATAAAAATATATTTTAAGTAGACTACCATTTGAGTTTAACAGTTGACAATTGATAGAGCAACCAATGTTACTTAACATATCTAGCTATAACGGACTTTTGAAAATGGAGCGCGTTTGCAATACATAATTAAATAGTATTTAAGCAATAATCGCGATAATTAAACAAATTTATAAAAAAAAAAACAATATTTCCACTTTTTAAATTTACTTTTTATCCGCTTTTACATTATTATTTTTAATTAAACAGTCTTTTTTGTTTTTGGTTAACGAACGCTTGAGTCACACAGCGCACTGTGCACACTGTTAAATTACATTGCCATTTTGAGTATTACTGTTAATGAGTTTCTTAATAATGTTAGTTTACATTACAAACGATAACAGCTTTTTGAAAATGATATAATGCGTTTGGCTGAATAAAAAAAAAATAATTAAACTTAAATTTTCCTTTTTTTTTTTTTGTTGACAGTTTTAACAAAAATATAATATTTTTATACATTTTGGTTCCACCTGTGTGTAAAATGTCATTTCTAATGTAAAACTGTATCCAATTTTGATCCGTACGCATTTGAAAGATGCTAAAAACCATAACATCAAAAAGCATCTGAGAAAGATGACCAAATGCGACAACCTTTTCGTAAAGCATCTATATATGTTGCGCTTTTGCTAATACTCGAGGCTCTGACCGGACTGCTGATCATCGTCGTGACTGGTATCTATCAGGTGATCTTGTCCAGCTACCTGGAGGACTTGGATCAACGCTTACTGTTCAGTTACCTTCTCAATATCTATATCTTTGGGGCACAGCTGAGCGTCACGTTTCTCTGCAGCAACTCGCTGTGGAATCGCCTGTGGAAGAGGCGGTGCACGCCCAACGTTCGCTTGATGATCTCCGTTTGGCTCTTCTACTCCTGTGTGCTGATCGCGTCGGGCTTTGGCACCGTGTGGAATCTCTACTACAACATCGATGTCTTGGAAAACGCGGCGGAGACCTCGCTGCTGCGCGGCATCGATCAGTATTACACGTCGCCGGAGTGGAAACTCTTGTGGGACGGACTGCAGCTGCGCAAGCAATGCTGCGGCGTGTACGGCTACAAGGATTGGATGAACGCTGAGTGGATGCCCCGGCAGTTGGTCAACAGTTCGTGCCGCAATCGAGTTGTGCTCGCGCCCATCGCCTGCACCAAGCGCGACTGCCAGGCGAATCTAATCAGCAACGAGGATTACGGCCAGAACAAACGATCGCCTGTGCCCACGTTGACCCTCGACTCCATCAACACCAATGGCTGCCTCGTTCTGTTCTCGCAAGGATTGATGAAATATTTCTATATTCTACTCGTGTTATCGCTAATGGCGCTGAAGTTTTTGGTGAGCCGATAAATATATTTATTGGTTACGATTATTTGAGTAACAATAATATAATATATAAATAAAATATCCTTTTCTTCTTTTAGATATTTTTATGCGTCTTGACCAAGTACACGCTGCATCGCCAAAATGTGGGCGATGGCTGCGACAATGTAGGCCTCACCGACGAGGACGGCCGTCCCCTGGTCATGGTCAAGTATCCGCGGAATGTGCGCTGCGTTACCTTCAGCGAGGATGATCTGGCCTCCGATATGGCACCAGAGCCGGCGTATTGCAATTGCGAGGAAGCGGGTGAAACATGCGATCACTGCGATGGTTAGGTTAACTATCTGATGTATGTGTATATATATATTTGTTTATATTTTTTAATTATTTGTTTTATAATTACGAATGTGTTATTTTTGTATTATGAGTTACGATTTTTGTAACTTTAAATATATATATTTCTATAGATAATATGTGTAATTATTTATATAACTTTTAAGGATTTTTGTTTGTTATATATTTATATGTAATTATCCTTTTTTTTTTTGTAGCTTTTTTTTTTTTACTCAAAAAAATATTTGAAAATGTATATTTCTCTGCTTTGTTCATATGTAATGATTATTATATATATTTGTACAAACTTTTTTAAGTACTATAGTCCTTTTCTTTTTCCAAGAATATACCAAGTTCACAGTTAAAGCGCTACCTTTACAAAAATACCAAAATGCCAAAAATACGTTTTCAGCACTGAAAGTAGAAACGTTAGTAAGCAACTCTGTGGAATAAAACTAACGTTCCATTTGTCATATTCTGGCGACAAAATTTCTTTCATTGGTTTCTTTTCTTCATTCGACATGTCAGTAAAAATGATATTATGTAATATTTAATAATTATTTATATTAAATTGTAGGCCTTTAATGCCTAATGTGCCGCACATTGTTGGGGACGACGACGAATTGAGCGATGGCCATGACGAATCGCAAATGCCGCATGCGCTAGCAGATCGAAAAACACCGCAAAGCATAACGGGAATTTCATACTCGTCGGCTGGCGGCGAAGACAGCGAGCCATCCTCTTCGGAACCGTCCGAATCTTCGCATGACAGCGATTGTGATTCCGAGTGAGTTTTTAAACTGAATCATAGTTCTAATTTCATCTAAAGAAATTCTCTTAGCGATGAAGATTCCAATTGCTCAGCGGAGGAAGATTGGTCTAACAACATTTCTTATATAGTGCGCACTCCGTAAGTTTTTCTTTTTTCCTTTCATACATGGTCTTGGATTTAGTGATTGATCACAAACTAATCTAGGGAACACGAACCACTGTCAGCTCTGGCAGCTCCAGCTGCTAAAGCCTCTCCAGTTGCAGCAGAGATTGTTGTGCAGCAGCTAGCTGAAGATGAAGAATTGGACTGTGATAATAGCAACCCGAAATCTGAGATGTCAACCTTAAGTGTTCACAACTCTCCAGCCGTGGAGAATTGCAATGCAACACGTTCGGCTAACTCGTCGCCAGAGGTGAAGATGGAGTCTGTCAACGAAGTCTGCGAGCAGCAGAGTCCATTGGTTGGTGCAAATGTCTCAATTGTAGCGGAGAATCAGTCGCCAGTCTATCGTCGTCGCTCTCTCCGCTCAGCCACTCGTATCAATCGAGCAAAGCGCTTGGTGCTACCTAGTAGAGCTGGTCGTCCCCGCCAGCGTAAGCTCAAGGTCAGCAACGAGTGCTCGCCCAAGACACGTGTGGCTAAGCGTTCGAGGCAATTGGTTGGACCGCTCAAGTCTCCAGCCAAGGAGTCAATTGTGCGCCTCGCTCGTCCCGTCGAGATGACCGAATACTTCACAAACATCGCAGCCACCATGGTCAGCAATCGGGTCAATCAGATGTCTTTTCTGTCTATGCGCAACCACGTCGATCGCCTCGTGGGCGAGGCCATAGCCAAGACGAAGATGCAGCGGGAAAGCGATTCAATTGCCAAAATTATCTAATTCTCATTTCACGGTTATCGTTTCTATTCACAGCTGAATAAAGACAGCATATAATTGAGATTAATGGGATTATGGCTAATATAATTATGAATTGACAGATGAGATTGCTTATTTTGCTAGCTGAATTCAGGCACAGCCTTGGGCGCTCGACAGTTGCAGTTGGCTTTGAAATTTAGGGGCTGATAATGGGCTGGCTGGACAGGTCGGAGACGACGGCGCTGCTGGTGCTGATCAGCAAGCGACTTGGCATTTCGCCAATGGAAGGTAAGAGGGAGCTCTCGCTGATGCTGGACAGCGTGCGCACTTCATCACAGCTAACGCCCGAGTCGGCGCTGGTCATCGATATGGGCGTAATATTTGATGACTCCGAGTCCTCTTCGGGCTCCAGGGTCTGGCAGGCGCGTTTCGCACAGTAGCCGCAGTCCGGTTCGTTAGTCTCCCGCTTGTGGGGACGCACTTGGGTGGGGCTCCAGTTGAGCTCGTGATGCACCACAGCCTGCACCTGCAGGTGTATGGGATTGGACGGCGGACTGTCGGAGTCGCGTTCAAAGCTGCCCGCCTCGATGAACACATCAATGGAGGGCGCTGGCATGGCTGGCTCCACGATCATCGTTGAGTTCACAGTCATTTGGAAATCGATTTCACTCTCCTGCGCAAATAACATAAATTAACTCTCTTCAATGTGTGATTTTATTTTCCACTTACCAAAAGAGCTCGCTCGAGATGCGAGTATCCAGTATACGATGAGACGGACATTTCCATGGCCTGCGCCATTTGACGCATCTCTTCTATTTCCATTCCTTCTTCGTAGACGCCTGCGCCGATCAGCATCTCTTTCAATTTATTATATTTGCTGCGCAGCTCCATTTTATTCGAATGTTGTGCGATTGAACAGAGCAAATAAGAAGAGCCGTTATTTGAAAGACGTATATACATATATACAAGTTGATGTGAGTTGAGTGTGTGAATGACGCACATATTGATAGTCACGCTACAAAAGTATCGATAAGAATTTAGTACTGTGAGTATTTTTATATTCACACAATAAATGTGAATCTGTGTGTCTGTAATGAAATAAATCTATAGAATATTTAATAAGTTTCATTAGATAAAAATTTAATAATATTGTTATTAATTTAATTTAAACTCAAGTCAATAAATTGTTTTGGTATATTTTTATTCATACCAACTGAAAAATGTACTATAAAAATGACAAAAAATAATGTAAATGTGTCAAAATTTGAAATTAACAGTTGGTCCGTTTTACTAATTACGCTCTTTTCTCGCCAATCAATTATTCTCTAAGCAAGAAACTTTATTTATTTTCGTTTTCTGCTATTGGTGTTGAGTTCCTTTCACGAACATCGTTTAGGGAGAAATACGATTTGCCATCGTTTTAGTATTTGTATAAGCTGATAAATATACTTAAAAATTACATGATCGAAGTAAGCAAGTTGTAAGCTTTTAAGCTTTTTATTTGGTCCTGGAACTTACCGTACTGCGGTTGTGGAAAGCGTTTTGTAAGCTTTCCTTTTGCTTTAAAGTCGTAGCAACGAGCTTTTGACAGCACAACGCACATGTGCTTTTGGCGCGTACATAAACATTTATTTAAAAACTAGCTTTTCATTTGCAAACAGTTTACTTATTAAACACTGTTTTATTTATGAAAAGTATAATTTTAGAGCAACTTTTTAAGGGACGGCTAAATTGTTGACACTTTTTCAACCTTTCGCAGCAAAGTTGGCAATTGGCATGAAAAAATTAAAATAAATGCGTCGCTTTTTGCTGCTAGCCAAACTGCAACTGCAGCATCAGCAGCAGCAGCAGCAACAGCATCTGACCTCTGACCCAAAACTAACGACAGCAAAGTTAAAAGTTAGGCAAAACGTCAAATCCCACTTGAAAAACGTTTGGCTTTTTCTCTGCGTTCATTCATTACGTAAAGCAGCTCAAACGGTGGGGGAGTAGTTCTACGTACTGCTCTAGTTTTTGAAATCCTTTTAATTCGCGTAGTTCTACAAAGCTCAGCTGATAACTCTCTGTGAAGAAGTTGAAACATTGAACACAGTAGTTAACCATGTGTATAAGGACTCGAAGTGTTAAGTTTCTTATTAAAAAAGTATCGAATAAAAGATAGAATAAATTATTATATTTTTACATGCATTTTTTTTTCTATAAAAAAATTTGTAGATAAATTTTGAACATTTAATTTAAGTTGCTTGAATAAATAATAATAATGACAATAATAACATTAATAATAAAAAATTAAAAATAAAAGTAATATTATTATTAATAAAAATAATACAAATAATTGCATTAAATGAGTTAAAAAACAAATTTTTTATATCGTGTTGTTTATTTATTTTTAAAATCTTTATTTTATAAATTTTAGATAAAGAAATAAATAACATATAAGAAAAATAAATTTAATTAAAAACAAAATAAAACAATATATATACAATTAAAAAAATTAAAATAAATACATTCAACACACACTTTAAAAATATATGCACAATTTCTTTTTTATAATATGAATACTATTTTTTATAATATATATACTTTTCTTATGATATATTAATAAGTGCAGTTTTTTTTTTTACTTATTAAGGATAACTTTCAATACTTATTTCTCCTTAACAATTTAAATATTTTATTGCAAATCGCATCCAAAGTTATTTCTTTGTTTTTATTCGCTTTGGCTTTGGTCAAGTCAAACCCTCAATTGCAGCCGCCTCCCAAATGCCGTTTTCTTTTGTGGCTGCCCGCATTTTGCCTGACTTTTGTTTTTTTTTTTTTTTTTTTTATGGCGGCACTTGAATAGTTTTTAAAAAAGTAAAATAAGGGCGACTCTAGAATTCTATACAGATCAAATTGATAAAAAAAAGCTTTGCATATAAGATTTTTGCTTGAGCTTAAAAAAATAGAGCATAAATGGTTTTATTTAAAACGCTTTGATCCCCGCTCCATTAACAGCTTAGCGCATTTAATTAAAACATTTAGGTTTAAAAAAATGGAAATTTGTAAATATTTGCATAGTTTTTTGTTTTTTGCTGCAACAGCTCCTCCTTATGCACAGGCATAGAGAGAACAGCGTATAAATTTGCTTGGACAATTTACGGGCAAACATTAAAGAAAAAAAGTGCTGCCAAGCGTTTTTGTGGTAAAAATTATGCTATAATTCAAAAACAGCGCAGCAAACACACACACACACACACACATGCGCTTCGTTCATTAGCACAAAACCCACACATTAATTTCATATGTGCATGTGTGAGTGTGTGAGCTGCTAATCTTAAGGGAGTGTAAAAAGTGTGTGTATGCAGTGTATATACATACATGTGTGTGTGTGTGTGTGTATGTGTGTGTGTGTCTCTTTTAGTGTCTACGTATGCTTCTGTGTTTGCTTTTGTCACCATAAAGGATATAAGCCATGTTTTTACTGCAAGTCTATGTGTCTGTGTGTGTGTGTGTGTGTGTGTGGGAGTTACTTTATGTAGCGACATTTGCTGCAGAAAAAAACAAAATGGAAAGGAGCTGAAAAAAGTGCAAGCTTTCCGGTTGCCGCTGCCTTAGTCCTTGCTTAGCAAGGACCAGCCAGTCAGCCATCCAGCCAGCCAGCCATCCAAGCAGGCCAATTTCCAGTTTCGGTGATAAATTTCGTATAATAAAGAAGACATTAAGCAAACGCTGGCGAGAACCGACAGCAGCGACAAGGACAACGACAGCGACAACAAGGATCGCCCGCTGTGCTCTGCCCACACACACATAAAGAGTGAGAGACACAGTTAACACCTTGCACTAAAAAATAATATTATGCTTGCTTTTCAAAATGTATATTTTAGCGTGTAAACGCTTTAACGTTTATCCCTCCACATTGAGATGTTTGAATGCAGTGGAGTATATTGGTTTTGTATGTAGCCTTTAGATTTGAAATTTGAGATATACTTTATGTCACGCTCTCTTAAGGGCGAGTTTTACAGTTAAAAAAATAAAGTATGTAAAAGTAAACTACTGTTGAGATCGTAATATGGACATAGACAAGATATTATATATCTTAAATTTTCCAACACATGGCAAATTCAATAAAGCCAATTCCATCACAATGCAGCAATCACTGTGGATCTTCTTTCTTTTAAGTAGATATATCAAGTTATATAGCTGCAGCAATCACTGTGGATCTTCTTTCTTTTGAGTAGAAATATCAAGTTAAGTTGGAAAGTATTATTTCTTTAACTTAAAATATTTTTGATTTCTGAGCAAGTATTACTCAATCGGCTACTAACCGTTTTTCTGCATTTTAGCCCATTGCCCGTGTTGCATAACGCTTTACATTTTTACAGCATTGTTTCAAGCACATGCATTAAATAAATTTATTAGCACAAATACTATATCCATTGAACCATCTAAATAACATTCGAGCGAATCGCATTCAAAATGTATTTGTTTTCTTTTTTTTTTTTTTAAATCATATTTAATGCTCATGCAAATTGTTTATTGATTATGATTTTGATTATTAAGTGCAGTGCTGAAAAACGCCCAAGGGGTCAACATAGCGCCGTACTGCCGAAAATGATGCAACCTTTTTGTTTAATAGCTAATTTTGGCAGATATTATTTTCGGCGCGGTGGTGGCTGCTATTGTTGTGGGCTCAAAATGCAAATTGAAAATTTATAATTAATTATTCACTTTTTGATTAGGAATTTTCATTATCTCCATATAAATTACACAGCTGAACTAAATTTGATGAAATTTAGTAGCTAGCAACGCTCCATTTGGTTTGGTTTATAAAGTATGCTAATTTAAAGGCGATCTTTGGGCATATTTGAAATTCTCTTATTTAACAGCTAATAGAATTAGCTTGAAGCTGACTGAAAATCAAATTCCCTCATTTAAAAGGAAAAAGGTTAAGCAGAGCTAATACAGCAAATACAATTATAAATATACATATATTCTTATCACACAAAATATACAAATATTATACCCATTTATAGCATATGATTGTTGCATTTATCTTATGGGGCCATCGAGGTCTTGCCAGGATATTGCGGGCTGGGCGGAAGCTTGGGGCGATACGCAAAGCTGTGCAACAACATGTCGGACAGTTCGCAGCTGGACACGCAATGACAACTTGGCTACCTGTGTCCGGCCAGAACCGGGCAGGTGGTTGCTGGCTGCTCACCTTGTTGTAGTTGCGGCAGCTCTTGTGTTTGACACTGTCGAGCGAACGGGGAAGACAATCAAAGTGCAACGAGACAGAGAGTTTAAAGTGGCACCGGCCACATAAAAGCAACAGAATAACAAACGTTGCAACAGCAGGTGCCCAAGGGGGCGGGTGGGGCGGTCCTGCGACAGATTGTGGCACATGCAACAGCCACAAGCCAAACAAGCGGCAAGCAGCAAAAAGAAATTACAAGCAGCAGAAGACACAACAAAGTTGTCTGGATTCGTTTGAAAATTTCCATTTCTGTTGCTGCTGCTGCTGCTGCTGCTGTTGGCATGCGGCATGCGGCATGCATTGCTTAGATAACAGTTTGTGGCCACAGACGCTGCCAAATTCAACAAATATTAGCTGCTAAACAAGCAGTTGCATATTTTGTTTCGTTATTCTCTTCTCCTTTTCATTTTTCATTTTGCACAAAATTTACAATTACAAATGCAATGCGAAAACAAAAGACAAAGGAACGATCTGAATTAAGTGCAAAACAATGGAGAGAGAGATGGAGAGGGGCAATAAAAAAAAACGGGGAAGCTTTGCAACTGTGAGAGCTCAATTGGTAAATACCCTGTAAATTGATTTAAGCAAAGAAATAATTCTTAAAATCTGTTTGATAATAGAATTTAAGTGTTCGTTGATGGTAAAATATAAGAATAAAAATATTTATTGCTCAAAATAAAAAATTAAATAAATAATAAAAATAGAAATTATAAATAAAATAAAGTAAATAAAATTTACAAGAAATATAAATATTGATTATTATGTTTATATTTATACATTTAAATTCAAATATATGATGCTTTTTTTTTTGCTCTCATTTATATATGTCGGAGTTTCGTCTACATTTGATTCCATTATTGGTTCCTCAGCAGTGCGTGCCTTGCGTTTTCTCTGCCCGGACATAATGCAACCTTTTCTCTTCGCCGTTCTCAATGTTAATGCGCGCCTTCTTTTAATGCGCGTCACTTCTCTTCTTCTTTTCTAATTCAAAGTGGACACATCCCACGCTCAATACAAATACAATTTGCCATAAACTATTCTTATCTCGCTCTGTTGCATTGTCGGCAGAGACTACGCAGAACAGAAAGATCTGTTGGGCTCGCATGATTTTGTAAGACAGACACACATGAGGGAAAGGGATAGAAATCAATAACGGTAAAACAACATTTTGCCTCTCCTTTATTTCCCCTACTAGAGATGTTACATTACATCAGAGATGATACATTATGTCAGGGTTGATACAAGAATTTATTTTTATAAGATTATCGGTGGTACAATAAAAAAAATACAAATAAGAATATCGATCCGACATATACATATATTTAGTCGATCATGCCTTCTCCTTTAGATACATGTATGTAAACATATCCATTTATAGCTACAGAGAAGAAGAAAAGCAAGAAAAAAATTGGCATAAAATGCAACAAGCAAAAAAAGCGTTTGCTTCGTTAAGTTTTTAGCGTGTGTGTGTGTGAAACATCAACAACAACAATAATGTGTTAATGTGAACACATACGAGCATCCATACATACACAGACTTGTACATCTACAGGCGCACATTGCCATTGGCAAATACTCAAGCACACATACACGCAGAGAGATGAACGCATGTGTAAATGTAGCCGCAGAAAATGCAAAAACACATGCGACGAATGAAAGAAGAAGACGCGTGAAGAACGAGAAAGGAAGCGAGAGTTTTGTCGTAGCGACGTTTCAGCAAGCAGACCAGAGCATCAGCGAGTGTGTGAGTGAGAGAGAGAAAGCGAAGAGACGTTGTCGAATGCAAATGCAATAAAATAAAATAAGAAATGCGCTCCACGACGACTGAGGCAAAATGTAAGCGAATATGAATGCGAATGCGAATGCGAATGTGAATGTGAATACGAATGTGTACGAGAATATGTGAATATGTGGCAAATTTAATGCGAATAAAGAAGAAAAGGTTTCTTGAATTCATTGGATAGCTGCATTATGCAGGTTAAATTGTGAAGATGCGTTGCGTTGAGTTCCTTGAACTGTGATACGTTAAATATGAAATAAGTTAAGCATGTTACCTGCTCAATAATTCATCTGAATTGAAAATGAGTTACATGCAGTTGTTTCATAATATATGTACATGCTTGCCTTTTAAATGTGTCTGCATATAAAAATATCGAATAATTCTAAAAATATTTCAACCATTATTATATAAATAGTAATTAACGATTCATTATGCCAATGATATACGTATCATTATTATGTGCTAAATAAACGCGAATTTCTAATAAGCAGCCAATTTAATTCACAACTGTTTCGCCACAGGCAACAAAATATGCACAAATCTAAATTGCAGCGATGCAATTGCAAATGCTACTTCATGCATTTATACAAATATACCCACACACACACACACACATATATATATATATACATACATACATACATATGTTTTATTTGTGCCGCAAGCGAAATACTCTCTATTTACTTAGTATAGATATATTATGCACGTCTGTACACTTCCATCATTTGCTGCTTTTCTAGCGCAATTTTTTTCCTCTCGCTTTTCATTTTTTATGCTTGCTCACTTTTCACTGTTAGTTATGTCTGCTTGCGGGCTGCTTCTTTGCATGTTATTTATGTTGTTTAGCATATATATATTTTTTATTTAGCAGCCACAGTCACAACAACAACAGGAACAACAAAAAGCGAAGGGAAACTAAAATTCATGCACTGCACAAAAGCAGCTGCAGGATTTGCGTTAAGTGTAGCATACTTTTAAGCGCCGCGAGGCAAATGCTACATGTGAGTGTGAGTGTGTGTGTGTGTGTGTGTGTGTGTGTGTGCTAGTAAATTAGTAAACAAATGCACATAATAGAGACAGAATTAGTAAAAGCAGCCAAATTAATGAAAGGTTCTTTGCTCTCTGTCTCTCTCTGCTCCTGAGTTCGAGTCACAAAGTTGCGAAAGAGACTATAAAAAAAAGAAGGTTAATTGCCTGCTGAATATTAGCTACAAATGCATGCAGATAAAACTTGTTTTGACACAATTTATTTCAGCTATTTTTCATATGCTGAAAGATATGCAAAGAAGATAAATATAAGCCTTGAGATTTATTTATATTTAGTTTTTGGGTAATTAATAATTTTGGCACAATGTCTCTTAAGCTTCAGCTAACAAATTGTTAATTTTGTTTTGCATTTAGATTCCAGATTATCTGCCTTTATGAATGTGTTTATTGCAGCTAGAGAGTTGATTATGGAGACGCTTGTATAAGGAGTTGATGATTTTGAAATAGGGTTTAAATTATATCTTATCATATATAAATTTCATTAAAAAAAAATTTAAAAAAAAAAAAAAAAAAAATTGTTAGTTTAAATTCATTAAAACATAATACATTTTTTATATATAGTAAAACAAGCCAATCAACGTTTTTATGGAATATTATGATACGTCTTATTCAATAATTTATTTTAATATAATATAATATTTAAAATCAAATGCACAATTAAATATTCAAGTAATTCCATCTAGACTAAGCTTGAAGGCTGTGTAAACTGATTTGCGCTGCCAATCAGCTTAAATTACGAGCAACTAGCGATTGCGTGAAGCAAACTCGAACTATTTTATGTTAAAGCAAATCAAAGCTGATTTCCGATTGTCGATCTATAGTTAAGTAAGCTCAATTAAATGAACAATAAGAGCTTTAAGAATATTCAACACTTTACGTCTCCCACTAAAAGAAAAAATCTGAAATCTGCATGAACAACAAATACTGTGAATTATGCATAAATATTTGGAGCCAATGATTGGCCTCGAGTCGGGGGTGCAATGAGCACAAACGGCCCAGCCAAGGGCCCCCAGAGAGGCTTTCACACAGGCAGCAAGCAGCTGTGCAACAACAACAACAATAACAACAATAACAACAACAACAGCAACGGAAGCTGCTAGACTTTTGCTTAAGCTGCAGTAAAATATTTTTCTTTTGCATGTTGTTCAATGCTCTCTCGACTCCATCTACACAATTTTCTATACGTTTTGTACCATTTATTTGCATTTCCCATTTGTATGTATGCTCAGCTTTTTCTCACTCTCTTTTTCTCATCTCTCGTGAATGTGTTTGTCTTTCCGAATGTGTCCTTTAGTCATGTTTGATTTGCAATTTCGCACAATCGGCAAATCCCCAAAATTGCCAATAAATTTGTCCTATTGACTGTGTCGGACTACAAATTTGTTGCTGTTGCGCTTATTTTGGCTGCTGTGTTTCGGAAATGTGCAAAAGACAAAATTTTACATTTATAGGCGACG
The DNA here is from genome assembly GCA_030914385.1 of Drosophila antonietae. Lineage (NCBI taxonomy): Eukaryota > Metazoa > Arthropoda > Insecta > Diptera > Drosophilidae > Drosophila > Drosophila antonietae. The sequence goes on along the minus strand of JAUESO010000032.1, from coordinate 14,769 downwards.
CAGAGAAACAAGTGAAAGTGTAAAAGTGGGGGAGTATCGGACCTAGTGATACTCTACTTACAGCATTCGCATTTGTTGTGCATGGCGAGAGCAGTTGAGTTGCTCTATTTGTATCTATGATTGCTTAGCAATATCATTAAATATTAATTTGAATTAGTATTGAATGATTCATAACTTTTACCTTGAAATATTTTAGTTTATATTCATTTATTATATCTCTAAAAATCTATTTTATCTTTGCTTCCTTAACTTCCTCTGGTGTCTGCCTGGCCCATGGCTTTTCAGTTTGATTTTGCTTTTGATGGGGCAATATCATAAGAAATTAAGTGGCCATTATGGGTATTTCATGAATTTGCCATTGTGCCAGAATGGTGCTCAATTGAATATTGAGCTTGAATTTGATTAGCGCATAGAGCGCCTTTTGGCCACGTTTTATGTTTTCATCGTGGCAAAGGATTTTACCATTAAATTTTGCTTGCCAGCCAGCCTTCCGCCACATTAGGCAGCTGTTATTTGGCTAATTTTGCATCTTTTGGTAATATAATTTACACAAAATAACACACGACTGCACAGACACATACACATTGACCACGCCCACCATTTTGGTAGCAGTAGTAGCAGCAGCACCATGCAATTGTAGCAGCTACCATTCCCTTTTAGCTGGCTGGGCTGACTGGGCTGGGCTGAGCTGAATGAAGCCACGCAGCACTCATACGCCGTGTTGAACGCCGCAAAGCTGGCAGCGTAACTGGAGGCTGTTTAATCAATGATTTGGAAATACCTTACGCTACATTAATTTCACGCTACAAATTCTATATGTTATTTTTTTGTTGCTGTATTCCTTGCTTTGTTCGTGCTCAGGGCTTGTGATTTGAAAAGGGTTTCGCCCTCGCTCGCAGCACTTATGCAATTGCACGTTGATCATCGATTTTAATTAACGCCGAAATTCCGGTGAGATTTCTATGATATGAGTGAAATAGATATAGATAGATTTTATGCTGGCTTGGCCTCACAAGTTCCCATTCGAAATTGAAAACGAACTAATCTCTTAGTCTGTTTAGCTGCTGCTGCTGCAGCCATAAATAGCATCTGAATTATGTTAATGTGTATCGGACGTGCTCGGCGCTTGTATCGACATTTTGCCGGTTGCAGAATTATTTGCAATTAAATTAGTTTATTGCAGCGCAACGGCTAAAAGCCTTGCTGCACGTTTCATGCATGCAATGTGTGTGACTTGAAAGTTTTTGAAAGTTGCCGAAGAAATTCCTTGAGGTTGTAGGAGAATTAGAAATCAGTTATTGATGTGAGAGATTTATTTTTGCTGCAGGTATTTACTTTTATTGTATTTATATAAGTTTAATCTATTTCAAATTCTACAGTTCATTCTTATCGATGTTGCTTGATTAGGATTAACGACGCAGTTCTAAGCTGAGCATTATTCGATTGGAAATATTGAAAAAAAAAAAACTAAAAAGTAGTATTTGCATACATTTGGGCAGCATAGTGGCACAAATGTTTCCCAGAAAGAACAAGGAAATTGTGTAGTCCAAAAGAGAGCGGGCAACAACAGCAACAAGAGGCAGAAACAGCCACGCAGCAACAACGCAGCGAAATTCAAAGTAAACGCAATTTGCCTAAAGAGCTCAAAAGAGCTTGAAACGCTTTGCGCAGATAAGCGTAACGACAGCTGTTGGCCGGTTGATGGTGACAGCACTTGCTCTGCCCGGCCAAGGGAGAAGCAACAGCAGCAGGAGTGGCAGCAGGAGGCAGAGCTTGAGGTGTGCTGCTGTGGGGAATAGGTGTGCATATTTAACTTTGCACCGCTACGCAGCAAGCAAAAAGCAGCCAGTGCAAGGATGCAAACTGTTTCTTCTGGGACAATTGCAGCCAACATTTGTTGAGTTTTTTTTTTACCATTGCAGCGAGCTGAGTGTGAGAGGGAGATGGAGAGGCAGCAAGAGAGAGAGAGCGTGTGCTTCACTTTTGGCCTTGCTGCGTCCGTTTTTTGGGTTCTTTTTCTTTTTCTGTGCCCATTTCACCTGCCACGCGCGACTTTTGTACGCATGTTTTTTTTGTATTTTTTTTTCTTTTTTTGGGCAACTTCTTTTTATGTCCAGCATCCATTGAAATTGGCTATTATAAGGGGTATATTTGTTTGTTGGAAAAAGTCTGTAAGAGTTAAGGGATCTATGGAGTGGATTGAGATGATGAGACTTTTGTTATTTACATGAAAGGGTTGCCCCTGTCCGAGATATTTTTAGTGCTGTAATCTGCGTGTTTGCTTTATTTTTGTTTGTTTGTATGTCTATCTCTCATTGGCTTATCAGTTTTTCTGTTTATCTCTCTATATGTCAATGTATTTATCTATCTATCTGTCTATCTCACTATTTGTCATCTATGAAACAATCTGATGCATATATATCTATCTATCGTTTGTAAATGTATTTCTACCTATATATCTGTTTCTATCTGTCTATCAATCAATCAATCTATCTATCTTTTTATCTATCTATCTATCTATCTATGTATCTACCTATCTATTTATCTATCTATCTATCTATCTATCTATCTATCTATCTGTCTCTCTTTATCTATCTTCTGCATTTACCTATCTCTCTTTCTCTCTTTTTCTGTCTATCATCTGTAAAACTATCAATCCATTCTATATCTATTTTTAAATTCATTTATTTGTGATTTTCTCTCTCTTTCTTTATTTATCTATCTATCTGTTATCTGTGTATCTATCTATTTCCCAACCTGCTTACCTATCTATATCTTAGCTTTCTCTATTATGTGGTTTTTATTTATTTCACACTCACTCCTATATCTGACCTAACAGGGTATCTGCTCGTCAACCTCTTTTAATCCCACTTCCCTTTTTTTTTTGGTTGCCTGTCCAAATTGAATTTGCATGGCTGACGGCTAAGACCAGCTGGAGCCAAGGACTCGCAAAAGTCGCTGGCCGGAGACGATGGCAATTGTTCGCTCAGCGCTTGCAAATGTCATTGCGTTTTTTCCATGTTTTTCAGCAGTTAACATAATGAAAATGCATCGCATTGCAGCTGCAGAGCATTCAGTGGCGAGTTGTTAACGGGCAGCTTTTTGGCGTTGCACTCACTGCAATTATTTTCGCATCTTGAACCAATTAAGCGAATCAGATTCAACCGCTCACAGGTGTGTGGCATGTCGTGGCAAGCAAATTGACCGAAGCGAGATAAGCTAACCAGCTGGGTAGCTGGGCAGCTGGGCAGCTGGGCACCTGGACATCTGCATTGTTAACCTTTTGCCTCACTTTGGCAGCAATCTAAGTGCAAATAAATTGCGGCTAGAACGTCTCTTGCTGGCCCTCTCGAATGCAAATGACATGCAACAAAAGGCAACAGCACCAACAGATGCTACACAAAAGCACTCAAAGTTGTGATAAGCACAGCGAAAAAGAAGGAAGAAGAAATTGAGAGAGAGAGAGAGAGAGAGATGGAGAGAAAGAGAGAGAGATGTAAAACAGAAGCTTTGCTGACAGGCGGCGCGATAAACCGACACAACCATGTCAAAGAAAACATTTCAGTTGGTTAGCTTTGCACTGGACTGCAACGAAAGATGAGCTGCAGTGTCATTTGTGTCACAGTCACTTTATTAAATACAGTGACTAGCTATGCTGTGACATCGTGACTTTCAACTATTTGTCATGTTTTCAATTTACAAGTCAAATGATGGAGATTTTATTTTGATGTGAAGAGTTTTTGCAGTGAAGAAGTTTTTACTAGAATTAGCAATCGATAATTATCGATAAATGATATTTATGATAAATGATAATGATGATCTAAATTATTAAAATATATAAAGACTATACGATTGAACTAACATTAGATAAATTTTCCTATATTTTGTATAACTTTTGACGATAATTAATAAAATTATGAAATATTATAAAAATTTATAAAGAACTAATATTAGATCAACTTTCAGATATTTTTCATAATTTTTAAAAAGTAATAAATATATATCTCGCGAAAGTTAAGAAGGCATTAATTCATGTTTTTACTACGAAAGGTTTTACGAACTCAAGAATTTATTATTAAAATACATTTATTTCTATTATCTAATTTAAATTTCTTGTTTTTATTGATTTCTTTAAATGCTACAAACTCGGGGGATATTTGCATAAAATCCTTGCTCATCTCTGGCTGGAACAGAGTGGATCACTTGAGTGGCTAACCGGGCAAATCCCCTGTGGTGGGACAGTACTGTAAGCCAGCCAAGCAAACGACTTGACGCTTCGCTTAACTTAAGCGATTTTTTATGCCCTCTTCGGACAAAGAAATAGTAGGAAAGAGTAGTAGTAAAAGGGAGAAAGAGAGAGAGAGAGAGAGAGTGAAATGGGAAAAATATGGCATTAGTTGTAGTTGTTGCTGTTGTTGTTGATGTTGAAGCGACAGCCTTGCTGAGCATTTGAAAATCTGCTTGCAGCTAATTAGCAACGTCCAGAGTGGCAAATGTCGACATCGTGTATACGCCCCGTAACACGCGCCAAACAAATTGCATTCGTACAGCATGGCATCGCCACTTGGCTACCATTTCCATCGTTTTGCTGACCGAGAAAAGTAAAAATATTGCACAGGGATGCTATGAGGTGGAAGCCAGGCCTCCAGCTCGTAATACCCACTTTTGTTTTGGTTGAGGTCAGAGTTGGGCAAGGAAAATTGCATTAAGCTCCATTGAACGTAAACGGCGAGCGAGAACAACTCCCAAAATGGCACAACTTTCCAATTTGCCAGTGCATTTTCTTTCGCTAAATTTATGTGCGCACTTCCACAGGCTCACCCACTCCGAATCCCTTACTCACACTTACTTACGGCAGTCTAATGAAATATTATCGATATATATATTATGGGTCTTACATGTGGCACAATGGGTCGCTGTGTGTGTGTGAGACAGAGAGAGAGAGAGAGAGAGTGTGTGTGTATGTGAGTGTGTGTGTATGCTTGGCAACATATGGGCGCCATCATATAACGACTGCGAAATTCTTGTTGTCGTCTGCAACGCTTGATTTACTTACATTTACCTAATACCCACACTTTACTTCCAGCGGCTGAGAATGTGTTTGAAATGTTTGTAATATATTTTTAAGGTTTTAGTTGTGCTGCAAGCTTAGAGAGAAAGAAGTGAGTTTCATATTAAATATTGTAAAGTGAAGAGAAAGAGATATACATATATATAGAGAGAAAGAGTCTTTAATTTTTCAAGCATGAGCAGTTGTTAAAAGTGCAAAATATTTTATGAGATTCGATAGCATGTGTGTCATATGCAAAGCATAAACTTACACATAGAAGTTCTTTAGAGAGTGAGAATAGACTTAAATTTAAATCAATCTCTCAAAGGTAAGCAAGTTTGCATAAATATCTCAGTTTATAACTTGATTCAATAAATTTAGAAGTTATTTTGGTATTTTCTCTTACAATAATTAATTAGGCATATTAATGTGCATGTATTATTAGTATTATTATTACTATTAGTAATAAGAGCGTTGATTTGTAACTTTCATATGACTTTGTGAGATACATACAATTATTATATTACCGTACTACAATTTTTATATTTTTTTTAGTTTGTTTATATTTCTACATTTGACGATTTGACTTAATTAATTAAATTGAAATATTGGAGCAAGCTAATGTCTACTCTAGTAGGGTATCCATGGACTATCTATTCTATAGCTTAGGGTATCTTCTAGTCGATCTTTCACAATTCACGTCTTTCTAATTGTTTTCTTTTTCGATTTGCTGGCAATAGTCTAGAAAGTTGTGTGTACATTTTCACAGCTTTTATTTGTAAATCTTTTATGCTGGCTGACCTTAAGTGGATATGTGATTCGATTTGAAAATGAGTTCACTAAAGTTAAAAAGCAGAGACAGAGAAAGAGAGAGAGGGAGGGAAAGATAGAGAAAAGTATTGCCCGCAGTATTTGTAACCTAGTTTCTATTGCCATCGAATTGCTTTCGCTTTTATGTGTGAGTCAGTGGCATGTAATGGCTAGAAACACAACAACGCACTTTAAGGACCAGGACGCTTAATTGGCCGCTCAGCTGTAAATTCAGTGGACTGCATCAAAGATTTACAGCTAGGGCTGGCCCTGTCACGGGGATTGCTGTTGGCTGCACAGAGCAAAAGCCGTGTTGGGATTAGAATTGCCCGGTCCGGCAAGCTGGGCAGATGTTTTTGGTCAATGCAAGTGGTTTGCATTTGGCATTTATTGCCGCTACGTTATGCCTGCTACCAGAATAGCAATGGGAATGGGATTGGGGATTGGGGATGGGAATGGGAATGGAATTGCATGCAAACGCCTGGACCTGGCGCCTGTTTACTTTGGCCATTGAGCAGCTGCAGTTGGCTTTTGCATTGTTTGCTAGCTGTTCCCTTAGCCAGCTAATTCGTATGGGGCTGTGAGGCATGGCTCTACTGTCATGGCCATAAACCTCTCTCTCTCTCTCTCTCACACTGTTTCTCTCCCTGTTTGAGTTGCCGCCAAAGATTCAATTAAATAAAGCCTTGCAACAGGCGCTTAAAACACAAATGCAATATGCATAGCTGCAGCTGCGCGTGCTCCATTTATTTGTATTTGCCACACATGACGGCGGCGGCTATTCAGGTGAACATTCGTTCAACTGTGAATTTGTATTCAATTAAAAATAATTTCTTTGTCAATTATTCATTCATTGTGCAGCGATCGCCAGGCAGGCAGTCGCTCCGTCGTTCAGTCAGGCGCGTCATAAAATTTATGAAAAATAAAAGTCAACTTTATTTATTTTGAATAAAAAATAAAAAGACAAATTTTTACCATTTTTACCATTTGCTGTGGCTAGCACATATTAAATATATTTTTTTTTCACATTTTTTGTAAAATTTTTATATTTGTTTGCTTGAAACACAAATAATTGTTGTTGCTCCTGTTGTTGTATTTCTTTTAGTCTCTGCATTTCAGTTGATATACGGTTATTTTTCGCAAATTGCATAAATCAAAATAGTTGTTAATCAATATGAACGAGTGCGCTCGCAGAGGCCAACAGTTCTTTGAGCACTCGTCAATAAAAACAATATATGAATCCTGTTTGGCTGCTTTCAGCAAGCAACTCATGAATATATATTCGCATATGAATATATGTATTTAGATATATGTATATGTTTTTCTTTCTTGTTTATAGTGTATACCAAAGTTATAGCAGCGGCTGAAAATATGCACACTAAGCTAAGCTCACAAAAGTATTTTATATTAAAATAATTAAATATTTTTGTTTTGCAACTTTGCAACTTTTTTGAAATGAAAATGGATTAAAAACTGTTGTATTTTAATTGTTGTTCCAATTTGTTAAATGGAAACAAATTTCTATTACTCAAATTGCATTCTTTTTTAGGGCTTACTATTTTACATATATATATTTTTTTTAAATCCATTAGAAACTGTGGAAAATTCTACGGAGAAGATTAACTTGAATTTATTTTTCAAATACTATTTTATATATACCTTATAATTATTTATTTTATACAATTTATAATCTCTATATTTATTTAACATTCCTGTTCTTAAACAAAAACATTATTTACTTTATATAATGAATAATATTTTTTAAATTTGGGGAACTTCCTTTAAACTTATATGTTTATCCACATCTGTTAATCTCAATGTTATACGCAGAGTATTCACACTTCGTATATCCAAACAAATTAATGATTTTTTATTGAACCAACTTTTATGACAAATGAGTTTATTTAATGGGACTGGCAAATTTATATAAATTTGTGCTCGTTTATAATATTCTAGAGAAATATATAAATGTTTCTATTGAAAAAAACCAAAATTAAATTAAAATTTTTAATCATGCATTAAATTGGTCAATCAATAAAAATCAACATTTGCAAAAGATATTTTTAGCAATTTTGTTTAAAGAAAATAATTTCCACTTGACTTAATTGTGCAATTTCTTTAAAGTAAAAACTCGCAGAATGTATGGGAAGCAAAGATTCAGTTTGTTTCGTTTAAATGCCAGGGAAGCACTATATATATACAACTAAGATGGTTTTAGTAATTGATAAAGGATTGTTAACAAATTGTTAGAGTAAGAGTTTGTGGCCAGAAGTGAGCTGACCCGGAAGTAAGCAATCTGTGCGCCTGGAGAGAGAAGTGGAGGAGTGAGAGTGGAGAAGGAAGCCGCGAACAATGTTGGCTAATTACTCAACGGTGCTCATTAAGAATGCTGCATTTTCACTTTTCAACGCTTTGCACCTCGTGCGCTGCACTAATGAAGATTTATGAAGGTCCTGCGGGTGGCATGGGTCCATACGCAGTGAAGTCCTTAAGATTGAGTCTGAGGTTAACTGAGTCTGGCAACTGCAGCTCGAATTGTTGCTGAAAGTTTAATGCGTTTTTTAGGTTTTTTCCACGACGGCTAATTATAAGGCAAACTGCAATGAATTATGCATTTTGACAGGCAGTAACAGAAGCAAAAGCAGAAGCAGAAGCAGCAATAGCAACAACAACAGCAGCAGCAGCTGGCATTGTCCTTGCTGGGAAATTTTAATCAAGTTCTGCATATCGAAATGAAGCTCGGAATAACAAGAGACAAGGCAAAACAAACATTCTTAATTCAGCATAATTCAAATTCAAATACGCCAAAACGTTTGCAGCGCATACGAAAAGAAAAGCGATCAAAGAAGAAAACAAAACAGCAAAGCTAAAGCGAAGGCAGACAAATGAATACCCTAGGAATATTTCATATTTCATATGATGCAGTAGAGTATATAGAGTTGGTTTAGAATTCAAGTAGTTTCATAATATGCTTTAAAAGGGTTTTTTTTTTTTTACATTTTTTTTTATAGCATATATAGATATTTAAACATAAATGGCCCGACATTCTCGTCGTCTCAGCATCTCAACATTGTGTTACATTTTTATTTAATTTTGCTATCTGGCAGGCAGCTCGCAGCGTACTGCAACTGGAACTGGCTTTGTTGGCTGCCTGATAAAAAATGCGCAAGCAAAAGCAATTTGAAAGCTGCGCTGAATACGTAAAAACAATACGAGCTCAGTCAGGCAGCCACCCACTCAGCCACCCAGCCGGGCAGCCAGCACTCAACGGGCCACCTTCGTCTCGGCCAGACTTGGACTTGGACATGGACAAGAAGAAATTTCAAAAAATTAACTGAAAAGAAAACTCAACGGACCGTTCAGTACTTGGCTGCGGTGTGTGTGTGTGGGTGTGCATGTGCATGTGGATGTCGGTGTAGTTGTGGCAGCTAATTTTCATTATTCTTTCAAAATGCAATCAAGAAATGTTGCCGTTGCCGTTGCTGTTGCTGTAGCTGTAGTTGTAGTTGTTGGAGCTGGTGTAGGTGCTGGCCATGTTTCCGGCTGCAGCATTTGCAGCAAATGCAGCTTATGGCCAACGGCGCAGGTGCTCGAAGCTCGAGCTGGAGCTCAAGTTGCAGCTGAAGCAGCTGGGGAATGAGCGTAGATGTGTTGCTTTTGCCACTGAATTGGACAGCGCGCTTAAAGGTAAATGAGTAGTTTGCTAAATGACTGCCAGGCCAAGTGAATGCAGTGCATTTAAATGCTCGAAATACGAAAAATGTAATAATAAAGTGATGCAAGTAAATGCTGTTCAACATTAAGGTGTGACTGGCCTTAGAGAAATTAATGAACATTCAAAGGAATATTAAATTGTTAACTTATATATGAGTAGTAGAAGCTTGAAGTTTTTTGTTGTTGTTGTATGTTATGTGAACAGCATAAATAAATAAATATATTTTTTATAACAAGTAGCTCATCATCATAACATAAGTAACCTCATCTGGAAGAGTATTCTGTAGCAAAGATTTTAAGAGCAGAGGTAGTTCAGGCATTAGTATTGATCATTAGCATATCTGTTAATCATATGTGAGATCATTGAAAATAACTCATTCTCACTTACTCGTGCTCTAAGCAATAGACTTCGGTTTTGTTCGTGTTGGTTGAGCGCTTTACGTTGAACTATTCGCATAACGCTCTTAAAGCGAACATCGTTTAGGAGAGCTACGATTCACGCTCGCACAATGCAGCTGAGTTTTACACACATACGATCATATGCCCACTCGCATGCTGTATTGGTGCGCTTAGCGAACACAGCTCTCGCATGCACACCAATACATACATGAAACACTATTTGCTGTATAAAACTCAACCAGATGTTGGGAAAAAACTCAGAGCAACAAAAGTCTTTCTCCCTACTTATCATTTCTGTGCGCCTGGTACATCACAAAAATATCTGTTTGCGCTTCTGAAGTATCTGTAAAATGTTAGTTAACATTGAGTTAATATTAATAACAGTGAGCTATCAATATGCTGTTAATATACTGTTGACTAACATTTTCATCCTACATGTAATTTCTGCTAATGAATGCTATCTACATACATTTTAACTAAACTGTTATACCTTGATTTACTATTTTCAATGGATTCAGGGAATAAACTATAATTCATTAAAATTGCCATTTATTTTTTATTTATATATTAAACTCTTTAATGTTTATTATTATTTATAAATTGTAAATTGTATTATTAGTTTAGACATTCTCTGGCCATTTTACAAAATTTCATCATCTTTCGTTGTCATGTTCTTGCTTAATTTTCCCACTCTTTGTCTTGCTGAGCTGTTTTCTGATTAATATTCAGCTCTCCCCTGGCATTGTTAAAATGAGTTTTTGCTGTGCAACTTCAACTAGAGTTGGTGTTTTTCTGGCTGGTGGCTTATTCAAATATTTCTTTGCAAGTTCTTGCTACATTCCTTCATTGTCTTTATCATTACAAATTGCATGTATAAACTGCAGTTGGTGCTTTTAGCTTAATTACATCAGGAAAGTATGATTTCACAGCAGCCAATCCCTTTTGATTTTGCTGCAATATAAGCAATGGATGAAAATCAAGTTTGCCATGTTGTTTTAATCCCATTGAAAAGGAAAATTCAATTAAAGAACAACTGCTAACCACAGGCTTCAGCCAGCTGAGCCAGTTGTCTATGCAGCGCACTCAACTGCAAACAATTTTGAAAGGTTTTTTCCTTTCCTTTTTGTATTTTCGACAAGCTATTCACGTGTTAACTCAATTTGACAGTCAATCAAGCATGGAATATGCATATAGAATACATATGCCGATGTTTATGCATGCATTACCTGCAGCACAACTTTGCCCTTTGCAACACGGCGCAAACAATGCGGCAAATGCAACAAAGGATCTAACAGCCACCAGCTGCAGTTCATTTATATTTATAAGAATGGGTGGCTGCCAATACGCCCACTTTACAGCCAACGCCCCAAATTTACGTTGATACAATAAGAAGCCATAGTCAAACAGAAAATGTTATTAAATGCAAAGCAGGGAACCAAACAAACGTTGGCCAAAAACTTTCGATGGCCAAAAACTTGCACAGCTAACTAACTGAATGGGCAGGAGATGATGATGATTGTTGATGGGCATTTGAATACCCTATAGATTTGTGTATAATGTTTTTTGAAATTAAATAGGTATTTTCAGACTTAATATTATTTTTCATATTTTTGTTTCGTACTAAAAAACTTAAAATTGAAAAAAAAACTTAATAAAAGAAAGTTTGAAAATTTAAATTTAATTAAATATGTATTTTTAATTTAAATATTAAAACATACCCTTTAGAAAATATTTTTGTATGAATTAAATTTCATTTATTTATAGTTGAGAAATATTTATTTACAATAAAATGCCAGCAAATATATAAATATAAAAATTAAAAAAAAAATGTTATATTTAATATATTTGTTGACACACGATAAGGTTGTGTTTAAACTAAACACTTTTAGCTTGCATTAAGAATTTTTCTAAATTTTTTTTGCAAATAATTTTATTATCAATATGTTTTAGTTTTCCTTGTGAGCTTTACCCAATAACATCTTCTTACCGCTAAAATGCGGAAAATTATACGATAACATCTTGAGTGCTCTTAGCTCTACTTAAACCTCTTACACTGCATTTCGTGTATGTGTGTGTGTGTGGCAGAAGCGAAATTTAATAGTCAAAAATCACGACAGCTAGGGCAACAATGGCACTGCGGCCACAGTGTCTTTCTCGCGCTGACTTGAGGCTTTCAGTCCAGCGTCAGGCTCGAGCATGTGCCGGGAGGAGCTAACGAGGCGGCAGCCATTCACTGCCAGCGACAAGCATTGTGAATTGTGTCAGACACACACACACACATAGCGTAGAGCTAACTAATTTAAACGGCACCATTGTGCACCATAACCCAAAAAACAATGGTGCCAAACGGAAGGCAACGCGTCCAACGGCCAATGGCCAACATCCATGGGGGAATAGAACGTGGCGGCAATGGCTGCGATAAAGACAGCTACATGGCTGCTGCTTGCGAGCTAGCTAGTCGCTTGTCTGGATCTGTGGCATTGGCAACTGTGCCTCCAACCGAATTAATGCCACTTCAAAGTTCGAGTGTGTGTGGTGTGGTGTGGTGTGCCTTTCTGAATTACCCAAAAATTTACAACAATGCGAAGCGAAGCGTTGTTAGCTGAACGGAACTGCTGCACTTTGCTATCAGCAGCCACTCGCATTGAAATATGGCCAAAAGCAAACGGAAAAGTACCTGCGGGCATTTTATAGATAATAGATATTTGCAATACACACACACACACACACACACACTTACAATGCATTGTGAGTGGAAACTTGAAAGAAATTGGCGCTGAAAGGCAGCCAATTTTTAAACACGCGCATATTGCTAAAGTTGCCTCGCATACGCTGCACGGCGCAAAACAATGGCCAAGATGTGGGCGTGTGTGAATGAAATTGTGTCTGCAAGTCGTGGCTGTGGCTGTGGCTGTGGCTGGGACTGCTCTGCCTCCATTGCTTGCATTTGTCTGATTTGCATAGTTTGGGGCGGTGCGGCGGTTGCCAACACGCTTCTTTGCTGCATTTATAATGTTGCACCACACAAACACACACACACACACACACAAAAGAAAAGGAGTAGCAGAAAAACTGCAACACGCATGCAATTTTTGAGGTGAACAGCGAACAAACATATTTGCCTTGCTCCACACCCCGACACGCCCGCCCCCTGACAATCTCTTCACATTCGCTTGCATATTTTCTGCTGTTGCATTTTAAGCAGCTGCCTGCCAGGGCAAACAACATTTCAGCTATGCGCGTTGACAGCAGTTACATGCATATTACACACATGCATCCACACACACGCACACACATCTATGCTGCATGCGTGTGCCTTTTGCAATGCCACAATAGCGAAATAGCCGCTAAAAATATCACGAATTTGTTTTGCATTTCAACTATTCGAATCGTTAGATAAATAGCAAATAATAACATTTGCATTCGCTGTAAATGTAGCTTATTTATTTGAGCTGGTTTTAGATTTATTGAATATCATCATACAGTTGTAGATAACTGTATGTTAATATGTTAAGTTGCTGTTAAATTATCGCTGGCTATGGATTATCTGTATGTTATTATGTTAAGTTGCTGTCAAGTTGCCCGCTGTTATCGGTTAATAGTATTTAATTATGTTAGGTTATCGGTTAATAGTATTTAATTATGTTAGGTTGCTGTTAAGTTACAGCGAAGTTGCAGTTGAGTTACTCTGTTATTTAAAGAAACTGTAAAAATGTTACATGAATGTCATATTCTTTAGCATTTTAGCTAAATCTGAATAATTTTCATGGCATTTCATCTGAAATACTCTGATAATAATCAGAGACTATATCTGCATTGTGCCTTTAGCAAAACTTACAAAATTATAAAATAAATAATATATACTTTATTTAATAAAAGTTGCATGCCAAATTATAAAAGTATATTAATTTATATTTTATAAAAGTTTTTGATGAAACCAACTGACAAAATTAACAATGCACTTTATCTAAATTTCATTTTATGCTTTCAACTCAACTATGAAAATGACTAGGAACAAAAAACTCGTTTTGTCTCACTTTACAAAACAGTTGAAATATTTTGTATTCTTCTGTTTTATAAATTTGATGTACTTAAAATAACTTTGGACTGGCAACATTTTTTCAAAAGTTTTTTCAGCTGGGAAAATGCTGAACTTTTGCACAAACAGTTTTCAACGTCATGTCGCAGATTTTCTGATGTCTTTGGCATGTGACTGGCATGCGTGGGGGTCTATGTATGTATGTGTGTGTGTGAGTGTGTGGGTGTGTGGGTGTGTGTGTGTAATACGAGTCGCTGATGTTTGGTTGTCGTATATGCTGTTTGCTTAGCATGCAAAGCTTTAGAAAAGTGCCAAACGTAACGAAGATTAAGGATGGGCAAGTGGCACGTGCTGACCTCAAGGCGTGATTGTGAGAGAGAGAGGGGAGAGAGCGGGTCAGAGAGATGCAGAGATCGTGGTGGAGAATTGTGAAATATTTTACGTGCTCGCCATTGGCTGGCCATTGATTTATGCCAGCTGAGTGGGGAGCCTCGAAGTGTCAATACCCACCCATCTTGGCCAGTTGAGAGATGCATTTTAGCCAAATTGCTTTGTATACGCTGGCCGGTGTTTCCGGTATTGTTAAGTGCGCTGGCATCGCTGGCACTTAAGCAAAATATAATAGCCCAAGCTCGAGTAAACTTTGTAACTAAATACGAGAGCGAGAACTTCAGCAGCTACGCCTGCTGCTTATGCTCTGCTCAGCTCTCGCTCACGCTATATATAAAACTGTAATTCCATTAAAGTCCATTACACG